>JAKGUB010001037.1:0-515000 GCA_026261675.1 Hippocampus mohnikei | reverse complement strand
ATGCTATTAATCCCCCAAAATATTAAGGACTAAATACACACAGCAACAACAACAACAACAACAATTTTCTTGTCAAGTGACAATTTTTTTCACATTCACAAAACTCAATCTTGCACCACTGTACATGAATAAGGGTCGTGGGGTTACCTGATTACGATGTTATGTTGATCAATCAGAGGTCCGTAGTGCGATCCCTTGAGGTTACCGGAATTGCCCACCACCGCACACGTCCTGCAGCGGTCGGGCGATTGCTGCTCAAATGGTGGGCTGCTTGGAAAGATTGCGAAGAGTTTGTCGACAGTTTCATTGAAAAATCTGAAGTCGTGCCGTTCCGTCTGCAATTTCTGAAAAATAGAGATACGACAGAAACAAATGAGAAAAGTGACATGAAGATACAAAACTCAAAGTTTTGAGCTATAACGTCTGAAGGTCAGTTTTTGTGTCGGTCCAAGTGACACAATTCCAATTTTTTCCAATATCTGCTCATATGAACCAGACTCCTTGGATCTACCCAGTCAATGTGAGACTGACATTACTGAAATATGATAGGAGACAAAAACACCGGAATGAAATGTTCAACTACCTTCCACCAGTTGAAATCATTCTCCGATGTTGGGCTTGGTATGGACAAAAACGGCTTTGGTGATGCGTCCATTTGCGTTTTAAAGTCATTGTCACCATCAGTCATACATTTCGGGCAGTTGCATTCACGCAACTCCTGCGAATACAAGTTGGGCAGATTCCATTTGAATTTACAGAAAAAGCCGGCAGCAGTCAAACACAAGACCATGAGCAGGGCCTTGTTTTTTCCCGCTGCGCACAACATCCCGTGAGCCTGCGGGACACAATAAACGGAAGCATGATGACTTGGGACAGAATATTCCATCGTACAAACCACGGTGTCACACTCGGATAAAGAGCATCCGTGACGCATAGACATTTTCACACATTCATTTAAAAAACACATTCATTTATCTGTAAGGTTAGAATGGGTTTAGTATGATGCACTCGCACATAAATTGCTCAAAATGGGTAACTGTGCTCCTCAGGGCTCCATCTTAGGCCCACGACTAATCCCTGTCTAGATCTCAGAAGTTCTTGCCTTGTTAAGGGTGACATTTGCCAGAACCAGCCTTTATAGGTAAAGTTGGCTATAAATGTTAATGCTGTCTGGACGAAAACCGCATGTCAAATACGTTTTGAAAAAGCTAAGGTTTAAATTTGGATTTGAAGACATCAGGTCTCTGCTACAAACCTGTTCTTGGAGGTGTGCAGCTGGGGCTTAAATGGGCACAAAGAAAAACAAGCCGGCCATTGAAATCTGGAGCCGCTTGACTTGAAGCATTTTGAAAGACAAGGTAAGCCTATCTATGAATCAGCCCCTCCTCTGGGGAGTCCGACCCAAACCGCACACACATGGAGACGGGCCGTTGCCGGAATAAAAATTGATCAGTGTCAGGACTGTGACAATGTGGTCGTATATAGACAGACTTGAAGGAGTCTATTTCAATTATACAATATTTTATTTCAGAATACTCTTATTTGGATGATGATATATGGCCACGATATTACTGCTGAGGCTGTTTTTGTGAAGCGCAGACTATTATTCTGGTAATTCTTTTTACAATTGGATGTCCTTATGCTCTTTGCTCCTTTGGGGTTGTTGCATTTTATTATGAAAGCTCTTGGGGTCCCCGAGGGCTTATGCTTTTCCTTTGCCTGCTTCTCATCCTCACTTGTCAGTTGATAATCACATTGTTTGTTTCCTTCCATTCAGCTTTTGCTGGGTCGAACATGATTTTTAAATATCGGATAGCCTTGCAACGCGACATAAATGTGTTTAAACTCTCCACGGTTTGGCCCAGGTTTTTGTGTCCTTCTTTCTGCCTTACGTTTGGACAGTTTTACTCTCAAGTGAGGACAAAAAGATTTTACAGAACAGATGAGACTTTTCTTTTGTATGCAATCATACCGGGAAACAAGCCTACAGTTGAACCACATTCAAGTAAATTTTAGACCTAATAAAAATGATCAAAACCCGTTTTACATCCCGATTGTCTATTTGGGTACATCACTACCGTAAGTGCCGTGTATTTACTTTGACATATTAACAAACTGTGTTCCCGTGTTCATTCAGTGCGTTTACAAAAAATGTGAAATATTTTGAGCCGTACAATTATTTATTGAAAACCATGCGCTTACCTGCCACAGAAAGGAGGTGTGAATCGTTGTGGTTAAGGTTGACAGTGGCAGAAAGGGAGAAGAATCAGGTAGAACAGGTAACTGGTGGGAAGGGGAGGATCAGGGAGGTGGTGGCTTTTGTCATCCAACAAAATATACCACATCGCCAGATAACGTCCATAAAGCTTTACACTCCCGTTTATTTCTCATGAAGGGGCAAGAAGATGTTTGGACTGTTTGTGCCATGATGTTTGGGATGCGTTCTCACAGGATGGCATTACCGGGAGAAATCCGGCACCACTGGCTTGTTTTCCCACTCTGAATCCCTGGAACAATCATGGTAGTCTCCAGCTTTCTGGTAAAGTGGGTGTGCATCTCATGCGTTAGTCATGATGAATTTCAAAATAACAGCGGCTGACGTCATGTTGTCTGAGCGAACATCTCCTTTACAGTATTTACCCAATGGAGCTTGCAACATTGAAAACACCGAACGTTTGATATGAACACTTACCAGCTCTTTCGATGAAACTCAAAATCCGCTCTCACAAACCCGAAGTTAACGTCACAAAACCGAGAGAAATTTGAAGCGTAACACGAGGAGCCGTGGCAACGTCGGGTTTCATTTGTGAAGTGACATAATGGAAGCCAACATTTGCAGGGGGCTGGGGAGGGGGGGGGGGGGACAACACACCTAAGCTGAACCTACTCACAAGGATCAAATGACAATGCAAATGTGGGGCTCAGTTTTGAATGTCATCCGGAAACAGTCAAAATAATCGTGTCTTTATGCCGTCAAATGCACTAAATGTTCCGTGTCTTAATTTGAAACCGCACACAATTCGTCTTGGGACGCAGTAAGACACGCAGAGCCAGCATCATTCGTTGGCCCCGCCACATTCAGCCTAAACTTGAAATCTGGAGGATGCTAAGACCACGTGAAAGCGGAGCCTTGGATACAACTTATCCCGCATCACTAGAAAAATGTGACCTTTTAAAAAAAAAGAACATTAGCACAGAGAAGAGACACAATTTCATAAAAACCTGCGTGGACACAATTTGCACACAACCGGCACCGGGCAGCTACAAAGTTAAAAAGCTGTTAAGTGCACACAAATCGCCCTCGTAACTTCAACTTTGCCATAACAATTTGCTTGCTTGTGTTGGATCTTTTTCCTGAGTACAGTTCCTTATGTAACACGGGTACATGTTAGATGGATGCCGTTGATGCTTTATGATCCTCTCCGTATGAACAGTTTTCCGCCACCCTGCCGCTTCCACCAGGAAATTTTCAACCACTTTTTGGGGGAGGCGTTAATTATTCACAGATGTTTGCCATTCATGACAGGGCTGTGAAGAGCAAAGGTTCGCTCGTTTCGAAAAAATCGGTGGTAACAATGACCTTAATGTAGTACAAATACTTTGTGAACTTACTGACAAAGATTTTTCGGGTATCAAGATGTGCTCTCCGTTTTGTTTCATTTCATGCCACGGTGTTATTCCGTTTTTCGTGGCAACGTGCGCGCACTCATGGCTGACAACGAGGCACTGTTGTACTAAACACTTTATAAAGTGCTCTATAAATACAGTTGACTTAACTTGACTTTTTCAGATAAGTATCTGCACTTTTGCCACCTCTGATTAGCACGTATGACCCCTTTTAATGTCATTTTGGCTTGACGCTTGGAATTACAGCTCGCATGTGCCACCCTTGCCCATTTTCAACATTTCATGGAGGGTGAGTGGCAACCGTTGACCTCTGTGCGTCATAAGCGTGTAACGCTGCATGGCGACATTCTTGAAATCTATGGACGGTCACGGTCAAAGCTTTGGAATTGTTTGGAGAGAGACAATGAATACTGTGCTTTGGGTGTGTTTATATTGAATGACAATTCACAGATGAGATGATGAAACATATTTGTTTTGCCATATTTGTTTTGCCGTGATGGAAATCTTTGCCATCTTAGTGTTGAACGACAATGGGTTTAGCACGTGTTTATATTCAAACTTTTGAATCACATTATTTATTACCTAGCAGAAGTTTCTCTGCATCTGGGGCTGGGAATGTACACCGAAATCCACATCGATTGTTCCAAAATGCATCACGTTTTATATAAAGAGCTCTGTCAGTTATTTAGAGTTTAAAGTATTAATTAAAAATGTTGTCCAATCACATTTATTTTGAAATTCCCCAATCTATGTGAAGTAATTGGACGACTCCAAAATGAATTGAAATTCCACTACATTTTTTAAACACTTGAATACTAGGCTCAAATACACTTAAAACAACTCAAACAACACTTTAACGTGTTCATAAGAGTCTTATAAATAAAATGCCAACAGCATTTCAAGACAAAATGTGTTTGATAAAAAGTATTACTTTTCCTCTTCCCCATAAAAAGTGCTTGCACTGAGGGAAGTCATTTTCTTCTATTGAGAAGTCAAAGTAACAAAGCCCTACAAATTTGGTATCATTGGAAAGCACCGAATGTCCTCTTTAGAGTAACAAAAGGAGTTAATGCCATTGGATGCACTGGGTGGGAGATATTTAGGTTCACAAATGTCCTCTACAGAGGACAAATTTGAACTACTGGTAGTCAGGAGGATATGGGCAATTATGAATATTTTCGGGAAGGGCGGGGTGAGTCCAAAGCAAGTAGGAGTTCCGTTAAATTGGCGAAATAGTCATGTGATAGCACCCAAGGCGCGATTCTCACTGACAAAGCAACAAGTGTTCCCAGAAAATCCATCCATCCATTTTCCGAACCGCTTGATCCTCACTAGTGTCGTGGGAGGTGCTGGAGCCCATCCCAGCTGTCTTCGGGCTGTAGGCAGGGGACACCCTGAATCAGTTGCCAGCCAATCGCAGGGCACACAGAGACGAACAACCATCCACACCCACACTCGCACCTAGGGACAATTTAGAGTGTCTAATCAGCCTGCCATGCATGTTTTCGGAATGTGGGAGGAAACCGGAGCACCCGGAGAAAACCCACGCAAGCCCGGGGAGAACATGCAAACTCCACACAGGGAGGCCGGAGCTGGGATTGAACCCGGTACCTCTGCACTGTGAAGCCGAAGTGCTAACCACTGGACTACCGGGCCGCCCTTCCCAGAAAATAAAAAGCAGAAAACAGAATGTGGCTTCATGTAACACAAAGTACAGCTTCCACTCACCCAAAGTATTCAAAGTAGGCAGCCGCATGCGTCACACCATCAATCACCCTGGCTTCCTTCCTTGCAGTGAGTGGACAATATCAGTTGGTGACTGCGGTCAAGCCAGCCTCCACTCGCAAAATCGAAGTCACATGAGCCGCCACTGCGATCTGCATTACGGTAGTCTGCCGCCAGCGAGCGGCGTTGGCCACCTTCAAAATACAGAGATGAAAGTGGACTTTTCTGAAAATCCCGGGGAAAAAAAACACACATATATATATATATATATATATATATATATATATATATATATATATATATATATATATATATATATATATATATATATATATATATATATATATATATATATATATATATATATATACATATATATATATATATATATATATATATATATATATATATATATATACACACACACACACACACACACGCTTGGACGATCACGCATGAATTAATTTACACAAAACGCCATTCAAATATTCGACATTCAATGATTAATCTTTTGTGTGCACACGTGCACCCTTTGTGGCTTCTGTTTTCGCCAAAATTTCAAAATCTCCGAGTTATGATGATATTTGATGGCAGTAATGCACCACGAAGCTTGTTTGCCAGCTGCCAATCATCCCCACCGAAGAACAAGGAAGGATACATCCGGGACAGTTTGTACACTAATTTACAGGTTTTGTGGAGATCCCATTTATTTACTGTTTTTATACTGTACAATACAGTTGAGTTTTATTTTCTACAGAAAAAAAAATCACATTTCAAATCATGAATGCATTGTGACAATTCAAGGTTGCAAGATTGCACCAACGTTTTTTTTTTTTTTATGAGAAGAAAGTCCACGTTTCTCTTATGGATTGGAAAAAAGAAAAATTCACATTCCTGCAGGAATATATACAACATCTGAAAAGACAAGTGCTAATTATTTAGTTAATTGTGGCCCACGGATTGGGAATGAAACCACCGCCGTAGTACATACAAGTACTACGTAGTAACATGATCCTTGTGTTTTGTTAAGTCGCACCGCTGCCTGCAGGTTGTGGGTCAATGCATTCTCCTGCGGGTTACTGCACGCATTCCAAAATTTGGAACACATAGCGTCGCAAAACGTGCATTGATTGAGCAGCTCTTGACACTCAAAATCATTTTGCAGCTCGAATAGCAGCAAAAAAAAATGTGCTGAGCAAAAATACAGCACGTAGGAATTGCATGTTTTTCTCCATTTCCGGGTTTGTGTCTTCAGTGTCGTACTCGTCATTTCCGTCCAATGGGAGCACCCATGGTCACACGCGTTAATGTGGTTACAGAATAAAAGCTCAACTACAAAAAAATAAAAATATTTAAAAAAAAAATTTTAACAATATTTTTAAAATTTTGGAGAAGACATTTTAAAAAAATGGATTTTTTGTTGTACGGCCAGCTTTCGGATCACTTCATACTCCTCGTTTCCAAAGTGCAATCCAGTTCCGAGTTTTGGATCATGGAGTTTTTCCCAGTAGTGACTCCAGTTTCCATCACTGTCTGCTCCGTAACCAAACACACGGACCTGTTCCAACAAAAACATTCAATTTCAAACTGGCTGACAACAAAAAGTACATTTTCTACTCTTCATTCTTTTGGGGAATTAGACCATGCCCATACAGGTTTCATATTTATGAAGTGCTAAATATTACAATAAGATGACATGGAGGAAACAAACAAAAAAAAAACGGTCACCTCTTCACATATGTGCAGGGCAAGAATCACGGCCAAGAATCCTGTGGAGGGATATCCAGCACTCCTCCTCAGCCACATTCGATGAACATAAGCAATGAAGGCTGGATTGAGCACCATCACCTTTGTATAAAAGTGAAACAAATCTTTCTGATGACAAAATACGTGTTAACTATGCAACGGCCTTTGAAAACAATGCTCACCAGATTCTTGTTGGCCTGAATGGTGGACCTAACCGGTTGATACGTACTGGTGGAAAATAACACAAACGGGTTGATTGAACGGTTGATGTTGCTTACAAAATGATAGCCGAGTAGATTTCATTAGCATGGTCACTGCACGGTTTTCCCTTCCAAGTCTCTGTACAAACTACTGCAATTCCTTCACTGGATTAAAAAAATGATAATAATAAAGTGAATCTTCAATCACTAGCCATATTCGTTCATTCCCAATGCGCCTCTTGTATTGGTTCTGGTTAGATCAAGGCAAACAAGGACAGCAGATAAGAATTTCACTTGCTTTCCTGGAAAACCTGTGGTGAGGGCTTTTTGAAGCCACACCATGTCCATGATCTTGAAAGGGGACAGCACAAGATGAGTGACGTTGTCCAAGTCGGTGGCACTCTCGGGATACATGAGGCGGTGGGTTGTTTTGCTGCCCACATCGTCTTCGTAGCCTTTGATGGGACCTTGGTTCATTCTGTGTGATTGATTGAGGATATTTGTTCAGTGCATTGTGATGTTTAACAAATCATTTGACATGTTTGTTTTCGGGGAAAATGATTCTGAGAGAGAAAAAAAAACCCAATCCCCCCCAGTATCGCGATTACGATTTCATCTGTGATAATTTTATAATTGTATATACATTTTATGTATTATTTTAATTAACGCCAATAATGTTTTGCTCTTATAGGTTATATGCTTACTCTAAAATAATGACAATTGAACCTTGAATTAATACGAAAGACAGTATTGCTTTGTTTTAAATCAGTAAGTCATAAATCAGATTACAACAACTGCGTCAACAAATCAATGGCTTTGTGGAAAACGATGAAAATGGCGCTCAGAAAAGTGCAGACATTGAGTCTTCGCGTGCCAGGCTTTGCTGTTTCATTCCAATTGTGTCGTGTGTCAAATAAAAGGCACGTGCCGTTATCCAAGATATACAAGACATGCTCTTTATCCTCAGTGTAAAATGTCTAATATTAGTGCTGTGCTGATGAGCTCAGAGAGGAACTGATATGTCTCAACGAAGCGTCAATTTGAATTCCACTGAGGTGTCTGCAGGACACGCCCCGCTGCAACGTGATTGGCTGCCGCATCCAGCCTGGACTGCCGAGAAATCGAGTGGGATTCATAATAAGGCCTTCAATGAACAGTAGCACATCCGTCTGTCTGTCTTATAGTAGGATGGCTGGAGACGATGAATGGCATTCATTTCAATGAGCGATGAGGATTAGCGATGAGAGTACGAGCGCAGGTGGGCAGGTGCGCTAAATTCAGCGTGCAGGACTCGTATCCGATTTACCTCAGCACCACGTCATGGATATCTATCAGCCGTCCATAATGAGAGTCTTTCAAATTTGCAGAATTGCCCACCACTGCACACGTCCGGCAGCGCTCCGCTCCCTTCGAGATGGCTGGAAACGTCTTCAACAAGCTATCCACTACCGCTCGGTAGTAATCGATGGTCTGTTCTTCCAACGGCTGCAATTGCTGATCCATAAACACAAACAGGTTAGCTGAGCTGAGCCTTCCCGGAGTGATGATTGGACGTGACTTCCAAGTCGAATGAAAGACTCGCTGTACTCACCTTCCACCAGTCGAATGCATCCATCGAAAGGTTCTTTTTCCCAGTTAAAAACGGTTCGACGGATTTGTCGAAGCGTCGCATGAACCAGGAGTCGTCCTCTGCTAGACTTGCGTGCTGAAAGTATTCCGACACGGAATCGTTCAAAAACAAACATATGATGGTGACCATGAGCACCACAGCTAGGACCTTCAATGTGGAATTCATCTTCATTCTTGTGGCCGGCCGGACACGCTTTCAGTCTGCGGGCAGAGTTTCAGGTGAAATTCATTTTTCAAGAAAATACCCATCTGAAATGACATACAATTATAAACAAATGCTGCAAAAATTTTAAATAATTCAGTAGCAGGCCTGAGGATTTCGGAAATTCATGGTAACCGTTTTACGGTTCCGTTGGATTACCAAATGGGAAACCACAGTAACCACCGGTAACGTTGGGTTCCTTAAACGTTCATCATGGGAACCCATTTTTCTATTTTGACTGATATTCATAATCAAGAATTCTGAAACTCAAAAGTATAATGTTTCAAGGGTAAATGTTTGAAAACTATGCATTAACAATGAACATTGCATCAGCAGCTGTGTACTGCGGGTTTATTCCCAAAAAATAAATGGATCAAAAACTGCATGGTGTACTCATGTGGAAACATCAGAGTATTTTTTTCCAATCTCACACTGCAAAGATTAATTTACTGGTAATCATTAATACAGGTAAGTATTGATGTGGCTGGACATCCTCTTGCCAAGACGATGCATGCGTAATCTACAGGTACTATCAATTTGACGAAAGAATTTAACACACGTCATCATTAGTTCTACCAACGGTGAACATTAGCATTACTACTCCTTGTGACGAATGTTTCATTCATAAAGTTACCATGCTACAACCAGTAAATTATAGAATAACCAATACTGTTTCATAATATTTTTCATAGCGATTAGCCTACAAATCTAATGACCAACTTGCCTCGTAATCGTGCCTCGCGTCGTATCTCGCTCTCGAGTTCTGTGCCTACGTCACAGGCGAGTTTAGTGATACGCCCTTTGGAGGATTCATACGAAAAATCAGACTGGCATTGCCGTTTCTTAAATAACGTAATTATAGTAGACCTTTGTGAGTTTTTTTTCGCCGCCATCTCAAACTTTCATCCGCGCGATTCCTCAGTTTGCGGACTAAAATAGCAACCCGCATGCGCACATAACGTTATCTGTTGCGCCCCCCCCCCCAAAACAAAACAAAACGAAAGTAAATTAGAAAAAAACACACTCACACGCCACACCCCACCACACCACAAACACACATACAGGCACAGTGAAATCGCGTTAATCGCACAGTCAACTCGCGTGCGGTGACTTTTATGGTTAAACTATTTTTCGGTACCGTTAAAATGACGACACGCTACCGGTAACGATTGTTAGCGTGAAATCCTCAGGCTTGCTGTAGTTTTTTGTTTGTTTGTTTGTTTTGACTGAGAAATTTCCTTGCGTCCCAAAAACGCACATTATTTGGAACTGTGCGTCCTGTGGGAAACTTGCGAGTCTAGGACGCGGGATGCAGAGGTAACGAGATGGCTGATCTCTAAACATTCTCTGAGTACTACTATTATTTCCACTACCACTAATACTAAATAAATAACATCTAAAAAAGGCTGGAGGAGGGCTCCCCAGGATTGAACTTTGGGCATCCCGATCTAGGACAAGCACATAAATGCAATGAGAAACACAGAGAGCTTCTCAATAGGGCTGTTCACACGGGCAGATTTATTTCGGACTTACTGCGCAACTGCTCCTCTCGAGCGTTCATACGTGCAACTTTGTTCCGGCTTAGTGCCCGAAAACAGCTTGTTCCGGAGCAAATTTAAACCACCTCAGGGAGTTTAAATTTCAGGGAGGTGGTTTAAAAATTTGCTCCGGAACAAATGCTCGTTTGCGAAGCAGTACCGAAGTAAATGTGCACGTATGAACGCAACTGGGTTAAATTTGCTCCAGAGCAAATGCTCGCTTGCGGGGGAGTGGCCTCGCTACGCGTCAGAGGAGTCCATCCGGGTACTTGCCAACATGCATCCTGGGTATTTTGCGCTTCAAAACATGGCGGGTCTTTTCTCTCTCTCCTGCGGCGTCTGATTATCGACCACATCGTTGATTTCTCCGGAGAAGAAGCCATTTTGTCACAAAGAAGGAGGTGAAATGGTACTTCCTTTTCGCCGCCTTCTTCTTTCTTTACGCATGCGCATGTTTTACTTCCGCATTCCTGTCGTTTTGTTCCGCAACAGGAACTGCCCGTGTGAAACCAAGTGGAGCTGTCCCGATCTGTTCTCGTGCTGTTGCGCTCAGCGGCTTTGTACATGTGAACGCTCCACAAAATTTGTTCCGGTGCAAATTTATATCGCAACAAAATACTCCGGAGCAGCGCCGAAATAAATCTGCCCGTGTGAACAGGGCTATACTCCAGGGAGGTGACAATACTATCTGTGCGCACACACACACACACACACACACACACACACACACACACACACACACACACACACACACGCACACACGCACACACGCACACACACACACACACACACACACCTGAAATAATTGACTAAAATAGAAAACTTGAAACAACTGTAGAATGGAAAGTTTCTTACCCGTGCTACAAGCCCGCCATGTCCTGCAGGCAACTGTTTTGAAAAAATAGAAACCTGGGCAGGACAGGATTTGAGCAGGAAGTTAAGAGGAGTGGCAAGAACAAGAAGAGCCAATTATTTTTAAAATACCCTTCATAATGTCTTAACATTCAATCTCAACCAATGCAATATCGGCACGCATTTTAAAGCATTTTGTCCCCTTTTTTTTTTTTTTTTTTTAAATACACTCAATCCATCAAACGATTCAATTGACGCTGTTTTTTTTCACTCTGAAATAAAGTTTGATTCCAACGTCTTTCATTCTTCAGTAATCAGCGATAGAACATGGGTGAGTTTTGAATACCACAGCCACCTGGAAAAAGAGACAAACAAAATTCCAAATTCCAAACTGTGGAAAAAGGTTTGGCAGACCAAACTGAGCTACAAAATTCTGGTGCAGTGGCAATCAAAAGAAAGCAATGTTCACGGGTCAATGTGACCCTCTGCAAATAGTTACATCTATAAAAGAGCATTTTTGAAAAAAACGTTACTTTACCCCTGGTATAGTTTGTCCAAAAATTCAACGGCACCAAGTGAGTATTAATGGCAAAATCACTGAGAAATAGGAAATAGCGGAGAGGCTGAATTCATGAACTCCGAATTGTGCATGTTAATGGAGTCACTTTACATGACTTGCCGTGTTCGCGCTTTCTACTGTAGAACCCAAAACAATGAAGCAATTTGCTGAGGTTGCTGAGCCGAAACAGGTGCCAATCAGCGGTCACTTTGTTTTGTCGTGGACCAATTCTATTTCTCACCTTAGCCGTTGTCATTTGGTAAGTTGCTCCGAGGAACTTGCTGACAGGAGGCGGGGCTTCACATGATCTGAAGCAGAACAAAGGAAACAAAACAAAAAAAAAATGGAAAAATTAAGCAGTATCAACTTTAAGCCATTGAAAAAGACAAACTGCTGAACAAGTGGAACCACTTGTGTAAAACAATAAGTCATCCGTTGATGGGTGTGGCTTGAAACATGTTCTGCCACTTGTGAGGCAGCATGTGTCAGTCTAACATGGCAAGCCTTGAGGTTCAGACCTCTAAAATCTCTTTGTATTATAGTTGTTATTGCAATTAAGACTTTTGCAATACAATACAGAGTTTACTTTTCAATTATTTTCCCTTCAACAACTGCTCTTTGAACCAATGGTGTTCCTCAAGGCTCACTCCCAGAGAACGTGATTTCTTTCTCTTTCAATGAAACCGCTCGTTTGTCCCCCCTCCCATCATTTAATTTCGATTATCACAAGTTGATGTCAAAAGCAGCAGCGCAACAATCACACTCACCAACTTTAAACTTCAACATGGTCGTGCTTTGTACTCATTGTTGACTCAGTCAGGACTGTTTGAAAGCAGCACAGCTCTCTGTTCATCATTAGATGTGCATGAGCTGGCTGGTTTTATTCTCAAGGATGCTTCTTTTTTTTTTCTTCTATTTTGTCAACAGTATTTAGAAGTACAGTATTCATATCGATCTGTATATACCAATACGTAGTTATCCATAACATTTTATTAAATTTGAATATATCACTGAGCCATTAATGACATTTTATGAGACGATACACCTTAAAACTCTTATTAACAGTGACCTATTTATAAACATGACTTATTTCACCTATTTCAACCCAAATTAATATGTACAATCATGCTACGGCTAATTCCAAACGCTGTGCTGAATCCAGCCCCTCCCTTTTCTCCTAAATATTTATTTTTGTATTTATTTTTAAACTGACTTATGGCTGGACATTGTTGAAGTTTAGTCATTTAGTCTTTTCCATATTTTCACAATATACAAAACAAAATAACACCTTTTCATGGTTGCTCTATCTTTTACAACTTGTCTGTCGCCTGCACTCCTAAAAGAATACAGTATCTGTATGTTTTACGCACTAGCCCTCAGAATTCGGAGGGAATTCAGTTAATGCAAAATGTCAACCCGGAATGCTGCGACACTCAAAATATCAGAGTCTTGTAAATTGTTGTGATTGATTAGTCATTACCTTTTCAAATTGTAAAATCACAAACAGTGGCAGCAGCGATGTTAGACTGCCTTGGCGTAGCAGACAATCTGAAGTATTTATACCTTAAAATCATACAGATGATAACATTTGGCTTCACCGTTCGGTTTGGAATAAAGTCTCAACACACAATATCCACACAAAGGGGTGTGTCTTGTGGTGTGTGGCTTGGCGTGTGTTTGTAATATGTTCTGGTTCAACTCGTTTACAATGACAATGGGGCATCTCAATGAACACGTGAGACAAAACAAAACTGAACTATGGCAGCGTTATATTTGTACTACTTCTGCTTGTGACAATTTTTTTAACTCTTTTTTTGGAGGAGGTACCTGTCGGTGGCAAGGTGGTTCATGTTTCATGCTTGTTATTTATTCATTTGTCTCAATGCCCAGGGAAAATGTTAGAGTGTCTCCGGGAAGACAGAGGCGTGAATTATCTTGTGTATCTCTCGTTTCCAAGATACCGTCTTGTTGATGCTGCAAACACCTTGGTGTCCGTGTCAGAAAGTCCCACAGAAGCCATGTGATAGAAATAGACAACTTGGAGGCTGCAGATGGAGAAGAAAAAAAAAAAAAAAAACGTGCCGGAGCAACCTATTTTCAAAATATAAAATACCACACTTTTCCGCAAAATATCTTTAAAAACATACATCGACTAATTATAACAATTAAGTATTAAGCCATTAAATTATTGCTTCATCCATGCATTTGTCACATTTATATCTTATTTTTTACTCGTATATAAGTAATGGTTCTTGATTAATTAATAATAGTGAGGCACCCCTCAGGGTTACCTCCTAAGGCCATTAATGTTCTAGTTAAACATGCTGTTCTAAGTGTTAATTGAAATTTCATTCACAAGCCATTGAGTCCATTTGAACATTCAACATTTATGATGCAATTGTTTGTTTCTTACCAGCCTTCACCCTCTAAAGAACTCCATTATTTTTGAATTGCCGCATGTTCACAACATCCTTTAAACTTTGTGAATGACGACTTGCCTTAGCGCGTTTGGCAGCAGCAGAGATTCATCCGTTTAAGTGGGTGAACTCGATTCGTTTTGTCAAATTTACAACGCACGGGCAGAGCGTTGTCGTTCATTTGCAGCTTGCGTAAGTGCATCAGTGTGACACATGAGAAGGTCGAAAAAATATTTGTTTAGTCAAAATGAGTGCATGCCGTTGGGCCTACTTGGATGAGAAGATGCAAACGGGAGTGAGCCAAAAACCTTGATGCAATTGAGAAATGTATAGATGTAGACCATAATGTTGGGCAATAATTTGATCATATTGTTGCCAACCTAGTGCCTGTTCGGTGCAAAAAGTTGGGAGATGAGCATTATGCTGAGTCAACAGAATGCACTCACTAGTCATTGTTTAGTCACCTTGGTGGGCACTCTCTCTTGTGGTTTAGATGTGCAACAGCACCTTCAAATTTCTACAATATGACTTACTTGAATTATTCCAATTATATTTTAATCACACAGTCATAAGAGGGAATAATAAAAATGACTTTTGTTTTCATCCATCCATTCTAAGAATATACAATGGTAATGAAAGGTGAGCCCACATTTCTAGCTGAAATTTGATGGCAGTAGTTAATTACTACAATGAATAAGTTAATTGTTCAAAATGTCAGTGAGGCGTACCTCAGGGTGCTGTCTTAAGCCTACGGCCATTTGGGTTTTGGTTGTGATACTTGTTTTTTTGTATGTCTAGAGATTGATACATGTTTTTTGAATGTTTGGATAGATAATAATACATTTTAATTATATTAACATACATTGATGAAAACTGCCGTCAGGAGCTTCGACCTATCCCTATTTCTTAAATGAGTATCCTAATGGTGAACTAGGGGGTATTCTGTATTTTTCAATAACTGCTACTGCAAATCTTTTGTGGATGTGAGTCACATGAAATTAACTTTGTAATAGACTACAAAATAATTAGTCCAGCTTCTATACTGGAAGTCAATAACGTGGCCAGTTCCCCCTTCATTCGCCGCTGTAATCACCATCCCATGAATAAATTCAAAAATGAGCTCCAATTAAGCGGTAGTTTCAGCTGTTGAGCAGTAATGAGATGCTAATAAAGAGCGCCGGTCTTATGCTGGGACCCAGTGATTGCTTTTACAGTTCAGCCGCTTCACCGTTTTTGTCCTCTGGCACGCTTGACGGGCTTGAATGGCGTTTGGTCAGGGGAAGTCCTGGCTAATTACTCTCAAAGCTCTTTGACGTCTGTTTAGGCCGATAATTGACTACGTGCACTTTCACCTCGTCAATTGTCCCCATTTTCAATTTGAATTTTTAGAGTCGACTTCCAGGGGAGTGCAGCAATGCAAGAAAGATGATAGACAGTTGTCTAAGCTGTAAGTCAGTAAACACAGCCGACAGGTTTTGAGACAGCACAAACAAGACTCAGGAATGTATAGCCTTTAGGTATTAGGAGTTGTCGTCATTATGTGTAAACATCATTTGATCAAATAAAGAGAATACTTTAGAATTGCACAAACAAAGACACCTTGAAGAATCTTACGGTATCACGAGAACATTAAGGGATTCAGGATGTAACTCTGTGGGACGCCTCACTGATATTTACAATACCAACAACCTCCATGCGAGTATGAAGTTAGTCATGCATGAGGTAACTGCCAAACGCATCCGTCAAGGCGTCAAGCAATGAATCATTGTCAATCATTGTCAAGTTTAAATTGAGAGCCCAATGGTACTGTAATTTATAGTTGTTGAAATGTATATCATCATTACCATACAGGTGTATAACAGGTATATTTACACATGAATTATATTTGAAGTATAAAATGTTTATAATCTTCATGGCAATGTCAATTCACTCTGTTCTAGTTTCTTACTTTAGTTTGGTGGCGAAACATTGCTCATGCATCATCACCGCATCAGATGTCTCATGATGTGTTTTTGTTGACTGTACCATATTATCAATGTCATGGCTATAAGGATGAAAAAAAAGGCCTTCAAGCGTTGACATTTGCAAATGACATGATAAATAATGACAATGGAAAAAAGCTCATTTGTTGACAGCGCGATTGATGCCTTCACACAGAAACGGGGTGGCATATCGGATATTAATTAAAGCAGTTGCTGTATTTTTGATGTCTGCGAGTCAGCGAACATTTTTAGATGAAGCGCATGTCGGCACGTGTTTTAATTAAACAGCGGACAGACAGGGCCAGTCACCGCATGAATGTTTAATACATGTTTTTTTTGGTGTCCGGTCAAAGTGATGACAAACGTGAATCGGGGCATGCGAGGGGGATTATTAAACAAGCCGTCCTCCGCCTCCTCTCCTTTGCCTTATTACGAAACTTTCAAGTTATCAAAGAGAGAACTTTGAAAGTAGGTTTTTAATTCATGCGTCCCTGCAGTGATTTCATCTCTCATTGAGCATTTGCTTCATTTAACTGACACGTCCCTACTCCCTGTAAGCCTCATCCTATTAATTAAAAAAAAAAAAAAAGGCCTTCGTTTTTGAAAGCAAAGTATTTGCTGACTTTTGCGCCGATAAATCCAAGGAGATTTTGTTAATGCTGGTCTCGTCTTCAAATATGCAGGCCTTCCAGCACGTCCTGCCTTTGAAAACTTTTAATTACAGCCACGTGCGTCTTCTCCTCTAAACTTCCTACCTATCATCAAGATGCGTGTGTAGCATGTTTCGGATTCTTGACTTACAATCCTTGGGAGGGTGTTGCGGTTCTGCTGCTTTATTTTAAGGAACATGTAATTGGCGATAATGTTCAGTGGCGATGTTTCTTCCCAAAAAGGAATTTCAACGCTATTGTTCTGCTGTCAAATTGCTGGGTGGAGACGTGAGTATAGTGTATTGACTTTAAATGATGGAGCGAGTAGTCAAATCATTGCCAGCAATGTTACCTCACAAGTGTGTGTATTTCATCCATCCATCCACCTTCAAATCCGCTTCTCCTCACGAGGGTCGCGGGCGTGCTGGAGCCTATCCCAGCTGTCTTTGGGCCTTAGGCGGGGTACACCCTGAACTGGTTGCCAGCCAATCGCCGGGCACGCATAGACGAACAAGCATCGGCGCTCACAATCACACTGAGGGACAATTTAGAGTGTTTGTCCATGCATGTTTTTGGAAGATGGGAGGAAACACGGGGAGAACATGCACACGCCACACAGGGCCGGAATCGAACCCTGAACCTCTGGCACTGTGAGGCCGAAGTGCTAACCAGTCTACTACCATGCCGCGTGTGTATTATATATTTATTGGGCGTCCATGAATGCACCTCAAGCACGAGTCAAAAGTTCACCTGTTACAACTTTGATGGCGCACAGGAGGCCCGGTGGGATACAATCGTGCATTAGTAGCTGAAGCGAATACTTGTGTTTCTCTTCACTCACTCGCAATGGCGGCCGAGGTCCCAGTAGCGCATTATAGCAGCGCGCAGCGAAAGCGGGCTGCGTGCACGAGCGCAAACCCGGAGAATACTGCCACGTTCACATCACTGTCGCGTCCGATTAAGAGAGACCGAAGGTAGATGCTCGCTCCCCGGGCTGTGGAGATGACAGGAGCATACGCCATGTGCCTCCGAAGGTCATAGCTGCTCTGAAAATTAAATGAACTTACTGAAATAACCTTTTCAACTTTGGCTTCGACACTAATTTTGTGGCAACGTCCGCTACATATCATCAAGTTCATTTGGGATGTGACAAATGACCATGCGCAAAGAGGCCCAGACCCTCATGAATATGTTAATCACCGAGATAGGCATTTTTATACATCGCTGCTCTTTATTGCCTTCATTTTTTTTACATATCAAACTGCGCTTTAAAAGAGTGACTCCACTTTCCGCAAGTTATTCATTAAGCTCTTCGCCGGCGTGATTTGTTTATCCTGCCTTTAATGGATGATTAATCCTAGCAGCAACCTTGGAACAAAACAGCTGTCGTTGTTTTCCCCCCAAAAGTTCAGCACAAGCCGAAGGCAATAACCATGCATCTATTTTGCAAAATTATAGCCCTCACGGCGGCTTGTCGCTGAGGAAAATCCTTCAGACTGTGAAGTGTTTAATTGAATATTTTCATCTCCAGAGGTAAACGCCATTGTATTTTCACCCCCCCCCCCCCACGCCCACCTCCCTCTTTCATCACACCCACAAGCCACTATGAGAGTGAGAGCCTCTTATAGAGAGAGGTCTTCTAATAAAATTGATTTTTGTCTTTTTGGATATTCAGTTTTTCAAGCTTCCGCAGCAGCCAAGTCCCCAGCGAGAGATGATTCATGATCCGGTAGCTGGCTGTGCCAGAATGGGGTCATCTGCATAGACGACTCCATCACTTCAGACAGCAAAGGGCAAAGTCCACCACCACATCTTGCTCGACAAATTGATATTTTCTTAATACTCTTGGTGGGTGCTTTATCTGCACATTTATTGTCACCGGAAATAAAACCTGCAGCGATTCATATATCTTTATCACCAACGGATCAACGGCCGAGGTCGCTCGATATCGCCACCCATGTCTGAAATTTCCCCCTTTGCTACACAGCTTTTCGTATTCTGCTCGCATCATTTTTTTTTTTTCCCTGGACCTGGCAGGTGGCTTATCAACAGTGCACAGCTGGGTTGAACACACATGCAATATATGTGCCAAACGGTCCGCGATCCAAAAGGAAACGTCATGGGCTGGCGCTGAATTGTTGGAATTAGTGGTTAGAAGGAAATGTTGCCATTTTTTAGGATTCTTATTCAAATAATCAGTCGGCGTCATAGGTATAAATGACTTTCTAATTGGAATAAAGAGAAGGTTGAAAATGCATTTAGGGAAATAAAGAAAATGACGAAAATTAAAAATGAGCTGTTGCCCTGTGTAATTTGAATTCAGTGCCTGGCTAGTGTTTGATAGGAAAGAATTCAAATAGAAATACGGCGTGGAATCATGAGATAATGAACTCATGAAATAAATACGGAAATAATTCAATTGTACATGACACATTGAATTATTATTTGTATTCAATCCTGCCACTCCTGGTCTTCCGTATGTTGCGCCACCGTTTGTGTCCAAAAGGGCCATAACGCCGCGACGCCGATGCTATTAAGTCGGCAATGGAGTTTTGCATTGCTCGTTAGCATTCAGCTAAATTTACAATCCTAAGGCAAAGATGCGCGGTGTTGATGAATTTTCTTTTTTCGCGGTTTAGTTTGACAGTAAACTTCAACTGACAGCAACAATAAACAGCTTGAAGTTTCTTGTAAGCCGGGCCATTGGTATCTCCAGGCGCCGCTGTTCTTTTTCTGCTCTGTTTCTGCTGTTAAAGCAAAAAAAAAAAAAAGTCATATTTCGTGGACAATCTATGCAAAGTGACCCGGTGCACACTCTCGTACTCGGAAATTGCTAAAGTAGTTGGTTTTGTCTTCAAAAAGCCTGCCTTCATCTTTATGTATTAGTCGTCGCTGTTTCCTGCCTCTGCGCTGTATTCTCCGGTGAGTGCATGATGTCGGGAAAACATTTTGCACCTCTCCTTGATCGAGGGGATTTATTGAAAAATAAGGGCTATCAAAGGAGATTAAGGATAAGCACACCTTTGAGTGTGCTGTAGTGGAAATGCCAATTTATTTCTTTATTTTGTGGAGAAGGATGCATGATGTTTGTTATTATTTTGGGTTGCCTTGCCGTTCATCTCCCCGATGAAGCAGCACTGATTATGAGATATCCGTGAACGGGGAAATTGGAATTTTTCCGGCACGGTGGATTACGGGGCTGTGTCAGTCAATATAAACCGGGTTTGGTAGGCAGGCTGCCGGTCGATCTGGTGGCAAAGACGACCCACGGCACGCTCGCTTTGATCACCGCAGCCTGGGAATGAATAATGCACATGGTTGGACACTTTTCATGCGCTTCCAACCCGTTGGTGTAAAGCTTCCGCAGGCATCCCAAAATACAAATGGAATTTAATCATTTACAGATCACTTTTTCTTTTAGCTCTTCTAATAAAACTAATCATGATAATAAATCAAATAGTTTCAAAATGTATTGAGCATGAGAACTAGCATCCACTGCATCATTCACGTAGCACGATGTCAACTTTTACGGTATATATTGCTGGCATCCGCCATCAATCTGCAAACCGCCAACATCTTTTGACCGCAACTATTTTCCTCTCCCCGAGTGTGTGTTGGCTTTCCATCTTGTCTGTAAATTGGATCTGGGATCAACGCCCCCCCCCACACCTTTCCGCCGATAAAAATGAAAGACACCCGTCGAATCCAGAAATGGGCCAGAGGCACACCGCAGCGATGAATTCCTGTGGCGATGCCAAATTGTATTTCCCCCCCTGCCGGCTCCAGGACATATAGTCTGTAATTAATAAACATGAGGCTCCGCGACATCTGGAAATGCTTTGAACAAGGGCGTGTCGTCACCGTCTTCTTTGGTGAGAGTACACATGCCAAAACACAACCAGAGGGCAGATTGTGCCAAGAAAATGCAGCCCGGTTCGACCCTTGACAGCCTGTTTAACCTCGCCTCGGGGATTCAGGGGTTTTAATTCCATCGCCGCAAATGGGCAGCTCTGAACTTGTCAGCCAGCTTTGAGAAAAGGTCAGCCCGATGACATGACATGGATTTTGATCACAAATGACAACGACATGACGCTTTGAAATGCAGTGGATGGAAAGGCCGGCACGTCACTACGTCGTTAAAGAGCAAGAAAGCCTCACGTCATAGTCTTGCTACAAATAGAAAAAAAAAGAATGTGGGTCGCATGTGATGAAAGATGACTAGTTCATCATTACCACGCATAAGATCCATTCGCTGTGGTTTCTAAATATAAAATTAACGAGCAGTGTCAAAATGCTTTCCGAGGACCTCAAATAACGAAAGACACAAAAATAATGTCAGGACTGGTTCCAGGTATTATTTAGGCAGATACTCAACAACCCGGGGTAAAGAACAGATCCCGATTCCGAGAAACTTACCCTGGAAAGCGTTATTTTCCGACCACGTGTCGAAGCAACGAGATGAACATAAAAGCTTCTCCAGCTGGCACCGAACTAGCAGTTGGCGACAGGAAAACTTCTTGACAGGTGGCAATTTCGCAACACCGCTCCGGTGTCAATTGGTGAGCCATGGGCAAGGCAATGATGTGCTGACAAAAACCATCAAGATTCAGCTGTCAAATGTTTTTTTTTCCCCCCTTCTTCTTCTGTCTGAAGGATATCTGGAAATAAATTGAAAAAGGGCATACAGTCACTAGTGGACCACCGTGTGTGTAGCTTGGCTCAATAAAAGTTGGTCTATCACTAACCTACTTGCTGTGGTAACCAAATCCTCATCACAATAAGCTTTTGTATGAAAAAACAAACAAAAAAAAAACATTTGCGATCATGAACATAAAACAAGTAAATAAAAAACTATTTCGCTCAGAACTGCGCCGTGGTGGCATATCTTCACGGCACGTAAAAAAGTTGTATGTCGGGAATTATGTACGCCCCGGGGTGGACATTATCCAACCTGAAACGGTCCCTGATAGCAAAGCGGTTTTCCAACCTTGATCTATTAATTATTGAAGAGGGAGATGAAGAAATACAGCGCAATTATTTGCACGCTTCAGAGTAGGAAAAGAAGTCAAGCGGCGTGTCGAGATGAAATGTATTTTACTTTTCAAGCTCTGCCACCCAAATTAATAGTGCAATTACATTTGCTCCATTTTTTTTTTAGAATGATGAAAACATATACTGTCGATATCTTTAGAAAAATAGTGTAATGCCTGAAATGGATTTGCATGTCTAATCAATCCCACTTTGTATTGATCTTCCGCATCGAAGAGGGAACTTTCTTTACAGCTCGCTAATGAGTTCAGCTCATAGTTTGGTTGAGGGGGGGGGGTTGGATGGTGGCGGGGGAGTCAACGTAAAAGCAAAGATGCTTTGGTTTAGCCGATAATATATGATGGATCAATGTTGTTTCCTCTTTCACACATCTCTAAGCAGGGATGAGCCGCCGCTGTGGGAATAGACCCCCCCACCCCCGCCTTCCAATTGCAGATATGAGGAAATTAAGGGATAAACAATGTGGGAATAATCCAATTACTGTATGGTCAGGGAGAGTATGAGGAGGAGGAAACGTCTTGAATCCAAAGTGCAAACTCTGCTGTAATGTCTGAAGGGCTGCAGTGTATTCACAAAGGGGCCCCCCGCCCGCCGCCTTTTTTTTTTTTTTTCCCTTCAAGGTCACTTATGAAAGAAAAACGTCAAGCGAGAGAGGAGGCAGCTCTTCGTTCTCGCTTGAGATCCTTGTTGCGATTTTCGCCAGTCCATCAATACGTTTTAATTACCGTGGGTTTTGTTTGCGAGCTCTTTCTGATTTCCGTTGTCTTGTTTGACCAAAGGAGGTGACAGAATACAAGAAAGTGCTCTCGGCATCATAGTGCGTGTATATGGAACCAAATTGGGGCAGAAAGGGGCTGACCCCCATTTTGGGGGTGGGGGTTACCTGACAGTAAAGCTCATCTTTTTAATTTTATCCTTATTTTATTTTTTTTTATGCCTTTATTGCCATTTGTTAAAAAATATGTAGGCTACCGGTACTTTAATTCTGTTTGCCTTTAATAACGTTATTTTGCAGCACTACGTGATGCATTTATCGTTTGACAAAGGTCTGTTGAATGTCACTTCAAAATAAAGTGAGAATGGGTAAGCGGTCATAGTGTGTCGAATTTGTATTTTTATCGAATAAGTGAAAACGATGTCATGGTATATCGTGATCTAAAATGGCCAATATTGTGATATCTCACCCAGCACCCGAATGGGGATCAACGATACGAAAGCGAACTGCAAGGATCATCTCGGCAGCACGATGTCAAGTAGTTAGCGAGTCTGCCTCACAGTTTCGAGTTTGAGGTTTGAATCAAGGGAGCTCCAATTTTGCCATTTCTTTTTCCTCTCTCTTTTATAAAAAAAATTTTTTTTTTTAGGTGGAACATCCTCCTGAAGACCAAACTAAGACATTCATGTGGATGAACTATATTTGCTCTAGGTTCAGCTGGTCACATTGTGAGAATTGTAACAGCTTGTGAATGTAGCAGGACCACGTTTCAAGCGGTTATGTGATCATGAAAGGGGGGGGGGGGTGCACACCTTTTGATAAAATAAATAAAGAGCGAGGCCTTCTGCTTTCACAGCCAGCAATAATAACAGCATCCTTCACCTTGAGCACCTTATGTAACTTTGTGACTAGCACACGCTAGTCACAAAACAATTTAATTGCGTCTGGGGGTGTTGTTTTCTATGATTACGAAAAAAAAAAAGGAAAATAACACCGAGTGGAAAAGGGATGAAGCTGTGACACTTAGTCACAGTGAGGAAAATTGAAATTATCCAAGATTTTGCCTCACCTCTCTCTTTTCTTTTTACGACCTCATTACTCATTCATGCGTGCTGCGCGGCGCGTTGAAAGCCCTCTTGAGCACCCTTGTAATTTCAGGCCGCGTCGATGTGGTGGCTGCAGAAAATCCCAGCGTCTCTTGACACAATGAAAGCCTTCGCGTTCTCATCGCGTTCCACGAGAAAATTTGCCATTCTGCGGACTCCCTTCGAGGTGAGAGAAAGTCCTCCGCGTTTTCTAAAGGACAGACACAAACATGGGACAAAAAGGGCACAAGCACTGTGCGAAATGTCAAACGGAAAGCAGGGACGGACTTTAATTAATATGTCGACCTTTGTGTCCTCTTCAGACTGACTTTGGCGGTTTTTATTATTATTGGACCTGGGGATGAAAAAAAAATGGATGTCAAAGCAGGCTAGTAAAACTCGGCCTTGTGTTGAATGTTAACAGAGCGGCTACACGTGGTGCTTTCGAGACCTCGGGACCGAGCGTGAGAAGCGCAGGGCTCCCAGCGCGGGGAGCCCCTCCCGAGCGTATGCGTCCAACACGCTTTGAAGTTCTTGGAAATGTGGCAAAAGAGGTTGTTTAGCACGCCGGCAACACTCCAGCTAACAAGTGGAGAGGCTGAAAGGGAAATAGAGGGGGTGGGGGGGGGGGAGAAGAGGAGGATAAAAGCCTGTGGTGGTGAGCGGATGGGTCTCGCATCCTCCAAATCCCCACACTTGTTTTGATCCTCAGGTGTTTGTGAGCGTGCGCGTCCGCTGCAACGTTCGCTCAATAACCTGCCATTTGTTTTTAATCCGACACAAGTTTGACATGGACGCATTGTTGGCTCGCGCCAAGTGCGTTCATGTTTCCGTTTGGTCAAGATCCTGAACCTCCATCTTACGGCTCATGTCCTCGCACACTCTTTCTCCTCAATTCAGTGGAGCTATTTCTTTCACTAAAGCGCAAGACAGAATTTTATAATGTCACTAGTAGTAGGTGTCGCATGCAGTTATTAACTCATGCACAGTTCTTGTTCACTAGTGTCCTACTAGTAACCCGGAGTGAGGACAAAGAGCATACTAGTACATTGATCGGATAAGGACTTTATGGAAAGCTGTTTGCTTTCATTTACAGTCATACCTCGGTTTTCAACCATAATCCGTTCCAGAAGGCTATTTGAAAGCCGAAACCACGCTCTTTAAAAAAAAAAAAAAAATCTTGATTGAACACACAATGGAACGCTACACGAGGAAGCGTCACTTCCTCGTGTAAGGAAGGTGAGAGAGGTCAGGTGGTGCATTCAAGTGCGCTCAGTTTGGTCGAGAAACGATTTTTGGTCGTAATCCGAGACATAAAAAAAAACTCAAAATTTTTGGTCGAAAACCGATTTGATCGAGAACAGAGGCTTTCGAGAACCGAGGTTTGACTGTATTTGCTCGTTATTTCACTTCAAATCAATTTGATTGATTTAGCGCCAAAGTCCAACAGTTGTCTCTGCAAACTTTCCACATCGAGCAGGTCTATCGCTTGATTAAAGACATGCCGAACCCCGCATGAGGAAGCACGAGCAAAACTCCCCTGCACCTAACGATTTTCACACTCTCGGACTAAAAACTGAGAGTCAGAAGGAAGTTCTGGAGTTTTAATGAACTCACAGCGTGCTCCTCTCATCTCTCTGAATTATTTTAAGGTGGTCATTTTGTAAAAATCTGGATCCGCTGTCATTTGCAGCACACAGAAAAACTATTGAACTCTGTGTAATCTTGCCTCAATAGGTGTCCAACGGTAAAAAATCATAAGGTCTCACCCCAATCACCAGTCTATCGCGTCTACGAAGATAAAACAATGTACAGTTTTGTTCGAAAGTGTGTGCAACGTCACTATTTGTTCCTGCCTCGCAACCCCAGCGTGTATCACAATCTCAAATCCATCAACGCACTCTTTATATTAATTTCGAGCAGAGGAACGACGGTTCCCCATCTGTTACCAAGCTTCTACTCAAAACCAAAGACTGAAAGCACATTGGAGGCTAAAGTTCAGCCTAAGACATTGACGATCGTATAACATACGCTTCCACGGACCCTGACGTATATTCACAACCTTCATCCAGCTGGAGCCCAGATGGGTTACACAACGTCCTGGCTCACAATCACACAACCCCAATGCCTCACACGTTGTGAAATATTCATGCAACCGAGGACATTCTGGCTGTCATGGTTCGAGAGAAGAGTACGAGTAATGTATAATAAAAATACAGTCTGCAAAACTCATGTAAAGCTGAGGATGCTAGTAAGGGCCTGAAATGAACAAAATCCATCTTCCATTCATTGCTAGTTGGACATCAGCGGGTGAGCGTTTGCTGGGGAGGAGTTGGGGGTGGGGCATTCATATTGATCAACCAGGTCAGGTGAAAGTGCAGCAATCTCATGGCATGCCTTTATTTCTGACATTAAAATCGCATGACCTTTGGACAAAGGCACGCTACCACAAGCCAGTTTGGACTGGCAGCCCATGAATCAACCAGTTGATCAGAATTTCAAGAGCGTTTTTTTTTTTTTTAAATGGGGCGGGGTACCCTTCAGTATCGGTTTTCCATACAAATGTGGCTTTGACTGGCACTTTGCTAAACTTCCTCAAAGCGCTTTGGGATTTATCCAAAAGATGAATGATGTGGAGTTTAGTTCGAGCGACGCGCCACACATAAAGATTTGTTTTTTTGAAACAGAGGGAATGATTTTCTGATGTAACTGAGGTTAAGCCAGTGATAGAATGTATTTTTTTTTCTTTCAGATTTTTCAAACGAACCTTGGAGAAATTGTCACAAACTCGATTGGTTTTGGCTGCAATGCAGTGCATCCAGAAAGTGGCTTTTAAAAGGTGACAAAAACACCTGACAGATATTAACGTTCATAAATGGAGCTCCCAGTGTCATTTCATCATTTGGTCCTTGCCTTAAAATTCTTGTCACAACGTACCTAACGGACTGAAACCATTCAGAGCAGATGTGTGCACATATACATGCACGCCAGCACAAACGCAATCATGCCGTGTGCTCAGCTGGTCTGTCAAGTCGCCATCACGAGCGTCGCTCACCCATCTGTTGAACAGAAGACTGAATGCAAATGTCGACAAACGACAGTAACATGCATTGGGGGAGCTTATCTTTTGTGTAAGCAAAGCACTTGCTCCGAGGCGTGCTGCTGACAAATCAAAGTTGCATTGAAATAAGATCGAATCTCGACGCGTTCTAAAGCAAACAGGCACTCTCTATTCCTGTCTGGCGACTTTGCTGCTTTAAAAATGCTCTGGGGTTTGGGATTGACTGCATTTGTATGCTTGCCGTGACAACATTCTCTGCCTCCTTCATCTGATATTAAAGCGTATTTTTCTTTGTCTCCCCCCCCCAACGATTTATCATGATGCATTATTTCACAACAATGTACTTGATTGTATTTTATACTCCTCACTTTTTGGGACGTGGTTCTACGGTCTACACTACTCAAAAAATTCTCACCATTCGAACTTTAACGCATTTAAAAATTCACGCCACGCAGGCGATTATTTTTGTCATTGCAAAAATTCAGGTTTCGCACAATTCCACATTTTCACCCCCCCAAAAAAATATCCAAAGACACACTCAACATTCCAAAAAAAAAATAAAAATCCCATCATTCCCATTAGAAATTCAAAATGTTCTGATCATTCAATTCACCTGGAAAAAAAAACATACCAAAATGTTGGGATTGGAAATGTGGTATATATCTGTATCCTTGGTTAAAAATGACTTTTGCTTGCATGAACAAAATTAGATTCTTTCGACGTGTGTAAGGATGCTAAAGGGCGTGTAAGCCTCTCCTCATTGCCTGAAGGCGACACCTCCTCCTCCTCCTCCTCCCTCCTCCTAACTCCTCCTCCTCCTCCTCCAGAACGCGTGGACATGTTGTTGGTGTCAGGAGGACCAACCTGCTCTTTGTGCTCAGCCAGCGAGCAAGGAGGAAAGGAAGGAATAGAAGGGAGGAGGGAGGGAGGGAGCCGGTGTGCAGTGTGCTTTTCTCCTCCAGCTCCACGCTGCGGCGTACCTCTCAGCATGCTTCTGCTGGCTACGGGACCGCGAGGTGCCGCGCTGGAATGACGGGACCACACGCACCGGAAGCCTCCGGTGCATCGTGTCAAAGTGAGTACATGTCCAGGAACAACATGTTGTCTTTTACACTCAAGAACGGGTTGTTAAATTTTGCGCATATTATCTTGGTGGTTTGACGTCAGTGTATGTGAGTTTGTTGGGGGGGGGTGTAAAGCTTGCAACTTTATACTGTAAAACATTTGCATGCACAGTTTTCGGGTTTTAACTACATAATCAATGCATGCATTTTGATTTGGAAATCCACGTTTTGAAAGCATTCCCTTGCTGTAAAAATCATCTTTAGGACAAACACCTGGGCTTTAGATTTCGTGCTCTTAAGGCTGCTGGTCCATGTATTGGTCAAGCAGCCCCCTAAAAAAAAAAAAAACGCCTGCATGTGTTGCAGCAACTGTTGCACGCAGTATTTGTTTTAAACAGAAATCCCTTTCGCCATTCTTGGATCGAAAGTTTGTAACAGGTCAATGTATATTGTTGGGGAAGAGCGGGCTCTTCATTGAATTTCGGACGAGGAGAATGTTGGTACAGTACTTCAAATAAAGGCTGGAATTGATGAACAGTTTCTTCAAAGCTTTTAATTACAGAATATTCCGGCACCCGCGAATTACAGACAATGGCTGCGGGTCACGAGTGTTACAAGGACGCAAAGTTACACTGCGGGAATGGGAAAGTTATACAGCATGGCTAAATATGTGCAGAGTACAGACTAAATATGAGCAGAATATTCAATATCGGCAAAACAAAGAAATCCTGAAATACCCAAATGCTTTCTGTAGTACCGTGACTATATTTTTTGCATATGTAGAAAATTGCCGCTGTCCTGTGAAAAATGTGTATGTACATTTTTTTTTAAATCTTACATTTTTTTAACGTAAAAGGGGTGTCCACGTTTTGTTAATGACAAAAAATGTCAAAAATGGACATATGATATGGTCAATGTGCAACGAGCAAAACATCCATCTATACATTTTGTAAGTTTAAGTAATGAAAAAAAAAAAACATGACATTTGGAGATTCGAGACATGGTCGCGGGAATTTTTGTTTCGGTGTATAGCACTTTGGTTATGTGGATGAAAATAGGCATACAGAATGAAATTTGAACTGCGATGGCAGCAGAGAACTTATTTTTGGTGTAAAAAGTGACTTTATCCTCTTTGCATCATCATCGTCTTTTGGCATGCCGAAATCTTGGTGGATGAGTGTTGACAATCCCATGCCTGGATTGTGGAGCAAATGTCCCCTCATTTCCCGAATGAAGATGTCCATAGAATGCTGCGCCGTTTCCCAAAAGTAAAACCCCCAACCACTCACCCCCACCAGCACCACCTGCCTCTAAATCCACCTCGCTGTTATAAATAATAAGCAAGCCGGAATACATTAGCTACTGTGACCTTGAGAGACCGCTGTGCTGTCTTTCAAGAGGAGGGTTGTGGGGCGGGGGGTGGGGGGGGTGTTGTTGGGTATGGGGGCACACGTGGCGATATGCAGGGGTGCCCAGTCGCAATTATTAACAAGGGCAATTCTAAGTTGAAGCGGCCAAAAGAGAGCCTTTTTGGACCTTGTCACTCATCCTTGCTGCTGATTAGCAACCATTTAAGGTGTGTGTGTGGGGGGGGGCAGCGGGGGGCTTTTCTCAGCGTTATCCCATGAGGGCAACGAGATGGATAAAAGTCGCATGAGAGTGCACCTTTCCAATGCCATCTACAAAGTTTAAGAAAGTTTCTCCAATGATTCAGCTTTGTATTTGCTTCACTGTGGTGTGGGGGCGAGGTTATCATTTGACATTTTTCTTCCCTCTGGTATTCATCTCCTGACTGAAAAATCCCAGCATTTAAACCAAATACTGTACATTTTTTTGAAAGTGCAGGCTTTCCTGGCTTGGTCAAGTAGCAAGACTTTCAGAGTGTTCGCACTCCCCGAGGTGGTGACCTCGTGTGTGAGTCTTCCAAGTCCGCATATGCAAACCCCCCAAATGTATGCTACTCAGTAAATCTATGAGCATGTTTTGTTAACTCTAATTTGGTTGTCTTGTATTCCCCGTGAATCAAACAGTAGCCCGATAGCTCAAAAATTCAAAGAGCAAAAAGTGGAATTTATTTACAGTTCTGCCTTGGTGGAGGCGTTCCAAGGAGCCGCAAATACATCTGACAGACCAGAATGGTTGTTACAGTCGGCAGTTAGAGTGCCACCTGTTGCTTTGGCATACACTCGACAGACTATGAATGCTCATTTGGAAAGAGATATCTTTTTGTTCCTTGAACAGGAAGTTGGGGACATTGGTTCTTTTTGTCTGTAAGGACAAAATATTGGAAATAGCAGGAGACGAGGGATTCAGTTCTCTCCCTAAGGGCTAATTATTGGACTCCAAGGTGACTGTTTGTAGCTTTTCCAGAGCCAAAAAAGGTACAGCTATGTTCCCAGGTTGTTGTGTGCCAAGGTCTGGCTGGCGTCACTATTGGGCCACCAGGGAACTGTGCCAAATAGATTGCCTTCTATTCTCTGTTGTATTTTTCCTCCACTGTATCTCCCCAGCTTTGCTGATTCGCCCTCTGTTTCCACTTAACTGTTCTGGCTGTTATCCAGATGACACCTCAGCAACCTTTTTTTTTTCTCCTTCCTTATTTTTTATTTCTTAATGCATGAACACGGGGGCTTATATGCTCTTGGACGCATGGAGCATACACCAGAACCTACTATTTGGATAACAAGCGCAACGTTCGCCCGGATTCCTTGTAAATGGTTCCCAGATGATGATTTAAAGGTGGTGCGCTATCCTGCAGATAGAAATGCACTTAGGAGCCTCCTGCAATTTGGCTTTGCGTTGATGTTTAACGCGCTTTGGCAGGTGCCTTCAGATGGACGCTTTAAGCAGACCGTGATGGCTGAGCAAAAGTCGTATACCACCTTGCCTGCAGTTTTAGATGCTTGTATCTGTGTTTGTGGTTTGCAGTGGCTAAAACCGCACCGGATCATATTTGGAGGTGTTTCGTATTCCGACTACCTTATTTAGCCACATGCTGACCAATCTACATCGAAATCCAATTTCTCGTGAAGGATAATTTCCACAGAAATCCAACAAAATTGCTGAAACGTTCATTGTTTTAGATTCATATTCAAATTTTCCTTTTAATTCATATTTCTGTTGTCAATAGTGTATGACATTCACATTAAAAAAATAAACACATAACACTACAAACCACTCGTCGACTTCTGAGGCAAACTGATACATTCGGTCTTCAAACTTGTTTATATGGCGGATTACTGCTTGTGCCTTAATGTTTAGTCTCCAAACAAACATTAAGAGCTCTATTTTCTTGAATGGTGTAAATCGTGCGGGGAGGCTAGATAGACACGGCGCTGGTAAGCTCGCAGATGGTCGCAGGCCGCTGGATCTGAAAGGGGCAAGTCTGCACCACTGTGGGTGTGGTCACAGCCAACTTCAATCACGGCCAATCAAAGCTCTCATTCTATTTCAATGCGGCAAACTAGTGGCGCACTCAAGTCTCGACGTGGAGCAGCACGCATCTGCGCTATGATGACGCCTCAACATCGACCGTTTGTATGGAAATCTGGATCAGCTTCTTCTTTAACTTTTAGAGCGTGCAAGACAGAAACATTTCCTGTTCTTTTGTTACCATCATTTCCACCATCCTTCTGTCGTGACAACAACAACAACAACATGCAAAAGGATCTCTTTATTCGTATATCTTGAGCATACAATTCTATGCTTTGAGCATCAATGAGCTCGTGTCCGGAGAAACACCCCATGGCTTCCTTCTATGTATATGTAAGGAAGACCTCATGACAGACTTCTGATGTGCTGTATTGTTTGAAGGACACAAATAATAGTCAGGCCTTGCGGCTCCACCGTAGGCAGCCTCCGCCTGGTAGCCGCGATAATTGGCGGGCAAAGCTGTAAAGCACCTGGCCAAGCCTTTTAACTGTGGCCAGCCGCTCCTAGGAACAACAAAATAAAAAGGTCCCCCACCCCCCCAAAAAAAGGGGGGGCGGGCATCAAAGTGTGCCCTAAGTTGGCCAAACAGGACAAAGTAAAAAGGAGTGTTTGAACAACAAATTGGAGGACAGTGTGGAAAAAAAAAGCCTCAAAATAAGGAGCCAGGATGTTAGTACGGTGCCGTTCTACACTACTGCAAGCACAATAATAAACATTATATACGGCGCATTAATATTTCAGTAATCTTTTAGGAAATACGGTCTATTGGATGTGATTACATTGTTCAGGTGTACATCACGATGTGCTGAGCGAGTGTAAATCCATAACTGGGGCCAATAAAAACTTGCTCGGTAACCCTGACAACAGTCTTTTGTGGCATTACACCACACAGTCAAAAAGGCTTATTGTGGCCCTGCTCCACCAGCGAGTTTAGACTAATTTCCAAATGCGTCGTGCCTTTGTTCCCTACTCATGTGAATTTGCAACTATGGCGTGTTGTAGCCTCAGGGCAGACCCTGCTGCGGTTGTACAGCTGTGAGGGGGAAAATGAATGAAAACATATATTAAGGCGATGAGGAAGAACACTTCACGGCACTAAACGGGCTAATCCTAATAAATGGCCCTATTGCTGCTGTAATTACTGACAAAATCATTAGTTCCTCTAATGCTTCACCACTATCGGCGCTTAATAGCAGCCCATTTACATACTTTGGGAAAACAGCCTGTTTTGATGATGAAATGGAATCCTCCTTGACTGGAAATGGAGAATAATTTCACTCTGGAGGTCATCTCAGGAATAATGGGAGAGGAGAAATGTAAATATACCACTTTGCCTCACCACAAGGAGCACCTGAGACAAGCTTGGTGGGAGCATCAAATGCTTAAGTGAGACGACGGCCTGGAAAATGGAGGCGTTACTTTTCATGACATTGTGCTGCTCCTTCTGTTATGTGCGTATGAGCCACCTGGTGGCAGTAGGCTATATTGCAGATACACAGAATGTACATTGAGTTGCTCTCAATTCGTCTGTAAGCTGCAGCAATATTAAATTGTTATTATTATTATTATTATTTGCTGTGTTTGAGTGCTTCCAGAATTCTGAATTGTCAGGTTAGATCCCCCAAATACTATCAATACTTGCTTCAATTTGTTGAACATATAGTATCTGAATAAAAAGTTTGCTCAACTGAACAATGTTTGCTCTCGAGGAGATTCCCCGCTCGGCATGTAAATGGAATCCATAACAGCACACGTTTGTCGCTCGTTTCCTGCGACGATTGTGAGTAATTGCTGTCTTTGCTAATTCTGTAATCAGCAGTGCAAGTACATCAGGCTTTGGCTACAGCCAAGCGCGCATATCACACGTCCACAGGCGTGTTCTCATTTCCAGCTTTTTATTGCTTTCGGCGCTAAAATGGAAAAACCTATTAATCACACTGGAGGTTTTTTTTTTCTTTCACCCTTCTAGCTACATTTTCGTCTGGGTATGTTCAAGAGCAGAGAGAAAAGGTACAAATGCTGTGGTCACACTCATCTAACACGCTCTCATGCTAACTCTAGAAAGGCATGTTACGGTGGAAGAAATCAGTGTATGAGTGTGAGAGAATTTTAGCTGTGTTTTAGAACACATTCATTTCATTTTTGTTTAAAAGGGTGTGAATTCCACAAAAAAAAACTCAGTCATGTGGGTAACCGTGCTTACGTTTTGCGACCTCAAAATGCTTCTTTCCTCATCACTTTTTGGGAGTGCATTTTCTTGCATAATTAACCGGATGGCGGTTATTTTTAGGGTAAAGTGGCGTCGGCCTCGCCGCTGCGACCGCACAGCCCGGAAACCTTGTGAATATGCAAATGAAGTGTTAACATTCTCCAAAGTGGGAAATCTACGGCTTCCTCAGTGTCGGCGCTTATGTTAACATGACTGAGCTGCCACATACAGTATATATACCTATACATGTACATGTACACACACACGCACGCACGCACGCACGCACACACATTTTTGACAACGACTGTAACTCCGCCCCCTTGAAACTGCTCGTTTCAAATGAACAGCTTTCTTGCTTGGATGAACACTGAAAAGGGCAAGATGAGACGAGAGTTGCGGCGTGACAAAAGACGCGTCTGACGCCTGCCCTCACTATTTCTTCACAATCAATAGGTTTCTTGCTCAAATGTGTTGTTTAATGCACGATTTTATGTGTGTGTCAAGACAGCATGAGAAATGTTTCATGACAGGATACTTTGATTCAACCTCGAACCTGACTTATAATAAACCTTATAATAGATCTGCTCGGTTGAAATCAACAGTTGTCTGCATGCAGTACTGACGTAGTTAAGATAAATGCCACTCTTGACAGATTTGAACAAAATTCAGTTAGGATGACAGACATGTTCATCACAATTGGAAGATGGAATGAAAAACCGGTTCTGTCCAGTTCATTGGCCTTAGACGCTCAAGTTGGAGGACACCAAGTATAGGTGGGTCTCCCGTTCTTTTGATTCTGCGTCACGTCTGAGACTCCCGCAGGGACCATTTTCCTCTCATTTGGGACACATGACCATGGGGTGGTGGTGGGGTTGGGGAGGGAGGTGGGGGGACTTCAAGAGTGTGTCGTTTCCATTTGGGCTGATCAAACGCTTCATTTTGGCAGCGTGGCTTGCGCCGCGCGTGTCGCTATCAAAGAAGTAGCGAGCAGCCGCAATGAAACCGACAGGGCCCTCACCTTCGCTTTATCAAAGCAGCTGCCAAAAGGCAGGAGAAAAAGTTTTTTTGCTCTTGCGCCCAATGCGGATTGGAGTCGCCACCTGTATCTTAGTCCCACACACACACACGTACACTCTCCCTGTCAGATTAGACTCAGCACTTTGACACACGCTCGGAATCAGCTTAAAGGATAATAGCGCCATTTATTGAGTTTTGCTTTCTGTCCACCGGCCATTCATCTCCTCTGGGCAAACCTTTGGCGTCACTCTCGGCAAATTCAAATCAGCACCTTTTATTACGTGTTCCCGAGTGCAGGGATTTAATAGAACCCCGCCCGTTTGGGTTGCCGTTATGAAGTTGACGCTAATATAGCAGCGATGTGTCAACCGCTAGATTAGGGGTCTGCAACCCGCAGCTCTGGAGCCGCATGTGACTCTTTGCGTCATCTGCTGTGGCTCTCTTTGACCTCGGGATATAAAATAGCCCATTTTACTTTAATAGTAAATTTTTGACCTTATTCGTTTTTCAATTGTTAATTCTAACTTTGAAGTCGACGGTGCTCTTAAAAAAATTCTTGAATGAGGAATCTAATTGTGCACATTCAGTCTCATCAAGTCAATCAGTTAATGAAATCTTAAAGATAACGTGGGCACTCAGAATTTCTTTTAACATTGATTGTTTGAGTGCATGAAAATCTACAAATAAAAGATTTAACCCTCATTAGTCGACACGCTGGTGCCTGTTATCTGACAACTTGGAAAGGAAGATTTAACCTTGGACGGAAGGGAGTACTCGAACACTCCTTCATGAGAAAGGGCCACGAGCCAGATTACAGACATACTGTATCAATTCAAGGCGCTCATTAAAATGTACACGTGTCTGCTAGTTTTCGTTACGGTTTCGCCAAGTGGTCCAGTGGGAGTTCTCAGTATGAACAACCTGCAGTGGTCAGATAACTCTATGGCCGTGACGAGGTACAGCTAACGCTTCTTCCAGAGGACGTTGAGGTGATTTAATACTTCCCGTCTTAATCCCACAGGCGCGCACACACTCGCACGTACACTGTAACTGACATGGTGTGCCTTGGGGGGGGAGAAAAGTCCCCAGACTTTCTTAGTTTACTTTAAGTATAAAGTCTCCTTGGCATTTGATTTCGGTCCAGTAAATGGCACAATGTAGCCCACGCTGGAATCTGTTTACATTTAGGGTTTTTTGTTCTGTTTTACAATCAGGGCTTCGTAATTTAACCCTCCGCCCCCTTTTTTTTTTTTGGGACCAAGAGGAATTTACAAAGAAAAAAAAAGCACAGTTGATGAATTAAAGTTAAAAAATACTGAGCACCAGACATTTATTTCAGAGTAAAAAAGTAATAATAATAATAAATAATGCTATCACACCTCTTTGGCAGTCACTTGACTTGGTTGGTTCCAGTTTGAGCAAGCAAGCCATGCCATTCTCCTGAGAGAGCAGCATTTCATTTGAGGTTAATCCGGAACACCATCAACCCCCCCACGACCTGATTGACATGGCGAGAGCGAAATAGCTCCCAAAAGAAGACAACGGTTTGTGGAGTGAAGCGCAATCCAGCCTAATTAAAGCTTGTCGGGAATTAAACAAAGAGATGCAGTTGTAGGACAAGACGTGCTTGGCGACTGTTTCCTTTCAAGCACCCTGCCAAATTGTCAGCCAAATCCTCCCGAGTCTATTTCCACATTGTAAACTGGTGCGGCCTCGTGCCTGCGGAATTTTTTTCCGACGACGAGCCGCCGCGTGTTTTAATCTCCCTCACATGTTGACGTCGCGTGTGATAAAAGTTCTCCCTGCCCGAGTTAACGTAATCAACAGCGTGAACAAAAGCACGCCAGAAAAGGTGAACGATGACAAAAAATGCAAATAGGTGTGATTATTTCCGTGTTGTTCCCTCGGTGCTCATGATTAATGGGACAGTCTGGCTTGGAGATGGAGAACTTCCTTGACAAAGCGCATTAATAACGAGGCTGCTTTACATTCTCGCCCCTGCCTCATCGGCCTATCAGCGGAATTGCAGGAAGCCTTATAAATTGCGGCTAAAGACACTGAAAAACATGCAAATGCATTTGGCGGCTCTCTTTTGTTCAACGCGGAGACAGATGTCCCATTTCAGATTGACAGAACACATTAATAAACTGCCCGAGATTCTTTTCACTTTGCTATCAATTCCTCCAAAAACGAAATGACTGCTTGTACAAGGGTTGGGTGTTTTACATTTGAGGGTCTGCGAGGTATGACGCAATGAGTTTCTTGTTTACACTGCGTGAGCGTGTATGTACTGTTCGTCTCCGTTTTTGAGCTCTCATTTCTTCTAAAATAGTGGCAGGTTAGCCTCGCCCATGCTGCACTCAGCCCGTATCAAGAGAAGTTCTAACGGCTTGAAGCCAAGAGCAAAGTGCTGTGTGAGTGTTCCAAAATGGCCAAGTGGGGCTGGGGGAACAATTGACGGTGTGACGGCTCATCTCGAGCTGAACTGCTTTTTGCTTCCGTTCAGGGACACCGGGCGACGGAGGCTACTCTCCGGGGAAATGTTGGTGCTCCGGGCTGCTGCACGGATGACTGTGTGAAGGACATAAGCATTAAAGCTCAGAACACGGGAGCAGACGTTGCTGCGATACAGCTGACTAAAAATGAGCTGACAAGCTACGAATAATACAATGAAGTACAGTGGTACCTCGGCTCACGAACGCTTTAGCTCACGAACTTTTCGCCTCACGAACATTAATTTCGCGAGCATTTAGTCTCAGCTGACGAACTAGTTTTCGGCGGACGAACCAAACCAACCGGTCGAACAGCGCCCCTTGTGGCGGCCGCGAAAAGCTGACGCACGCTCACGCCGTTCACTTCGTCACCCCCTTTCTTTGAATGCGGACGTGGTTTGAGTTGATAGGCACTTTTGCTATTATGGGACCGAAAAAGACCCCACCACAGGCTAGTGTTAAGCCAAAGAAAACACTAAAGAAAATTACGATAGACCAGAATAAGGAGATAATTGAAAAACACGAACGAGGTGTGCGTTTGTGTGACTTAGCGTCCCAGTACCAGTACGCTAACACGCAACAGGTGTCAATTAAGAGGTTTTTAGTCAGCAAAAAGGATAAAGAGTCTCTTTCTAAGAAGCAAAGAAGAGAAGCCACACCGGAGGTTGAGTTACCTACAGTCCTTATGGAAGGTGACTCTCCTTCCAAACCGTAACTCCCTCCCTCCCTCCCTCACCCTCCCACTCCGTTCCATCAAGCCATCAACTACGATCACAAAGGTAAATAAAATGACTTTATTATACAGTACAGTTTATTTCTTTCATTTCAATACAATAGCACATTTATCATACATAAAATAAGGTATATTTTTGTGTAGTTTTAAGGCTTATTTAGTCGAAAATTATGTTTATGGGGACCTGGGAACGGATTATTCTCATTTTAATGGTTTCTTATGGGAAATAAATGTTCGGAAGACGAACTTTTCGTCTCACACACACTTTCTGGGGACCAGTTAAGTTCGTGAGCCGAGGTATCACTGTACCTGTGAAGTTTAATCGGAGATTTGTTTCTAAATTCAGCATAAAGGTTTCGACAATAATTGTTGAAAGCATGGCGAAGACCGAGCTATTTAATAATTGTGCAAATGTAACATCGTAGATATCGCGTATAGCTTCAGAGCGCCTCATTGTCAACCATGAGTGCTCGCATGTTACAGAGAAAAGGCAGAAGGGCAAATAGACAAAAAAAGAAAAAGTGTAACATGACAGCCAAAACTTAAAAAAAAAAAAATTCAACTTTATGTCCTGCAAAAACAATGCAGCAGAAAGGTAGGATTTTTTTAAACACTTTTAAAAACAAATGATACTGTGTGAAAAAACAGAGTATCACAAGGTGGTCCAAATCAATACCTGCACTGAAAAACAAATAGTTTTTTGCTGGGCTAGCTGGCCTTTAAAATGTCAGGAGCAAGATTACCACTCAGGTCTGATTTTAGCTGGTAGACCTTTGTAGAGTAGCTTAAAAATGCAATGCCATATGCCAGAATCAAACATGAGCTGAACCTGTCAGTGCCTCGAAAGATTGAGTTTGGACTTTTCTCACAGTCAGACTTAATTCGCCCCTCACAACAAAGCACAAGTGCTTATCGTGCGTTTGGTTTTTAATCCGACAACAGATCTACCTTCATATCGGCGAGCTTTCAGAGATGAACTTCTTCGCTTCCTTTAATCATGTGAACAGACTTCAATGCACTCTGAAAGCCTCTTTATGCACTCGAGCAAAAAACAGCCGCCGCCGCAGTCTTCTTCTTCTTCTTTTTCTTTTATATATGAAGATAAAACCCGGCCTGAAAGCCAATATGTGAGAATAAAAATCTCCCAAGTAAAGCGCCGAACTTAAAGCCTCTGCGGATTTGCAGTTGTGATGCCATCAAATGTGAAGAAAAAAAAAATCGTTTCATTTCACATTCTGTGTTACAGTATTACTTTTGGAGTGGGCGAAATGATCCCTCAGGATGTTTTTTTTCACCCCCTCTCAGGACCCAGACGCCTTTCTATACTTGAACATCCAACGCTTGTAATCAAACCTATGCGTCTTTTCAAAATGTGGTTGTGCAGTGAACCAATCGCAAAATTTTCTGGGAAACAAATACATGAACCCCCTTCCCTTTTATAGCGGGGATACGTTCTAGACTCATCCGCGATAGGTGAATAGGTGAAAATCTTTGAAGTGAAGCGACAGACAATACTGCAATGATAATTTTACAGTTTGAGCCCTGCGAGTCTCAGGGACTCGCTGATCAGAAAAGTAGGAGTCCCATGATGCATTTAGAGAGTCCCAAATTTCAAATTCTGAAGTGGTCTACTTATTCAATTGCATATGATAATAACACAAACAACAACAATATACATTGATAATAGGTTTATTTCCTATAAACAAATGCTGCAAAAATTTAAATAATTCAGGCATACAAGATTTGCTGAGAAATAGGTTCTTATCTCATCCCATGGTTCAGTCTTTGAGTTCATATCTCCGCAATAAACTTTTAAACTTTCGCAACACTTGTTTGCAACACTTGCTTTAACGTTAGACGACTTGGAAATCGTTCATTCACTGAAAATTTTGCCAAAATGGATAACTTTTAATTTGTCTGGCAGCCAATCCGCAACTTGCATTTCCTTGCGTTCTTAATGCTCAGTGCTCAGCTGTACTTATGCCTCTGATTTATTTATCTACAGTCATCTTTGTTCCTATGTTTTGTCCTGGGCTCCCGTGTTTTCGCTGATGGAATACATGTCTTGTCAGGCCTTCAGCTCCGACCTGCCAAAAAAACGAGACGTTGACATCCCGCAAGACAACAGCTTTCCTTTTTGGGTCGACGTAGCTAATCTGGCTTTGCATCCAAACACGACAGCGAACGTCACAACCAGTAAACACACGCACAAAGTGATCTGCAGATCCCAATGAGTATTCCGCTTATAGGAAGTGAAAATAGGACAAAATATTGAGTGGGGCCACACTCATTTTTCAGCTGTAACGGCTTCCATTGTGACTTTTGCCACGAAGACAAAGCAAAGGCAGCAGAAATGGTGAGCGTGCTCTGCAACTGCACCAAAAAATTGCTGACGTCTTTCCTATATCTGGAATCATAGCCACCGGGTTAGAATCACACTTGAAGGCCACTGCGACACATGCAAGTATCCCCCCCCCCCCTAAAATATCATCACTTTATTCTCATTTAAATTATTCTATTCCTGACACCAGAACCTACATAGGTACCAAATAACTGGAAATAACAAGAAAGAAATTGCTGGTATGATAGAATGTGAAGTGCATTCACTAAACCACAGGTGTCAAAGCCAAGGCCCTGGGTCCAGATCCGAGCCGCCGCGTCATATTATGTGGTCCGTGAAAGCACATCATGTGTCATCTTCAATGATCCTTGCTAAAAATCTGTCCCGAAATGTCAAACTGTCTTGTTCAATCATGTTGAAATTGGGCAAGAAACGTGTTACCGTGTTTACATTCACTTGAACAAACAGCAAGTAGTTGGCTAGTAATCCATCAATTCGTTGTGTACAATTGTCCGATTTGATGATTAAACATTTATTTAGTTTCATTGTCGTAACGGCCTTCCGAGGGAAGACGTAACTCCAAAGTGGCCCGTGACAAAAATCAGTTTGACACCCCCTGCACTAAACAATCCTCCCACGAGTCAATTTGAAAGTGGCTGATTAAATGCCTTGCACAGAGGATGAATCTCCGTTGACAAGGTGAATATTTTATGCTTCGTGATGAATTGAATATACTGACTTTCAGTCGTGGGTTCTCGTCTGAGGCACGTCAAGGCAACGATAAATCTTCAAATTTTTTGGAAGGTCTCAAACATCTCACGTCGAAGCAAAAGAGCCGAATAGTCTCAGAGGAACAGAAGCCGAAAAGACATTATTGTCGCGGCAGCGTCCCGCAAAGGTGATGACTTTTCAAAACGGAAGATTATAGAGCCCCCTCCCTTCTCCTGTGTTTTCAGTGCAGCCTTTGCCGTCTCTGTTTGGCAAACTGATCAGCGTAAGCCTGCAATCCTTTTGTCAGCCAAAGTCAGGCGACCCAGAACTGATGTCTCAAAACGTCGCCAGCTGTCAGAGAATACTCAAGATATTAGGGGTGGGAAGGGGGATGGGGAAGGTTGTGCTTCAAAGTGATTCGAGTCTAACAACAGCCTCGTTTATGGGAAGAAGCAGCTCTGTTCATTGGAGTGTCTCCAGGTTGTCAAAGCTCCCCCCAGTAGACAATAACCCAACTCGGTTTGAATGCAAATCTGTAGTCCACTGTGACTTAGAGCAGCCAGCGGTGTCTTCTTGTGCAACGGGCTTATGTCCTTGCTGCTGATAACGAGTGTCTGAACAGTATAAAAGTGGTGGGAAAAAAAGGGGGCCGGGTTCAGTCATATTGTTTATACTCAATCAAAGAATGACAAATATTTCTGTAGTTTATTGAAGAAGAGTGTCTGGATTATACTGCCCCCAGGTGGTCAAGCACTCCACGAGGGGCAGTACAATGTCCATTGAACTGAAGCGAAACGTGTCAAAAACTGAAATGTCATTCTTTTGAAAATACAGTGCTTTAATCGCACCTCAATTTTGTGTTTTTCCCAAACAAAAATAAGAAACAGGCAAATGTTATGTTTTGTCAAAACATTGTGCCACCTCTACCCACATTACTTTGAGAATGTTGTAATTTTAAAAAGAATTTCATTTGATAAAAAATGTAGTTGTACGCTTACAGTAAGCATTGCTGAATTGCATCTTTGTTGCTGTAAATATTGGTTATTTTGATTCACAAAACTGCTCAAGTCGCCAATAACCCAACTGGTATCTCATGCAAGTCAGCGGTCTGCCGCCACATCGCAAACGCTGGCACGTCAAAGTCTTTCTGTGTATCACCTCGTGTCCTTCCTGCTGATAATAAGCGCCTGCCCGCTTCCTGCTTTGATTGGGAAAGCGACGGGCCCGCTGTGCCCTGGTGGCCTCTGAAGTCAATCCTCTTTGCTTCCCTCCAGGGGTTACCATTTGAATGACCTGATCAATTTCTAATCAAGAAAGACCAGGAGGCTTTCTCGTGCCGTGATGTACTTTGCTACAAATGTTCCCTATGAGGAGGGGGGGCTTGTTAAGACAAAAAGGGCAGGTTGAGTGTTTCTAGCCATCACTTTGCCTTGTATAACTGCGTCCCTGCACTGTGTTGATTGCACATCGGCATTTATGAAAGCCCAAACGTCCTAGTGGAAGACCCCGTTTGAATGCAGAGAGCAAAATGGAAAAACTCAGGCCCTGTGGGAATGCTGGCATCCAAGAAAATACAGGCCTAATAAAAGCCATTCAAGCTATTTTTCAAATGCGAAATGATGTACTGTTTTGATACGGTGTTAGTGGAATGAAATAAAACTGCACAAGCGATTAACAGGAAACTTTATGGAGGGCTGGCACATGTCCCAAGAATGAATACTAAAGACAGTGAACCTCATTTGATGTGGAGGATGCCTTTTTAAAAATAATTTCACCCCTTCCACACACAACCAAACATGTTAAATATTTTGAAAACGATTACTTTGCATGTTAGACCGTTGCATACGTAACATCACGTTGAGAAACAAGAGGCAAGGCAGCTTCCTTGAAGCTGTTTATCACTCCCAGTTGAGGAATTAAACACGAAAAAGAATGAAACATTTCAGATTTAAATACCAAACTATTCAACCAAACCACATAAGAATGCGAGTCCGCTAGCCTAACGTTGACAGGTTAATGACAATAAGGCGTAGGAAAAAAGTACCGTAGTGTGTTTCCGGTAACATGAAATTTCAGCATAGGGTCGGTACGTCGGACAAAGTTTTTTTTTTATCCCCGCCCCAATGTATGGGTTCTTCCTGTTTAGTTTTTGGGTAGTCTCGTGATTTCAAAACGTATTTTTACCATGTCTAAATGATCCCGCATATAACTGATAGAAAAATAGATAGTGAAGTGTGTATTCTGCTCATATTCAGTCATGCTGTATAACTTTCCCATGCCCGCAGCGTAGCTTAGCGTCCTTGTAACAATCGTCAGTTAAAATTGGAACACTCCCAACTGGAGACGCACAAACATTGGAATACGCTAGTTGATACAAGCTGAGAATCGGTTTAGGAGAAACGAAAGTTATGACGTCACACCGATTCCGAGGCAAGTACTGTATTAAAGTTGGTCATTAGATATCAAGGCTAATCGCAATGACAAATATTATGAAGCAGTCTTTACTAGTTCTCGACATGGTAACTGTATGACTGAAACATTCGTCACAAAGTGTAGGAATACGAATGTTAACAGTCTGTAAAACGAACGATGGCGTGGCGTTGTCTTGGGTTTGCAAAGAGCACGTCAAGCCATATCAATACTGTAAGTATATATAATGTAATATGGTCATTTCTTAAAAGATTCATCACGATTTTAATCATTCAATTCTTAATACATGCTTCCGTATTAATAAAGGGGCGACTAGCCATTGATATTATGTTTATTTACACAAATAGACATATAAATCATGTTAACGGTGTCAGGTTTACTTGTGGTCCATACTATATAGCAAGGACTGAAGTATCGTGTACACGTGTGTTACTGAAAGCTTTTTTTTTGTGTTATGCTGTATTCATGTCATATGAGTACAATAAAAGTGTTAAACAACATATTTTGATCCATTTATTTTCTTGAATAAACTTGGAGTACACAGCTGCTGATGTAATTTGTTCATTGCTCATGCATACTTTTCAAACATTCACCCTTTAAATATCATACTTTTGAGTATCAGAATTCTTGATTATGAATATCAGTCAAAATAGAAAAATGGGTCCCCATGATGAACGTTTACAGAACCCCAAATTAGTTACCATGGTTACCCATTGGGGAATCCAACGGAACCGAAAAACGGTTTCTGTGAATCTCTGAAATTCTCAGGCCTGCCTTGGCAAGAGTGCCCAGGTCATTTTCATTGTATTCTTGAAAATTCAGTTGTAAGCTTGATTGTATTTTGTCCTGCTCTTGAAACGAATGGTATTTGCTCTTAGTTTTCATGTTGTTGTGGTTTATTTTGCGTAGAAGATTAATAATGGGTACTCACGCTATTAAAATAAGTCGAAAGTAAATGTCCTTTTGTTTGCATTTTAGGTAGATGATTAAATGAACGGATGACCCGTCAGCCGCTGACCTTATTGAGTCAACGTGGGAGCGAGGCGAGCTGCATGAACCTCATTAGCCGGCCAGGACAATATCAGGCAGGGAGCAGCAGGATTTGATAAAAGACAAAGCAAATATGTGAAAATCAAGAAGCAGGAGGACGTTTCACAGCTGAGGACGGAACTGCTTCTTTCCAAACAACTTGCGCAATTTACGATGATTCCGATGCTATTTTTATCTTCAACGCACTCAAGGTTCCCAGCCAAGTGACTGCCGCCGTGACAGCATGATGCTTCCCAAACGCATGAAGTTGAAGACTTTGGCGGTGCTTTTGTGCATCGTGACATTCACCACGTTCTTCTTCAGCTACACCTTGCGAGAGCCCTCCAACTCCTTCTTCAAGTACGCCTTCCGCTCGGTCGCCTCCACCAAGGCCCCGTGCGCCCGTTGGCAGTACATGACCGAGGCGGAGGACGACCCCTGGTTCACAGAGCGCTTCAACCAGTCCGTTCACCCGCTCATGGCCAGGGACAACAGCGCGCTCTCGGATGAAACCTTGAAATGGTGGCAGGTACCTGGAGCCAATTTTCATCCATTCGTGTTTTGTAGCGCTTGTCCTCAATAAGGTCGTGGGGAATGTCGGTTTCTGGTATGAGCAATATGTGCAGCCACACAGGGTGGCATAGTAGTTGCAGTACGTTTTTCCTTCGGTCTGGGTGGGCCGCGATGGGGGAGACAAAGGGGTGTCTCGCACAAGTGCGCCAATCAAGCTCGGATTGTCACTGATGAACCAGAATTTTTTTTTTGTCACTATTTATGCGAGGATGGTACTTCCCAATAAATTCCCTGCACCAAATTTAGCTCGCTGCTTCCCCAAAATTCACAACATGCAACCACCCTACCACGTTTATCGAGAAGGCAGCCGAATGAACCTCCTATCCCGCATTCACCTCACACCGTGTCCAATTAGAGGCCGGGGGGGGCGCAGGGTTGCCTCCTATCACAAGTGATTTGAGCAAATGCTTCTCAGACAAGGCAAATGTTCCGCGTATCAACAGCTGACTGGCAATGATGTCAAAGGGTGTGACCTTTGCATGAGTCTTAGCTCATTTTATTTATAATACAGTGGAACTCCTCTACAATAAAATCATGTTTGCAAGGAAGAAATTTTTCACAACGGGGTTTTTGACTGTGGCAAATTTGATCTCAGATGTAAACACACCCACACACACACACGTTTTGTGTGTGTTTGTGTGTAAGTGCGTACTCTATTTTTATTCCAATACGTAGTACATAAATATGAGCTTACACTTATTTGACACTTTCAATAGTCAGTGTAGAAAGAAAAAAAGGGAATTTGCAAAATTTACGATCAGCATTCTCTTACATCAATTTTTTTGGATAATGTATTTTATTTTGCTTCCTCCGTCTTTCATTTTGATCACTTTTACCCTCTCTTACAGCGTCAGAGCTCTTCTTGTCTTAGCTGCTTGACAACCAAAGGTCCGTTTTGTAGCCATTTTAGCAATGCAACGTTCTTGCTGCGTCTGAAACTAACAATAACAAATACTTCCTGGACTACTGCGCATGTGTAAACCAGTGTGGTGGTTGCTGTTGCCGTTTCAGAACGAAGCAGCAGAGGTCGCTGTTGGATTAGATTTAGTTGTAGTGAATCTCGTCGCGAGGCAAGAGCAGAGAAAAAGATTTCGTATAACGTAACAGGGTTTTTTTTTCGTTGTATGGGGAGCAGGAAAGTGGGAATGGTGTTAATGCATGAATATTTTTTCACACTAGGGGATATTTTCGCCCATGTAGGTTTCGTTGTAGAGGAGTTTCACTGTACATGTCAAAGCTGCACAGAATGGAAGTTACCCTATTTCCTCAAATAGTGGTTTGCCCCACTAATCGTTGCTGTGCCCACAGTTATGTTGCAAGCCCATATGAACCGTGCTGCCAACACGCACCAGAAAATGTAAACAGAGTCTCCAATGAATTAAACTGGACATAGCATGTTGTTAATGAGTTCCGTTATTTGGGGGTTATGAGATTTGTAGTAGACACTGAGGTGGGTCTCTGCACAATGTGTGCATCCACGCAAATCTTGCTGGGTGCTGTGTGGCTTTTTCGGCAATATGGCTGTGAAGGTCTTGTGATTCAAAGCTGTTTCAATCACCTCATTAGGCGTAGAAAAAAAGGTAGTGTGTTTCCGGTAACATGAAATTTCAACATAGGGTCGGTCGGTCGGACAAAGTTTTTTATTTTATTTTTCTCCCCCCATCAAAAAGTTAAACAAAATAACCATAAAACAAAGAGACATTGAAACCCCCGCTCGCCGCCAACGGCACCTGGCCGATAACGCATGAATTAGTTTACACAAAACGCTATTCAAATACTCGACATTCAATGATTAATCTTCCTTTTGTGTGCACACCTGCACCCTTTATGGCTTCCGTTCTCAACGAAATTTCGAAATCTCCGAGATATGGCGAGGCGAGCTTATTACTGTTGTGGCGACGCCACTCAAGTTAAGTGAGCCACAGTAATAGATAGTCCGCTCCGCTGCTAGTGCTCTCTCTCTCTGCTGTGCCTTGTTATTGTAAAGTGTCTTTGGGTGTCTTGAAAGGCCCTTATAAATAAAATGTATTATTATTATTATTATTACACAAAAATGTAGAAGGTTGTTTGAAAAAAATGCCGACCGTAAAGTTTTTTTTTGAGGTAGAAATTCTCGGTCGGTCGGGTTACCGGAAACACACTACTTTTTTTTCTACGCCTTAGAACGCATAGAGTGTTTAATGTACGTCAGTAGAAAATATATTCCGGCAGGCTCTGAATGAGCCGTCGTGTGGAAAAGTCTCATCCTTTCCATTTCCAGCCTGCTTGGCACAAATAGCGGGGCGCACACACGCTGCTGCATCTATTTTATCTGCTGTCTCAGCGAGTTGAAAGCCACCAGAGACGACCAGGCCAAAAGCTCCCACCTGAGGACGTGTCAGTAATGTGTTGGCCTCCTGAAGCTCCTTTGCCCTTGTTCAATCGCTCCCACTTAAATTTAGCCCACAGCAAAGTGCATACAGTACTCTGAAGCCGCTGTTTGTGTCCCCCCACCACCAGTCGCTACAGTTGGAGGAGCACCCGGCAAACTTCAGCGAGGTGGTGGAGGAGCTTTTTCAACTCATTCCCGACGACATGCTATACGCAGACGCCGGGCCGGACCGCTGCCGGACCTGCTCCGTGGTGGGGAACTCTGGGAACCTGAAGGGATCCCAGTATGGACATCTCATCGACTCCAGTCATTTCATTATAAGGTAAACGAAGCCAAGATATTTCTTATATCTACATGCAAGGACTTATTCCAAGGAATGAGAACCCGTTTTTTTTTTTTTTTTTTAAATGCACATGAGTGATGTGAAAATTGAACTAGCCATTTTGAGAAATTCAATCGGGATCTGCGAAATGTACCAAAAGAACTGAGGAAAAGGTGCACCAGTGGAAGCAAAAGAGGCTTGCGTTCAAAAAAAATATATGGAGGTATAATACACATTGGGCGACTTCAAATCAAACCAATAAAGAGGCTATATAAATCCTGCGGATAGTAAAATAAAACTTGCACTTGCTTTTATTCTTCCCAAACATGGCTGCTGCAGCACAGTGTCACGACTAAACGGCATTAGTGCTTATCATCTGGCCCAGCCGCCGTTGTGACAGCGCTACGCCGTTGTCTTGCCGATTCAATTAAACGTCACCGCCACTGAGACACACGTTCTCTATCCCAGCCATTAGTGCAGCGCCTTGCTGCATGGTGCTGGAAATATATTCTCCGGTCTTTTTAATTCAGCCCAGCATAATATTTGCAGTCATGCTTGGTTGGGGAAAGGGGGGGTGGCACTGAGCCAAAAGGTCACAGCAGCAACACAATATGCTTTCTAACGATGCAACATACAGTAGTTCAGCAAACAAAAGCTCCAACAATTAATTTGTTTGCCCCAAATGCAGATAAAAGAGAGAACAATAATTTGGGGTCGTTGTGTGCATATCCATTAGCAGAGTGTTGCCCTGCTAAATGGAGGGTCCGTCAAAAGCTTAAATTGGCGAGCCTGTTGGAAGTCAGTGCAAATAACTTCATTAAAATACATCTTGAAGCCAGCAGAACAAATGGTTTTGGTGCATTGCATTTGTTTGTTGTTTGAAATTGGCTTTAAAAGCTGCCATTACGCTCGACTCTTGAAAAAAGTGATGGCACCCTTTCCCTCAGAAATAGCAATGCTGAAAATGCTAAAATGCCAAATTAGAATGGTGATCATGCGCCGCGATACGTCAAAGCCATCGCTGAAACTCTGCCCCTGAGTAGCTGTGAGCAAGATTGGCGATTACATCTGCTCCGTTAGACCGACTGCTGAATATGTTCTTCATGATTTCAACTTTGATCGTCTTGCAACAGGTGAAAGCCAAAAAACATCCAGTCAACTACCACGACCAATTTGCATTCTATTGTGATGTGAACCTATCCTGTTATACACTATTAAACTCACCACCTGATCTTAAAAAAGATGCTTTGTCGGCATCTTGGTGCCAAGCAAATAGGTGGAATTGAGGAAAAAGCTTCAGCCCTGTCTCATAGAAATAAAGTCCTTTACTGCCATCTTGTGGCATCAAAAGGCAATATATTTCAGATTTAAGACAAGATTTAAGATACCCTTTATTGTCCCACCCCGGGGAAAATTACAGTCTAGAGCAGCAACATTGGGGGGTAGAAAGAAGAAGAAAAAACAGTTTTTGCATGCACAAAACAAATGTTTCAGAAGAGAGCTGTACACAGTTCAATATAAGTGCAATATAAATATATATATATATGCGTGTGTATATTATATATATATATATATATATATACACGCATATATGAGACTGCTATAAGGTGGTTGTGCTATTTACAATTGTTACTGGTTTTTCACGTATTAATATATAATACAGTATATACACACACACACACACACACACACAGAGCGAATAATTATGCTATACATGTGACATTCTTTTTGGCAAACTGTCGCGTTATATGGCCGTCCGTAAGCATTTCCAAACAAAATGTTTTGAAAAACAGCTGAGTCGGTGTCTTGTGCGTAATTTCACCTTTGATCCTTGTACTGCCGTGAACTGTTCTGCATTTCAGCATTTACAGAGATGTATTTTTTTTTATATGTGTCCATTATTAATATACAAACACAAAAGCGCAAATCCTTTACGAGCCGAGCAAAAAATGAAAGTTTCTGTTCAACCCTGAAATCTTTTATGCGTCTTGATTTGATGTCTCCGTGCGCCGAATAAAAACGCTCCTCTCTGGGATAGTCAGCCAGAAGCACGTAAGCATTTTGAGAACTTAACCTTAAGAAGACGGAGTAGCGGCAACAGCGGCGGCGGCAGTCAGCGTGTGAAATGAGACAGTCGTGAAATACTGCTGACCTTTAAAGTGTTACTTGCTTATTACGTGCTGCGTGAGCTCACACTGCTACTCGAAGTGCAAGCGCAACATTTGAGGATACTGTGAGAAATTTCTGGGAAAATAAACATGTCAAGGTTTATCGTTTGAGATTGTCACAAAAACACATGATTGAAATGATTAGTGGAGCTTTAGTAGGCTAATTTTTTTTTTTTAAACATCTTGAAATTTGAGCCGTTTGTAACAATACAGGTACTGTAGTGACTTTTGGGGGGTCAAGTGATACAAAGCACTTATGTTTAATTCATCTTTAAATGTTAATTCTAAAGTGTTATTCCCAGATAGGTGGAAGAAGATGGATGGATAATCTAATAGAATTTATTATTATTATATTATTATGATTGAACTTTTTCAACTGGAAATGTGTGAGTCAAAATACCCACATCCTGTGCTGCTGTGACAACCAGTGCCCCACCCGCCGTTAACAAAGATAAAAATACACCGTTTTGATTCCCACCATCTAATAGGTGTTAATTAACTCCAGGCATGAAGCAATGCTCGGATGCATCAAGTGATGGAGACTCAACTACATACTGTGATTTTACTGTCATAGATGCTGCAGCAAAGTCTGGGAAATGTGTTAAAAGGGACACAAATCATTTGTTGTAGTGACTTTCGACTTGGCTTTCTTGCCAGTGGCTGCATTTTTATTGGCTATGCAATATTTTCTCAAGACAAAATATCTATCTTTTCCACCGTGGATGGAAAGTCGTCGCCTTTTGCCAAAGGAGACCTGTTAGAGTTTGGTGGAAAATGTCAGCAGAGCGAGTAATTCGCAAAATGATATTGCCAAGACCTCAGCGGACAAGACGGGCCATGTTACTCATAGGTGGTGCTGGCGGGGTGGAGACAATTCATCCTAATGATTTGTCTCCAACGGCATCCGACTGCCTGCCAAATTCTCAGCAATTACCTCTGCTGCAGGAGAGAGTATTGTTAGGTGCAATAGCAGGGAGCCCAGAGTTGTTGTGCTGGAAATGGACATCGGGTTGTTCTAAATTGCTGTTTGGGAGGCCAGAAACCGCCAGAATGGGACACATTGTGCTTCTATTTGAGCGCTTACATTGTTCTCAAAAGAACCAAGAAGGCTGTTTTGATGTGGCAAGGCACAAGTGGGTAGTTTTTGTTTTCTGTTTTTTTGCTCCAGAATGAACCAAGCTCCCACGACTGGGTTCGAGGAAGACGTGGGCGCAAGGACGACTCATCACTTAATGTATCCAGAAAGTGCCAGGGATTTAGATGATGCCACCAGTCTGGTGCTCATCCCCTTCAAGACTCTGGACCTGCAGTGGATCATCAGCGCCCTGACCACAGGCACCATTAAATAGTAAGCGCAACTTATTCAATCTACACATCAATATTTCAGTATTCAGAAACAATCATGATGATCATGTGAATTGTTTTTTTTTTTTTGTTCACACAAATTGTAGTTTGGGGGGCCTAAAACAGTCATTGAAGGTGCAACAACTTTAAAATATAAACTATTGGCATTTATTACATTGAAAACAAGAGTAATCCTCCAATAAATTCCTCCCCTGCCTGATAAATCCTCAATGGCCGGTGGTTTAATGACTGAACCTTCCTGATAGATGTATACTTCTGCCTATAACTTGGCACCAGAGGTAAACCCAGACAAATGTGTCTCATAAAAGTGCAGTTGCTGCCCGAGTAATCATTCTGCATCATTAAATGTCATTTTACAAGCCAAAAGACTGCACCGTATAAGGTGGAAGTGTGTGTGCGCGCGCGTTTGTTTAAAGTGCACTCTCTGTCTCAAAATGGGTGTCCTGAAGTTGAGCAAATGAAGATTTGGGAATGTTCACAAACTATACAGCTTCCATCCTATTAAGAATAATTAACAAGAATTAAGAAGTTTTTTTAAAATAAAAGTTTGTCCTTCGATGCGTATTTGTGCTGCTCAATCTGGGGTGCCTCCTACGGGAAGTATAAGATATATACATAAGACATATTGGGATATACCGTTTTGGAAACTCGGCTCCTCTCTCAGCCTCTCAGTGCGGCAGTAATATTAGTTGTTTTTCTCAGAGGATAAATAATATATGTCTGTGAGCAATTTGTTATACTTTCGGTGTACATGTGTTTTCTCTCTGCTTGTGTTAGGATATCCGTAACTCCGCCACATGGAACGATGCAAATTGTTTCTGTTTATAGAGTTTCCTATTGTGTATTTGCATTAATATAGAGGAAGCTATGTGGTTGTTTGAAATACATAATGTGAAATTCACGAAGTGAACTTCAACTAGGAGTTGCAATAAACAGTATCTTTTTTTTTTTAAAGAATATTTCCGAATTACATCAGCCAAATTGCCACTTGTCAAGTCAACACAAAAATCGCATCACAAACAAGCTGTGTCACTCATATCTCAATGCTCATATTTGTTTTATATCTACCGCCAAAAGAATTCTGTAGCTGCATAACCTTATTTTTAAAACAATACACTTGGCTTGATTTTTTTTGGGGGGGGGGCTGGATTGCATACACTGAAAAAAAAAGAGCCTATTAGATTTACATAAGAAAACAGTTTGGATATTGGTTACATGCATGAATTAAAATCATGTTTTCCCCAAATTACTATGAGTTTGTGCAATATTCTTGTTTGCGCATAATGATTTTAACATGTGCAACCTATGCCCATACTTTTTTTTTTAAACTCCATTTTCCTGTTTACTATATTAATGATCATAACCACTACATCCCATCTCCCTCATTTGTATGCCAATGAAGTGGACCAGCCCGTGAATGCTGTCCAAGCCTCGTTGCGCTTTCACACACCTTATCTCCCATTTTTACGCTGAGGTTTGCAGTTTGGTCACAGTGCCGGGGGTGACACGCATATGAAAAATGATTCCAACATTTTACAATATAATCCAAGCACACGTGTCCTCCCGTTGCATTTAATCAGCTTTGTTCGAACAGGCGTAACAACCGTGACACCGAGCCATCATCACCTAAATGAGATGGAGGGCATCTGTAGACGACTGCATCATGGGTGTGCCACACAACTGATGGCATAAACAGGCTGTAAAATGTAATTGATGGCTGTTGGCCAGGTAATAACAAAACACACTAACCTGCTCTTTGTTTTGTCTCTTCCCTAACTAACAGCACTTACATTCCTGTGAAGTCCAGGATTAAGGCAAACAAGGACAAGGTCATTTTATTTCCCTTTCATTTTTTGTTTTGTTTTGAATCAAGTATTTAATTTGTCTGCAGTTATACAGCAATGCAGCAATATTCATCCGCAGTTTTCAATACTGTGCATGAGCACACACTACAGTACAGGGGTAAAGAATATGTAAATGAGGAGATGGGCAACTGATTGACAATTAATGCCAACCTGTTTCGAATGCAAACGTTGTTTTGTGTGTATACTGTATTTTGTGTTCGGATTTTATTCAAAATTAAATAAGTATTTGAGTGCAGTGGGGTGGACTCTGGGTTTAGACAACTCAACTCAACTGTATTTATAGAGCACTTTCGAACAGCCATCGCTGCATACAAAGTGCCGACAAGACCATTTATTCTGAAAGCACACACGCTAACCACTTCATGAGGTACACTTGCATCTTCGAGAGATTTCGATTGGCCCCACGATGCAATTCCAATAAAGTGAAAACTGAACTTGTATTCTGCTATCAATAATTGTTGCCTTATCTATCTTCTGAAGGTGTTGATTTACAACCCGGCATTTTTCAAGTACGTCGATGAGTCTTGGCTGGAGGGGCATGGACGTTATCCTTCCACCGGCTTCCTCGGCTTGCTGTTTGCTCTCCACATATGTGACCAGGTAACACTAATGTGACTTTCAGCCGGATTCATCACGGAACAATTTGTGCATATTTTTGTGCTTCATATTGTAGGTGAATGTGTTTGGATTTGGCGCAGACCAGCATGGGAACTGGCACCACTACTGGGAGGAACAACTTCTGGCTGGCGCTTTCCGAGAGACCAAAGTCCATGATGGAGATTTTGAATATAACGTCACACATCTTTTGGCAGACAAACACAAAATCAGAATGTTTGAAGGGAGATGATGGCATGAGGTACTCATGTGCCATGGAATGACAATGAATGTCTGTGAAAAGAGGAAGATCTTTTTTCTATGTCTAGCTTCCTACCATATATTGTTCCATTATGAGCCTCTATTATGTGCTCAGTCATGATCTAAAATTGGAGCACAAGACACTGGCCACTTTATTAGGTAGCTGGTCGCATTTAAAAATGATGCTTATGCACGAACGGGAATCCTCAATGTTAATGCTTCAATGGTGACAACAGATTTAACATCACTTTGTTAAAATGATTCAACATATTTCCCGCATATAATTGGTCAAAGAAAAAGTGTAATGCAATCTGCGATGTGGTGCCTTATCTGTAACGATTTGCATTTCGGTCACACAATTGAACAAAAAGTATCCAGTGCCTTTACTGAGTTTGGCTTGTATTCTGATCAGTGAAGTGAAACTACATTATTCTTCAAGCTCCAGCAGCTGGTCTGGAAAATATTGACTTTACACATTCCACAGAATAACATGGATGATAAAGTGTTGATATGATAAGAACCTTGATATTTACTTGGCTGTGCAGTTTCAAGATAAAAATGATCACTCTTGGCTTGAAATCAACACTGATGATGATGATGATGATGGTACGTCTCAAATGGGTGATTTTATGTTTTGCTTCTTGTGCCTTAAACCGATTAGTTGTATTTTTGTCCTCCATATCAGAGCAGACTAATTCCAAATGAGCTGATTGAAATGTCATCTGTTTGTATGCTGCTGCCAAACATGTCAACAGCGCCACCAGGTGGACACCAACTTTACCTATTTAGGGTTTTTGTTTTGTTTTGCATTTTTGGTGGTCGTACAGTTGACTGATGTGTATGAACACTATTGCTTGTATGACCTAAAAATGAAATAAAATATTTCTTATCAATAAGTGGAAAAAATTGTTTTGCGACGAGAAATATCTCTTTGTATTTGTTACCTTAATACGGCATTATTAGGTCACATTTTCGTGACCCAGCTATGAAAATTACATATTTTTTCCTCATTTAATTTAAAGGTGCATTGATGATTTCATGTGCTTAAGTTAAAGAATTCAACAGTCTCCAATTCTGAGAATAACCAAACTACGCATTTGTTTCACTTCACTCACAAACATTTTCTAAAAAAAGAATCGACATTGTTCGATTTAGGCATTTTAGTGACAAGCTAATTCTAAAAACAGTATTTCATACCCACCTGTTTTGTGGAAGCTAATATATTCAAGAAGCATCATGAGGTAAAATAGATTAGGCTTCTCTTGATAAATATAATCTCTCTAGCCTACTAACAATGAGTAATAGAATCACAAAATGTCAAAGACACAATATGTCGTAAACTGCGATGATTAGCGGACTGATAATATTATGAACAAATTAATTGTTAATTAGACACTTGTGAAACAATCTGATAAACCATTATAAAGGTAGTCTGCAATTTGGAAATATAATGGGTTTCAATGGACTAAATCAAATTGCAAGTCAAGACACCTAAAATTGTGTTTTTAAATTAAATGTAGTTAAATGAAAACCTATATTTCAGTGTGGAGAGTTATCATGTCACTTCAACTCACTTGTTGGAATGCATAAAAGCAGTTGTTTTTGTTGAAGCTCAGATAAACATTGCTCTCTGCACATTTCCACACAACCTGGCCCTTAAAATTGGACAAAGACGTAGAAAGAAGAAATCACTTTTGAAAAGAGCAGGTATTTTTATCTATTCAATGTGTACACGCAGTTACGTCCATAAATGTCACAAACAAGCTGATAAACTTACTTTCACCAGGTTTGGGAGAGTATTCCTCATCACTGTCCCCACTATAACTGGGACAGCTCCCGAGGAGCACTGGTCCGAAGTCTGCCTGCTTGGTTGGTTGGTTGGTTGGTACAGGAAGATACGGTGTTTATTTTTAGTTCTACAGGGGGGAAATCAACTGAAATTAGTTTTGTAACTAGACACATTGTTTTTGAAAAGCTTACAGATACTAACTACCGGTAGTTGCAAATGGTTTATTCATACAATGGTGGCACACCATCAGTATTTTCTCAAGGAAAATTTGGAGCCATTTTGGTGGTTCTTGACAGGGTAAGATGCGGCAGCGGGTTATTATAGTACAGTATCACGTCACGCGGTGGCGCCTCTTTAATTTATTATGTCAATTGGTCACCTTTTTCCTTCAATTTCCGTAATACACTTTTGTCACAGACTCGGTCGCTTGAGTAATGCATGGTAAAGCTGAGTGACTATTATTTTGTTCAGATGAAACAAGCGATTGTGGAAAATCCAAAAAGTATTTGCTTCTCAGGATTTCCAACAACACATGTCCACATCTAGTTACCTCATCAGCTCACTCCACCACGTTACATATTAAAATGTTTTATTCAAATATAATGGAAAAAGGTTTGGCATTCCATATAATAATAACTAGAGTGATAAAAAATGAATACAAGTAATACAAGTATTCCACATTATGAAGTCCTTTAATATAGCGCTTGGGTGCCATCTTGTGGCATCATGATGCCAAGTAACTATGGATAACTGAGTTGAGGAACTTGCGGCATCTATAGATAAATACCGATAAAAATAACTAATAATAATATGAGACTTGGGTTAATCTAAGACCACATGTGTGAGCTTTCTAAGAATGTTTAGAACAATTCAGAGTAAATTTTATTTTTCCTGCAAACCAAATTGAACAGTTGCAAGCTGGATAATCTTTTGTCCCAATACAATTGTCTTTTGTGAAAAACATTGCCTCATAAATTATGTCAGGGAATCGTTCCTATCGGGCTCCATTTTAGTCCCTTGAGAGCAATTTATGAAAAATATAATACAATGATTAAACTAAGTTTAAAATGTGTACTATGAGCAGTTGTGACTTAATTGCTTTTGGACTTTTTCATAACAGTTTTGTTATTAGAAATTAATGTTTTCTCGATCAAATGCGAGACCAGGTGTTTTTTTTTATTATTATTATGTTGTTGTTGTTTCTCTGTCAATATAAGTTAAATAAAGTGATCTGTGGCGCCATGGTCGACTGGCTAGTACAGTATGTTTACCTCACCGTGCAGAGGTGCATCGTTCGATTCTGACTCCGGACTTCCTGTGTGGAGTTTGCATGTTCTCCCCATGCCTGTATGAGTTTTCTCCGCGTACTCCGGTTTCCTCCCAAATTTTATAAACATGCATGACGGGTTTTATGGAACACTCTAAATCAGGGATAGGGAACTCTAGTTCCTTTAGAGCCATATTCGGCCTGTTTTCGAGTCATCCCTACTCCAACACACCTGATTCAAATGATCAGCTCATCAGGAGGCGCTGTAGGGGCTTGAAACGATCATGAAAAATTGAATCAGCTGTTTTGGAGTAGGGAGGAATCTAAAACAGGCATGGTATGGCTCTTGAGGAACCGGAGTTCCCTACCCCTGTTCTAAATTGTCTCTAGGTGGGAGTGTTAGCGTGATCTATGTGTGCCCTGCAATTGTCTGGCCATCAGTTCAGGGTGTACCCCGCCTACTGCCCCAAGACAGCAGGGATGGGTGGATGGATTCTATTTGTAGTTATGAAGATGAACGCTAGGGGCAGCGAAGTGTATTAGAGCAGCCAGAAATGCAGTCGAGGAAGATAGAAGCAGCGGCATTACATGTTTTGAAGGAATTAGGCGTATTTGGCCAGTACATAGTCTGAAACCTTTATAAGAAAGATATGCCAAATGAAAAAAATAACTACTTGTTTTCTTGATTTTAATAGTGTGTTCGATATAGGTACGTTCCCAGTTTTTCTTCGTAAAAAACGGAAAACTGTCGACTGCGGCATACGCAGCCACATGCTAGCTAATATGGCTAACTGCGCCGCTCTGTGTGTAGCAGTTAGTTTTTAATTCCAGCAATTTCCTTTGAAATCCACGTTTCGAACAAAAAGCTACACATCATCATTACTCGGTACGCCCATTAAGATAAATGTTTGAAACGAGTCACCGTTCATTAATTGTTCGCGGTAAAACCCGCAACATCCTTAACATAAGGATCGGGTCATTCGTTATTATTTAGTACTATGAAATGATGTATTGTTTCGTAGCTGTATTAAATAATGTTAACGCAGGGAAATATATCATCACAAAAAGTGTTTAGGAATACGAAGCGACTGATATATTTCAATAATCAATGATGAGGCTTCATTCAAAGACATGCTTCTTAGTTTCTTGGCAGACAAAACTGTCCACAGCATGGGAAATCCCTTTGGTCACATATGTACCCTTTTTATTGTAAAATGTTAATGTTTGAACATGACTGTTGCCAGACGCTGAGGGCAGCCTGCCGCCATGTATGCTGTGCATAGGCAGGCCCACACGCCCACCGCCGTGGAGTTCTCTGTCTACTGCAACTTCATTTCCAGCAAGGAGAAAAATCTCGTTGTCGCGGGGACGTCGCAGCTTTTTGTCTACAGGATTATCCACGATGTTGAGGTATGTGGGCAGCACTGTCATCAATTTTTCAAACCTAAACGGGAAGTTTCCCTGAGATGTTATTGTTTTTTGTTTCAGAGTTCGTCAAAGTCTGACAAGCCCTCAGGTATGTCCAGATACTATTTTCCAATCCTTTTTGTAACTTGATTTATTGTGATATTGATTCATCTCATTGCATGCCAAAGCTCGCAAGGAGAAGTTGGAACAGGTGGCCTGCTTTTCGCTCTTCGGCAACATCATGTCCATGGCCAGCGTGCAGCTTATAGGATCCAGCAGGGATGCGTTGCTCCTTAGTTTTAAAGACGCAAAGGTTCAAGCAATGTACAATATAAAGTCATGTTTAAATAAAAAAAAAAAGGATTTCGTAAAATGTGTGTTCTCTTCCCAGTTGTCTGTCGTGGAGTATGACCCGGGGACACATGACCTGAAGACCTTGTCTTTGCATTATTTTGAGGAGCCAGAGCTCAGAGTATGTGTATTTAATAGTCACCAATTCATTTTTAAACCCATCCATCCATTATTCGCTGACAAACAGTATTATTAACATTACTGATTTTGTGCCATGTTGCGGCATCTTGGTGCCACCAAAACAATCTCAAGTGAGTTGAGTAAGGAGTCAAAAATAATACTTTGCCGCCATCCTGTGGCATATGCTGTATAGGGTTAAGCTATTTATTTTCACCTGCAAATAAGCACAGTAAGTGTTTAACAAATAAAACCAAACCAACCTTTTAAATTTCAGGATGGCTTCGTACAGAACGTCCACATTCCCATTGTCCGCGTGGATCCGGAGAATCGTTGCGCTGTGATGCTCATCTACGGCACCAAACTGGTGGTGCTTCCCTTCCGGAAAGACACACTGACTGATGAACAGGAGGGTGGAGTTGGAGATGGGTGAGCATGCCGTCTAGCCAATTAATTATCTATATATACTGAGAAGTCAAATTAAGCATTAAAAAAAAAAATATTGAATATACTTCTCAGCTGAATTAATGGCAGTAAGCAGTGTGTTTTGAGGAGGACAGGCAAGCGTCTATAGACTATTATTAAAAGTTTAAATACTTCCTATCTGTGTTCCTTGAAGACCCAAATCCAGCTTCCTCCCAAGTTACATCATCGACGTTCGTGAGCTGGATGAAAAGCTGCTCAACATCATCGACATGAAGTTCCTCCACGGCTACTATGAGCCTACCTTGCTAATTCTTTTTGAGCCCAACCAAACATGGCCCGGGTCAGTCACATCACAACCTCATCATTGTCTAAAATAGTAATAATATCTGATAGATAAGCTTTTAAATACTGCTATGTTTATTCAGGCGTGTAGCCGTGCGTCAGGATACTTGCAGCATCGTCGCCATCTCTCTCAACATAATGCAGAAAGTCCACCCGGTCATCTGGTCTCTCATCAATCTGCCGTTTGATTGCACGCAGGTTATGGCGGTCCCGAAGCCCATTGGTCAGTTTGGGCTAGTTCCTACCCTCCTTATACTTACAGTGCTCATACAAAAACCTGATGCGTGCTTTTTAGTCAATTCTAATCACACCTTAATTACCTTTAGGTGGCGTGGTGGTTTTTGCAGTGAACTCACTGCTCTATCTAAACCAGAGTGTTCCACCATATGGAGTTTCACTTAATTCCCAGACTAATGGAACCACGGCATTCCCTCTTCGTAAGTCTTAAAAACAACGCACTCACAAGCACCCCTAACAGTTATCTTACAGTATCACACTCGATACTTTTTGTTTGTTTGTTTGTTTGTTTTAGGCATACAAGAGGAGGTCAGGATCACTCTGGACTGCTCTCAGTCTGACTTTATTGCGCATGACAAAATGGTTATCTCTTTAAAAGGAGGAGAAATGTGAGTCACTCAATTACATTTCCAAATAAGCACAATCCCAAGTTTGTTCAGTAACAGAGGATATTTTCTAAGAGGACCCAATTCTGATTAACACTTGATAAAGCTATTGCATGTCCATATGTACTCAATAGGTGGCCTCCACATACTGGTAAATCCTAATTTTGTAAAACTTGGGCTCGCTTTACTGGTTACAGTTATGTTTTGACACTCATCACTGATGGCATGAGGAGCGTGCGAGACTTCCATTTTGACAAAGCAGCCGCCAGTGTTTTGACAACTTGTGTAAGTACTTCTAGTAGTAGAACTACAGTAGTACCTTGCTTTACAGGCTTAATCTATCAAGTCAAAATTCCCCCTCGGAAAATGTTGCAGTTAACCTTCGTCTGTTCATGTTTGTTTGATCCAGTTTTTATGTTGGTTTCTCCCCGCCTCAGATGGTCACCATGGATCCCGGCTATCTCTTCCTTGGCTCCCGCCTGGGCAACTCACTGCTCCTCAAGTACACAGAGAAGCTTCAGGAGGCGCCGCCAGACGAGGTCAAAGAAACACAGGACATTGAGAAAGAAATGGAGAAGGTAAACTTCTTTGTGAGCGTGATTTTCATCCATACTACATAAACGATACACTTAGACACTCTTTTGACCTAACTAATGCGAGTAAAATTCCAGGAGGAACCACCAAGCAAAAAGAAGAGGGTAGAGTCCTCCACCAACTGGACAGGTACTGTATATTTCAAAATCTGTTTGTAAATGAGCTCCCTGTCATATTTGTTTCATTCCTGTGCTCCATGTCTGTTTTACAGATGAGGTGGACGAGATTGAAGTGTATGGGAGCGAGGCTCAGTCAGGCACACAGCTAGCCACATATTCCTTTGAGGTAAAATAAATAACATGGCACATTAAAACCTCTACGGTTCTGAGACTCTGGTTGACTTCCAATTTGACGGTTCATCGTTTTTGTACATCATTTTAGCTTCCATATTAGCGGCGTGTTACTTCTGTGCAGGTTTTTCTGAAAAACATTGTGTTGTCTTGACAGGTGTGTGATAGCATATTGAACATTGGGCCATGCACAAACGCCTCCATGGGGGAACCAGCATTCCTTTCAGAAGAGGTAGAGACGTTTGTCATCCCGCTCAGTCATGTCTGTTCGGGGCCTTAACCGAAAAACGTTCCTTCGACTCGTAGTTTCAGGCCAACACGGAGCCTGACCTGGAAGTGGTGGTGTGCTCCGGCTTCGGGAAGAATGGGGCATTGTCAGTTCTTCAGGTGAACAGAATATTCCTTCTCTGTCTCTCTCGGTGCGTGTGCGTGTGCGTGTGCGTGTGCGTGTGTGTGTGTGTGTGTGTGTGTGCGCGCGCGCGTGCGCACCATTCTAAAGACCTGTGGTCGCAAGGCCTATCTATCACAGGTCCTTTGATGGTGCTACAGTGAATTCTGGATTTACCAGGGCTGCCTCAGAGCTCGACGGAGTGGCCTTTAAACAACCAGTGACATTTCTTTGCATGTTTGGGGATTCGTGTGCATGTCGGCTGTATTTGTGGTTGAGAACTTAACCTCCCCTTTTGTTCCTGTTGTGTTGTTAGAGAAGCATCAGACCACAAGTTGTCACTACGTTTGAGTTGCCGGGTTGCCACGACATGTGGACGGTCATCTCGAGTGAAGTGAAGGAAAAAGTACCGTTTGGTTTAACCAAATGCAGGTTTCAATTCTTTTGGGGGTTTGTTTTTGTAAGTTTGTTGTCATCCTAGGCAGGAAAACCTGAGGAGTCAGATGATGGGGGTGACAAGGAAATGGCTGAGGATAAGGAAGAGGGAGAAAAGGAGAAAGAGGAGGGTAAAAAGGAGGAAGAGCAGAAGAAAGAGACTCCTTTGGAGGATGACGCCAAGAAGCACGGGTTCCTCATCTTGAGCCGAGAGGATTCAACCATGGTTGGGACCATGTGTTTCGACTCTGTCCATTGGGGTTTTATGTTATTTATGATCAAATTCTACAATCTCGGTGTGCGTCTGTAGATCCTACAAACGGGTCAGGAGATCATGGAGCTGGACACGAGTGGATTTGCCACGCAGGGAACCACTGTGTTTGCGGGGAACATTGGGGATAACAAATATATCATCCAGGTCTCCCCCATGGGCATCAGGCTGCTGGAAGGAGGTAAAAAGAACAGGGGAACCACCCCCCACCCAAATACAATGAAGATTATTTTTTTCTAATCTTCCCTGTCGTGTTTCTCCAGTGACTCAACTACACTTCATCCCAGTGGACCTGGGCACTCCCATAGTGCACTGTTCCGTGGCGGACCCCTATGTGGTCATCATGACTGCCGACGGCGTGGTCACCATGTTTGTGCTGAAGACAGACTCATACATGGGGAAGACGCAGCGACTCTCTTTGCGGAAACCACAGATTCCCACTGTGAGTGACATGTTATTTATGCATTACGGAAGCAGCAGGCATGCTCTTGACAATTATTTTTATTTTTTTCACTTTCAACACACTTTCAAATTATCAAGGCAAAACACTTATTTATATCAACTCTGTTTCAGTTTCCATGATTGACAACCACAATATACAATATTGTTGAATTAATATGACGGTGTCAAACTAAACACAACAAATCATGCAAAGGCTTAAAGGTGACATAAAATTATTAGTGTAGTAGGATGTCATTTTATTGAGTTTTCACATGGCATTTCGTTTAATGGAAAGTTTCCAATTGTCTCCCATCAAGCAATCACGTGTGATTGCTCTTTGCGCATACCGAGACGTAAGCGGAATGTTCACCACAGAGAACAGAGTGAGCTGTCCCGTCGTGGAGGACACAAACATGAGGAGTGTGTCTGAAGTGGAGACAGTCATTCAGGACCTCAGGTGAGGGTTTACCATGGTTTGTTTGGGATTTGTCATTTTTTATTTCGTTTTGACTTTTGTTTTTTTTAAATGTAAAGGCTAGTTTGTATTAATTTTTCAGAAATACCTAATTTCAGCTGAGTTTTTTTGTTGTTGTTTTACAAGTAGGGTTTTTTTGGTGGTTTTTTTTGAGTGTTTATCATATGAAAGTGTTTTTTGGGGGGTGGAGGGGTCCCCTAAGTATATAATCAAGTAAACTACAATTATTTGGATGTACAGCAATGCTGGAATAAATGCATTAAAATTAACCTCATAAAGCCCATTTATATTCATTTAAAAGGAAATACATATTCACTATAATTATAGTTTTAGTTTTTAAAGATAAAATTTAGTTTGTTTTAAATGCATTTTTGTTTTTTTGTTTGAATTTTTTTTCCCTTTCAAATTTAGTTTTTTAATCCAATAGTATTATTTCACACACTTTTTTTGCTGTTTGTGCAGTAACGCAGTAGACGATGAGGAGGAAATGCTGTATGGAGACTCAAGTACCAGCGCAGCATCCCAGAAGGAGGAAATGAATCGCACTTCAGGACAAATGGGGCCCTCGGGAAGTGAAGGGAGCCCGGTCAAAGCCGAGCCCACCCACTGGTGTATGATTGTCCGAGAAAATGGCGTCATGGAGGTACACGCCACACATGACCTCCTCACCATGGTTTGTATTGTTAATATATTGACTTGTCATTTCTTTTTCTTTTTTGGAAAGATTTACCAGCTCCCAGACTGGAGATTGGTCTTCCTGGTGAAGAATTTCCCTGTCGGTCAGAGGGTGCTGGTGGACAGCTCATCTGGCCAATCAGCAGCACAGGGAGAAGGGAAGAAGGAAGAAGTGACACGTCAGGGAGACATGCCTTTGGTGAAGGAGGTGACTTTGGTTTCATTGGGCAACAATCACAGCCGGCCGTACTTACTGGTAAGTGACTCTCCCAAACATACTTCTTATTGATTGGCTCAAAATCTTGTCTGCATTATTCCATTCTGTGATATTTTTATATCCAAGGTCCATGTGGAGCAGGAGCTTCTAATATATGAAGCCTTCCCCTATGATCAGCAACAACCTCAAAATAACCTCAAAGTACGCTTCAAAAAGGTAAGATGGAATAGTCTCACTTCTGGAGGACGTTTACCTTGAGTTGTAAACTTTTCCCTGCATTAGGTTCCCCACAACATCAACTTCCGAGAGAAAAAGTCCAAATTTAAGAGGGACAAGAAGCCAGAAGGAAGCATCAGTGAAGAAACCATAGTCAAAAGTCGTATTGCGAGGTTTAGATACTTTGAAGACATCTCCGGATACTCAGGGGTAAAAAGGGGAGGGGGGGGGAATCAAAGGTCAGTTTCAAAAACACGAGATAATCATTTACATGTTCTCGCTCCTCAGGTGTTCATATGTGGACCCTCGCCTCACTGGATGCTGGTCACCTCTCGGGGTGCATTGAGACTTCACCCCATGTCCATCGATGGCGCAATTGAGTCATTCTCCCCCTTCCACAACATCAACTGCCCCAAAGGTTTCCTTTACTTCAACAAGCAGGTAAGCGTGAGAAGACTCACTGTCAACTTTGACACAATTTCAATGTGTGTTTTTATGCATGCCTGCAGGGGGAGCTGAGGATAAGTGTTCTGCCTACCTACTTGTCTTATGACGCCCCATGGCCAGTGAGAAAGATCCCGCTCAGGTGCACTGTCCACTATGTTTCCTACCATGTGGAAACCAAGGTAAGACTCCTCCTCTTCTGCCTTGACAAGATTTGGGAAATTTATGATTGTCACATCGTTTCCTTGCACTCCCATTTAGGTGTATGCAGTGTGCACCAGCATGAAAGAGCCGTGCACGCGCATCCCCAAGATGACCGGGGAGGAGAAGGAGTTTGAAATAATTGAACGAGGTTGACATATAAAAGCACCTCTCCTAATTCACAATATACTGGCCACAATATTAGGTCCACCTTCCTCTATTACAGCGCAGTTGGCTTTTGTTCATGCCTTTTATGGCATGCGAAACCTGCTCACTGAATCAGGGCTGTAATTTACAATGAGAAGGAAGCAATTCTTGATTCGGATTCTGAAAGGTGCCTTCTCAAAGATTCCTTCGTTTCAACACTGTGTGAAAGTGTACTTAATGTTGTGGACAGTGACTATACTGACTTGCACAGTAGTGCATCAGCTCCGCACTGTCTAAATATTGTCCTGTCAACTTGCAGACGAGCGCTACATCAACCCTCAGCAAGAGAGGTTTTCCATCCAGCTCATCTCACCGGTCAGCTGGGAGGCCATTCCCAACACACGGTAAGAATGGACAAAATCAATAGGAAGCTTGAGAAAAATCATCACAAATAGACTCCGGCCAGCACTATCCCATCATGTTGGTTTTTGGTGCTTAATCTGAATGTCACAGATTAGACTCACATGGCTGCTTTATTCAGTAACCCATTCAATAACCCTCATCTCTTTATACATATACTTGAAAAACTGTCCTATGTCTAAAGACAAATTAAACTAAAATTAGGTCAGTGTAGTGAATTCCAGCATGCACCCCGTGAGTACCGTATTTTCACGACCATAAGGCGCCATTAAAAGTCTTAAATTTTCTCCAAAATGGACATGACGCCTTATAATGCGGAGCGTCTAGTGTATGAGCCGAGTTCCAAATCCTGACTGAGAGCCGACACGCTGTTTATATAGAGAAAAGGCGGAAGTGAGCATGAACAGGCATGCGGGAAAGCAGCCAGCCAATCAGTGAAGGGTGGGCGTGTAAGTGGCCGCGAGTGAGGACGTAAGTGAGGCCACGCATGCGGGAAAGCAGCCCGCCAATCAGTGAAGGGTGGGTGTGTAAGTGGCTGCGAGTGAGACCAACAGTGCGGGAAAGCAGCCGGCCAATCAGTGAAGGGTGGGCATGTAAGTCGCCACGCATCATTTCTGTGGAGCCACACGGCAACGAGAGTGACTCTGACAACGAGAGCAGCATTCTTTATGGACTACCGGTACTTGCACAATTGTTCAATTTGGATACAGAAGATGAGGACTTTGATGGATTTCTGGGTGATGATTGATCGAAAATCGTGAGTACATTGTAAGATGGCTAAATAAAGTACAACCGATCTCAGTTTTGCTTCCGTTGCCTTGTTAAAAATGTGTTTTTAGCATGTCTTGGCATGCTACGCAATGCTTCAAGCTAACGTGTTTTTAGCGTGCGTGCATGCATGCCGTATGTTTAAACTGGCGTATGTTTAAACTGGCGTATGTTTTACCACGCCTGGCTGCGCCCAATAATACAGTGCGTTTTGTGTATGTGTAAAATACAGAAATAGCACCCGTTACTGAGACTGCGCCCTACAACACGGTGCGCCGAATAGTCGTGAAAATACGGTACTTTAGTAAGACCTTGCTCTTCTGGGCCTTCGAAAAGGGTGCTGACAGCTGGCAGAATAAACTGTGTTTAGCCTTTTTGTTGTAAATATGTCTTTGTCCTCTCAAGGGTTGACCTGGAAGAGTGGGAGCACGTGACCTGCATGAAAACTGTGGCACTAAGGAGTCAGGAGACGGTGTCAGGCCTTAAGGGCTACATCGCTGCCGGGACTTGCGTCATGCAGGGGGAGGAGGTCACCTGCAGGGGGCGAGTGAGCAACAGCAACAAAAAGAGTTTTCCTCAATTTCTTGGGGAAATTGTATCTAACTTTTTTTTTCTACCCCTCTCCAAGATTTTGATCCTGGATGTAATTGAAGTGGTGCCTGAGCCTGGTCAACCCCTCACGAAGAACAAGTTTAAAATGCTCTATGAGAAGGAGCAGAAAGGACCTGTAACAGCACTGTGTCACTGTAACGGATACTTGGTGTCAGCCATTGGACAGAAGGTCTCTCCACGAGTTGAGAGTTTCACATCTCCCACACTTAATGTCGATTATATAAATCTAATAAATGGAGTGCCCGTGTTCCTGCAGATCTTCCTGTGGGTCCTGAAGGACAATGACCTGACCGGCATGGCCTTCATTGACACGCAGCTTTACATCCACCAAATGTTCAGCATTAAGAATTTCATCCTGGCTGCCGATCTGATGAAGAGCATCTCGCTCCTGCGCTACCAGGAGACGAGCAAGACGCTGTCGCTCGTCAGCAGGGTGAGATACAAAGGGCAAAATCATTTTTAAAATGTTGAGACGATATTGCATTGTTTACAAAATTTCTTTTGAAATAGTCCGGTAGCAGATATTTCCATCTTCCTGAATGTTTTCTAGCGGAAGGTCCTTCTATGTTTACACTGTTTGATGGCATTGAGGTATTTTGGTCTTGTTTTGAGAACAGGATGCAAAGCCCTTGGAGGTGTACAGCATTGAGTTCATGGTGGATAACAACCAGCTTGGATTCCTGGGTAAATATAAGGATGCACTGGAAGGAGTGAACGAAAGCTTGGTTACATTTTCACAAATATTTCCTTACAGTGTCGGATCGTGACAAGAACCTCTTTGTTTACATGTATTTACCTGAAGGCAAGTAGCATTATAGATGTTGCGCAGCTCCATACACAAAGCACCCTTTGATCATACTCATTTGTGCAGCTAAGGAAAGCTTTGGAGGAATGCGTCTGCTGAGGCGAGCCGACTTCAACGTGGGCGCCCACGTCAACACGTTCTGGCGCATGCCCTGCAGAGGGGCGATGGACGCAAGCAGCAAAAAGGCTCTGACGTGGGACAACAAGCACATCACGTGGTTTGGTGAGGGAACCCTTGTTTTTTCTGGGGCCACATCGGGTGAATGCACAGCTGTGCCTCATGCGTGTCTGTTTCTATAGCAACACTGGACGGCGGCATCGGGATGCTGCTCCCCATGCAGGAGAAGACGTATCGCCGACTTCTCATGTTGCAGAATGCTCTCAACACCTTGTTGCCTCATCACGCCGGTCTAAACCCAAAAGCTTTCAGGTTCAGTTCAGCCCACAGTGCTATATTTCTTAGAAGGCAGTGTCATTCTCTTACGTATTTCTTTTCCACACCTCATCCTGCAGGATGATGCACTATGAACGACGAGGCCTTCAGAACGCCGTGCGAAACATCCTTGATGGAGAACTCCTCAGCAAGTTCTTATATCTTAGCATGATGGAGCGTAGTGAGCTGGCGAAAAAGATCGGTACCACTCCAGACATCGTAAGGAACACAAATGCATTCCATTCCATACCGCTAATATGTAAATATAGTCATTTGACTTTTGTTTCTTTTCAGATTTTGGATGACCTTCTGGAAATCGACAGAGTGACAGCTCATTTCTAACAGCCACATTTCATCCACCGCATGTTGTTTCATACCGAATGGAGAAAGTCTTTGAGCCCCATTTTGATTGTTTGTTTTTTTCTAGCTATTCCAGAGTAATTTTTGTTTAAAAAAAGTCACTAAAAAGTCTGACCCAAAAAATATTTTTTTCATTTCTTTGTCAGCTAAACCATGACAACGGGTGAAAAAGGAGGTAGGATAATTTATTCTTAGACTGAAACATTTTGGCTGTTGTTTTAAACTTGACTGAGTATTTCCTCCAGAAAAAAATCAACCTTAATTGCAAACAGAAAAATCTCTTTGGCATAGGTTAAATAGACGGTGACACAGTCCATCTTATTAGCATTCGTAATAAATCAAGCAGGGATTCTTCACTTTAAATACCACATATTTTCTAACATTCACATCATCGTAGAACCTTAAAAATGTAATGTTTATATATTTAAAATATGATAAATACAACTATTACAATAGGTTTTTCAAATAATCCAAAACATTTGCTTGAAGATGTCTACAGCAGTGCAGGCAGTGTGAGAGGACATTAGCATGTTACAGCCCTCCCACTCTTCCCACAGTTCGTGATTTGGGAGCCAAGCCGAGCAAGGTTGCTGGAGTGGGTTTGAGACGAGTGAGGCGAAAAGTCCCATGTGGTCAGACTGCATTGCTTTCAAAGGAGACGGTTCCTGCCGTGGGGCTGGAGAGCCGAGCCGAGCACTATCTCAGATAGTCGTACATGTCAGAATCCAGAGAAATGAGACCCAAGTAGCTCAGCAGGTTGACCAGGGAGCGGGTCATGCTCATCAACGCCATCTCCGATCTGAAACAGAGGACTCGTAAGTGGCACGTGTCTCCTAAAAAAAATGTGACATAAGCTAACCTCAAAGCGAGCTCGAACTTGAGCCCCTCCCATCTTGTCCATAATGAGCGGACAATCCAGAATCTGTGCAGCATACTGGTCCTCTCTGCCTGGATCTTTCCCCAGCATCGCACCGCACTGATGGCCAAATTAGCATTAAAATACAACACAGCTGGAATAATATTCTAATTATTGCAAATGTATATACATGCATTTCTCGTTTTCATAATCTAATGAAATGGGGAAATGGCTTGTTAGCACATTCTGGTACCGACCTCTTGGCCATGACGAAGTAGCGGTCAACAGGCGCGCCCAGCGTGATGTTGATGCTCCGGACGGTGTTGATGTTGCGGAAGACCAGCAGCATGGGCCGAGGCATGGCCTTGAGCACCTGCATGATGCTGTTGAAGCGGTGGATGGCCATTTGGCGCATGTAGGCAGTCTCCTCTTGACTCAGGATGTTGGACAAGCGCAGCTCACGCATGTTGATGGGCCGTTGCAGCAGCATCTCACAGAAGAGGAAGTACTCTACACAGGTGAGATCATTACTTGGCTTTCAATTTTTTTTTGGGGGCGGGGGTGACTTCAACCTTACCTTTGACCCCTAAGGTTTTTGAGTACATTTCCATCGCTGCCTCATCCCGCAGGACGATTGACCTCCATAGTTTACACAGAGCCAGTCGGTCACTGAAAGGTGAGAAGTATGTGCTCACGATAAATAGACAGAGATTTTGTTTTCCTAATCTTTGAAACAGTGAGACTCTTACTGTTGGCTGAGGTGTTCGTACAAGCCGTGATCCAAAAGTACCAACTCCACCTTGTTGTCGGGACCGCGTCTCACTAGAACTGACCCAACCAAAACAAAAAGTTTTATAAATGTATTTAGTCAAATCTTATTATATACTGCACACGGTGAATTTGCAGGGGCTAGAGATTGAGCCCTGCTTTATTGAACAAAAATCGGAGTAACTGAGCCCCCAAAAAAGATTTGTAATTGCATAGAGATGACAAAGCACTGCTAAGGTCTAAAATAATGAAACTCCTCAACTCTCATTAACAACCTTCCTTAATGGCACCAAAGCAATACTGTTGCGTTCTATTGCTTTGGCGGTGACATAACCCGAATATGTCAGTTTATTGCTACCGCGCTAGTAAAATCCTAATTTAAAAATCATAATTCCAATAAATATTTGTATTAAATTACTAAAGTGGGAACTGAGTGTGCCTTCTAGAAATATGTGTGGAACCTCGTGAACTCTGAAAACCCTGTAATACATTTTACCATGATGGACTCACCATTTCCAGGATGGGGATCAGCATGGATGAAACCCGTGTAAAATATTTGCTCAGCAAATGCTCGGATCAGCTTGTCTGCTGTCTGTAAATTAACCCAGGTGTTTCAGACTTCTACATATGACAACCTCCCAAATCTCAAGTGCACAACTTACATCTTTTAAGCTCAGTCCTTGTTTTTTTATTTCTTCCACGTTGTTGACCTTACAACCGTTGCAAAACTCTGCCGTCAAAACCCTCTTGAAATGAAAATGAGGATGGAAGGGAGCTTTTTAACAAGTGTCATTGTCTTCAGAGTGCTTAAACTCACCTTGCTGGTTTGCTCCCAGAACACTTTGGGCACCACAATAAACTTGAAGTGTTTCAGATTGTCGGCGCACCTCTCAGAGTTCCTGGCCTCGTTCTCAAAGTCCAGCTCTTGAGCCAGAGTCCCTTTCAGGTCCTAAATGGACATCATACAAATTATTCAGCACATTTTGTGCATTCTTTTAAGTGTACATAATATGGAAAATTGACTAATTGCTTTATTTACATATAATGGGGACTCTGGACTGCCTGCCCACCTAATAACTGCAAAATTAAACAACCGATAATGTTTCATGCGCTGCCTATTTCTGAAAACGTGCATGGGAGTCGGCTACTCAGAATTCTGACTAGTCGCTGCGCCGTCAGTCGTATCCGATGTTGACTCTGCCGAACAGCTTTCTGACCTGGAGGACCCATCGGAATCCAAAGCTGGGGTGCATAAATTTGACGATGTCCAGCAGGATCTCCAACGTCCTGATGTCGCCGTCAAAACGGTCCCTGAGGTCGATGTATTGCACCTGATATGGTGGAATTACTGTATGTTGATGGGAGTTGTCTCTTCCGGAAATAGCTGGGACATCGTTCATCGGCATTCACCTTTACAGCGACGGAGGTTCCATCTAACAGCTCCGCCTTGTGCACCTGAGCCAAGCTGGCCGCAGCTATGGGCTCATAGTCAAAGGTTTTAAAAATCTCCAGCGGACTTTTGTTGAAGTCTTCTTGGAAAAGAGCATCCACCTGTTCCAAAAAGAAGCCTGTGATATGTCATGTACTGTTTGTCTTCCGTTTTTTCTTTGCTCGCTGTCCTCACCTCTTTGTATCTTCTGTTCAAAGCGCGGTCCTCCAGTACCTGCAGGGTGCGAATGTATTCAGGCGGCAGGAGGTGGTTGAAGGAGCACAGGCCTTGGCCCAGCTTTATGTATATGCCGCCGTTCCGGACAGCGCCCTCCACCATGCTCTCCGCCGCTCTTTGGTGGCAAGCTGACATCGCCGAAGCGTAGGATGGGCTGCTCTAGCAAGTAAGACATCACGTTCAAAGGAGATGACTTGACATTGTGCTTAAGTGCATCTTGTGGCGAGATATTGTTACTTAACTTTCAACCTACTAATGCGTAATATCTTCAGACCAGAGGGTTTTTTTTCTTTTTAAATAAATGAGATGAAGCTTACCTCATCCACACCCCGAAGAGCCATATTGGTGGTCCACCAGTAGTCCACCGATATCACAAGTCCCACAGAGAGAGACCTAAAACATGAAAAGTCAAAATATTTTTGTGAATGCTCTAAAAAGTGGAAACCCTGAACACACATACAATTTTTAAAAAATGTTGGGGGGCACAGAAAATTAAATCACTGAATATTAGCGGACTCTTGTGAATGCAAACGCTTGGTGTAACGAATTCTAAAAATGAGTGAGTCATTGGGGGCCGTATTCCATAATTTTCCCAACCCTACTCTGAAGTACATGAAGGGCAAATGAAGAAACGGGTGTGAAGGTGAATTATGGGGGGAATAACCAAGGCCTTTGGGTCGAGCGGCCGACTCGCCTGACTTCGTATGGGGAATATGGTGAGCAGGGTAGGGCACATGCTGGTCCGTTCAGTGTGTTGCACGTGCAGGCCCAGACATAAAGTATGAACTCAGTGGACACTTCATTAGGTCCACCTACATAATCAAACCTAATAATCAAGGTTCAATTGATGCCTCTTTGACAGTCTTTGTAAAGAAAGTTTGTTTTGCACTGGTCACTAGTGGGCCTAACGTTGTGGCCATCGAGTGTTTCTATCCAAAGACTGTCCCACACCTGCAGAACCGACCGAATCCCTCAGTCACTATCCTCATCTTCCGCCGCTCTCTCTGGTCCGACACGGCATACCGCATTCCCGCCGCCACCGGCACGCCCACAGCGACGGTGGCGAGTGTCTTCCATAATAAACCCGCGCGCCTTCCTTCCCTAGGAGGAAAAGGAAGAAGAGGAGGTAGAATTATCAATTTATTTAGTCATTTTTATGGTAAAATTCTTGCTCATATTTAGCACCTGAGTGTACTGAAGCTTCTGGAGCACTGTATTGACGAGGCAAGATTTCTTTGGAGAAAAGCGGCATGATGCAGACATAGACTGCACTACAGGAGAATAAGAAAGCACAAAAACAAATAACACATGACCGTGAAACCGAGCTAAACACGCAAGTGAACTGTGGACTTTAAATGGTACAGCCCAGGCGAACGTTGTTGGCTGTTTTTTAACCAAGCATGTGCTAAGATGAATGAGTTACACTAGCTCACGAAAGTGAGTAGACCCCTCACACGTTTATTTAGATATTTCATGTTTTCATGAGACAGCACTGAATAAATTACACTTTGCTGCAATGTAGTCAGTATATGTCTTGTATAACAGTTAATTTACTGTCTCCTCAAAACAACACAACAAATGTCTAAACAACCGGCAACAAAGGTGAGTATGCCCCTATGTGCAAATGTTCAGGGTTTAGGTCTGGAAATATCCTTGGCCAGTCCTGCAACTTTACCTTTAGTAAGGTAATAGTTGGTCTTGGGAGTGTGTTTGGGCTCATTATGTTTGACTGCTGCACTGTGGCCGAGGTTCTGAAGGGAGGGCATAATTATCTGTTTCAGTATGTCACAGTAAAGTTGGCATTCATGGTTTCCTCAATGAACTTTAGATCCCTGGTGCCGACAATTATCCAGAAAATGACACTCCTGCCACCAAGCTTGACTACAGGTATGCCAATTTTCTTTTTTTTAACTCACTTGGTTACTTCCCCATACTTTACACCATGTGAACCAAATAAATCTATTGGTCTAATCAGACCACAGCGTTTTCCCCTGCGAATGAGATAGAGTAGCCATACCCCTTTTAGTAAAACATACACATGCTTAGTATGTGTGTGTGTTGGGAGGGCAAAATGAGGGAGGGGGAGGGTTGAGAGAGCAAACACAAGGCCGACGTGTCCAACCCAGGACACGCAGTGTTGTTTTTGTTTTGGGACGTCTACATCTGAGGGACACCGTGTCTCAAACTGATGTAGGGTTTCAGGGACAAAATCTCAGCCACAAATATATGAAAACCGTTATGGCGTTTATGATTGAATTAATACCACTAATTGCCAATAAAGTCCTTGTCAATAAAGTATTTGTCAACGTATCTGAGAGTTATCGATTACCAGTACGGCGTGCATATAGAGACAAAAAATTAGACAGTACTTCGTAGGCAGAAGTAGCAGATCGGCACATTGCTAAAGCAACCTGCAAGACACTTCACGAACGTTAGCCGCGTCACGCCGCTTGCTAATTGTAGCTAACATGGGTGAAATATTCGCCTAAGATTTGTATCGAAATAAAATATGAACAACATACAGCTCCCTGGATCTTCCTCCTCATATTTCCTGCGTAAATGGCACAGCTCGCCGCAGAGACCTTTCTTTGCATCAAATAACCGGTACTAGTGCTGGTGACGTCCGTCTGGGCAGCCTGTTAACTAATAACTACATTTCCACAGCAGGGCTGCTATTGGTTAAAGGCGAACCAAGAGTGTATAAACTCAAGATATTTCCCCTGAAATTACTTCCGCTTTTGCTAGTCACATGCATCGTTGAATACGGATGGATGCCGAGTTAAGAAGTGTCCTCGCACCTGTACTTCCACTTTTACATTTTTTTCTGTCGTAGTTTAACATGATTTTAAACTGCATACGCTATGATATCAAGCGTTGAATGCCGCATGGCCCTCTTGTAAGCGCGTTATAGATTTGTTTGCTCGTTGTTTTTATTTAGACAGCTAACAAAAACAAAAACTACTTTCATACAATCAAAATGAACAATGTTTTCAGCTTGACCTGCAAGAATCGAGGCGGGCCGTTAAATGTGTGCAAAGTATAACAGTATCGATAGCATTTATTGTCCCCCAGAGGGGAAATTCGGGTATTAAAAAAAGTGTGTCGTCAACATATAATATAAAGGAATTTAAAATAATAGACCTTTTTCAGGGTGCGCCCCGCCACTCACTCAGTCTACGAGGTTAACACCCGCAGCTACAATGATAAGTAGGTACAATGGATGAATAATACAGTAATATAAAAATAATTACACAATACTCCATTCAATTAACGTTACTTTTTAATGAAAATTGTGAAAATAAACATTACAATTCCATGCTTGTTGCATTTACCTCGGAAATAAAAGTTACACACCGTAACTCATGTAATTGTTTCCACTTCGCTGTCATGAAATAGGTCCTGTACTTCATTAGTATAACTGCAGGGTTAAGCATTTTCCATATTATACCAAGTAATATAACTCGGTTCTAAGAGATAACAAAGTAAAAGGATTAACATTAAATTGATCGCTATAAATTCATGTGCGAAATCGAATACATTTATAGTCATTTAAATAATGCAAATAAAAGAATAATGGTTGAATAACACATGTTAGGGAGATTTTAAAAAACGGCGTTTGCCGTTTACCGAGAAATATCTACTGTATATTCTCAACTTCATTTTCATTTTCGTCATCTCTACCGGAAGTTATCATCACGACCTGCAATGTTGCCAGTTCCTGTTTACGGGCGGGAAGAGTGAACCACGGCTGCAGAAGCTAGCGGGTTTAAATCCCACCACTGCTGTTTTCATTCACGTGGAAGCTGGCGCTTGGACGCTTTTTAATGTTTCGAGTGTTGCGACTTGGATCGGACACGCTTTAATCGAAACATTGCAAAAGACCTTCAGATGGAGGACCCGGCCGCTGATTCTGGCGGCGGTGGCTGTGGTGGTGCATTAACGCTGGGCCCAGTGGTGCCAGTGTCGGATATCTGCTGTACTATTGGAACGCTCCCCTGTCGCCTCTTGGAGTGGAAAGTCAAGCCGGGCTCTCACGTCAACGTGGATTCCGTATTAGCGCTCTGTGTACCCATACCCGCGGAAAAGGGGACAGAGACACCCAGGCCACCCGAGAGGAAGGTTAAGTCGGACCGCGCGGGGGTCGTCAAGGAGCTGTGTTGTCAACCCGGACAGGTCATACCTCCTGGGTGAGTTACTTGTTTGACGCCTCTTATGGTTCATTCGGAAGCGTGGTAAATGCCGAATTGTGTCAGTGTTATGCTACCTGGCTAACGAGCTAACGCTGCTAAAGCATTGTCGCTAACGTGGAGGCTAGCTTGTTTGGTAGCCCAATCCAAACACGCAATTGAGATACTGATATGACAGTGTGGGGTTTGAGGTCGACTACCAAAGTCAAATTGTCAAATGTTTTAGCGAAGCTCGTTGGTGACCTCACTTCAACAAATTCTTGTTGCAAGAACGAATTTGCGCTATTAGTACTATTTAGCAACTGTTAATATTTGAACAAACGTGTTTGGGTTTAAATAAGAAACTTGAAGAGGCTTTTACTTTGAAATCGGAACTGAAGCGTCGTTTAGTGGCTTAACTTGACAACCCAAAAAGTGCGTGCTTCCGATGCGTTTTTAGCAGGAGTCTTTGAAGCATTGAAATGGCCATTTAAAGATTAATTTTTCATTCAGAGGAATCTTGTATTCAAATCTTTGAGCACTGGTGAACATTCACCATATGATCTGTCTCATTCGTTCTTTCTATCCTTATCTCATAACAATAAGGAATAGCTGTCAACAAAAACAAAACTTGGGACTTACCATGGTTTGCCATATGAGTGAAACTTGTTTATCTAAACACTTGTTTTTGTTTTGTTTTTTCTGTCTTTTCCTCCCAGGGGCGTCATTGTCAGAATAGCAGGATGCAGCCACCCGATCGTGATGAAAGGCTTGTGTGCCGAATGCGGCCAGGACCTGACTCAGTAAGTGCATGCAAAAATATGATGGTGGTCAACAGTGACATTATCATTGAGATGGTTGATAACCTAAATTTGTCTTAACCTAAATTTGTCTGATATCAGCCACCCACATTTATGCACGTTTCATGTTTTATGCCTTGTCATCTCGGGAAAAAAACAAAAACGTAATCATAACTGTTAATACAGTAGTGTTTGTGGTAAGTTAATTTTTCGATGTCACCCTTAGGTGGCGCCAGCAGCAGTTCAGTGTCAATTTGGGACAACTATTCTGATAAATCATTTGTGCTATGTGCACCCTTTGCCAGTTTCATTGAAACCATAACATTTCCCTGAAATAAAGCACATTTCTGATTCAACAGCATCATCTTCAAAGCTGCTTTTCTTCTGAATTAGCGTATGCTCAAGTACGCAGCATAACACCCACTTGCATTCTCTCTCTCTCTCTCTCTCTCTCTCTCTCTCTCTCTCTCTCTCTCTCTCTCTCTCTCTCTCTCTCTCTCTCTCTCTCTCTCTCTCTCTCTCTCAGGCTGCAGAGCGCAAATGGAAACCAGCAAACTCCCATCTCCACAGCAACTGTCTCCATGGTGCACAGCGTACCAGAGTTGATGGTCAGCTCAGAGGTGAGCCGTGTGACGCATGTCTCTTTTTACTGCCTTTGAGTATATCAATGCGGCAATATTGTGCGCACTAAAGGCCCGTTTTACTGTATGTGCCTAAAAGGAAGAGTAATCTAGTCAAATTCAACAGAACATCTGACGTCGAACAGAATCTTAAGTAATGCTGCTGGTCAACCTTTGAATTTCTACTTCACTACCACAAGTGACAAGCTAATGGCGACTTGCCAGTCAGCCAGCAGCTGAAGCTTACGGAGCAGCATATATCATCACTCTGTGCTCCTTGTCAAACATCATTGACTAATTGCCTCAAATACTCGACACCAGTCAAAGAAGATCAAAATCAGAGTATCTTGTTAACAAGAAGCTAGTCGGTAACATTTTACCAGCTGTAAGCCATTTGACTATGGAGGTTTCACTGTACAATCTCTTTACCCTAAAAAAATCGGTTCCTTCCAAACAGCAAGCAGAGCAGTTAGGCCGAGAGGACCAGCAGCGGCTCCATCGCAACAAAAAGCTCGTCCTAATGGTGGATCTGGACCAGACCCTCATCCACACCACCGATCAGCACTGCCAGCAAATGTCCAATAAGGTCCGTTTCATAACATACACATCTGCTGCGACACATTATTGTGACGTGAGTTATCATCAGTCGTGCCGCAGGAAGTTATCCAATTTTGCTTAATTTATCAGAAAAATATTTATTTACTACAATTTATGTAAATTTGTTCTTCTGCCTATTCTAGTCACTGGCAGGCAATGTATTCTGTCTGTAAATTGGTGTTGTGTCTCATAAACTGGCATAGAGTCGGAAATTAGCATTGAATTCGACATTAAAAAATACATGGTTAAAATTTTATATCAAGTGTATTTTATAAGTGCAAACACTTAAAGCATGTTTTTCTTCGTCAGGGCATTTTCCACTTCCAGTTGGGGCGAGGAGAGCCGATGCTTCACACGCGACTACGGCCTCATTGCAAGGAATTCCTGGAGAAAATTGCCAAATTATACGAATTGCATGTCTTCACATTCGGGAGCCGCCTTTATGCACACACCATTGCGGGTAATTTGTGCTCCCATTTATCTCATCGATGGGTGATTTTGTGCGGGGGGGTCGAGGGGGAGCTGTATTGTACCCCTTGTACTTCCAATTTGGTTCCATAAGGGGGAGCTATCTGCAAATATATAGTGTTCAAAGTGTGATTAATATGTTGGTTAGTTATCGATTTATTTAACTTTGCCATCATGAGTACCAGAGAGCATAAACTACATCAGGATGTTTATTTTTGATTTCTTCCCCCAAGCAATCTGTAATAAAACACTCGCACTCATACATGGAAACCATTTTATGGGGAAAAAAAATAATCCCATCTGTCCCCTCAGCAGAATTTTCATTCGGTCCGGGTTTAAAATGAGCTCGTGTGATATAGGCTCAATTTTATTCAGGTGGCAGTCTTCCGTCATGCCGTGCGGCATATAACCCCAGCAAGGCATTGTTTTGCAGCCATGTGATGAATGTTTAATGCATTTGGAATTGAAATTTTCGACCTCTGATGAGTTGAGAAGGCCAGCCTGGGTCTCCAGCTGCCGTATATTTCCTGTGAAGAAAACGAGAGGAACGATGAAATTATTTGAATTGAATGCTTGATTTCAAAGAGCAAAAATATGCTGATATGTTCTTTTGTTTTATTTTCTAAGGCTTTCTGGACCCCGAAACAAAGCTGTTCTCCCATCGCATCCTGTCCAGAGATGAATGCATCGACCCCTTCTCCAAGACGGGGAATCTTAGGTGGGAGTAGACATGTGTTGTGGACGCCAAATTTACAAAGCTGATCATTAATATCGCAATTAAAAGGGGTGTTTCGTAGTAGAATATCTTGTTTGTGTACACATAGCTGGGTCTCAAGTGTTCAGTCGTGAGTGCATTGCAGATTTTTTTTGTATTGTGCAATGCAGTCAGTACCTGCGAAGTAAATGTTGTTAGCTAATTGAATTGTAATCCAAAAGTAGTTTAGAGAGAATGGAAGCAGTCCCTGGTGCTCGTTCAGCCGCTTTACTAAACAAAAGGTAACAAAAGGCGGTCAACAGCAACCCATTCATAGCACATCTGTCCAGTTATTTTCTTTGCAGAGGCTTACAGTAAATGTGCTTTTCAGAAATAAACCCGCTGCATCTCTTCTTGCTGAATGCTTTGTTCTACTATGTTTATTTTTTATGTCAACAAGCTCACTGTCCGTCACTGGCCTACCAGGTATCTTTTCCCCTGTGGGGACTCGATGGTGTGCATCATTGATGACCGTGAAGACGTGTGGAAGTTTGCGCCCAACCTCATCACTGTGAAGAAGTACGTCTACTTCGAGGGCATCGGGGACATTAGCGCGCCGCCAGGTTCGCAAGAAGCTCTGATGGCCAAGAAAGGTACAGAAGTGAGATTTGTTTTTTCCTCTGTCTCTCCCTCTCAGGAAAATGTGTCCTTGTGACGCACAGTGAGTGTGATGCACATCCAATTCAATGCAGTGTTCAAGGAGATGCTTCCAGTTCCTTGCGCAGTCCACAGTCCCGAAGAGCCACTTTTAAGATAACAAGCCAGTTGTCTCTTGTTAGCTCATTCTTTGAATGCAGTCCAGAGTTTGAAATGAGGACACAAAGTGCAGCCCACTGCGATTCACTTTGACACAAGTCTACCCAAAGAACAATTTCTTTGATAAATGTCCTTTTCTGAAATCTGAACTGAAGATTTGTTCAGATGTTTCATAAAAGAGATCTTTTGGGGAGGGAGGATGAAAACAGAAGTGCACAGTAGATAGCTGCAAAATACACCAACATTACATAACATTTTTGGACATCTCTTTGGTCAGAATATTACACTTTTCCTTGTCATATCAAACTTTACTTCACTTTAAACTTTATTCTAGTTTCTTTTTTTGTTGTTGTTTGTTTATGGCTTGAATTCTTGAACTAGAGCCTTCATTCAGTCATTGTGATTGTCTTTGAATATAAATCGATCCCTGTGTCTTGGCCACCTTCAGGAAACCCATCAGGTCGTGCTGCAGAGAGCCCAGAAGTGAACGAGACTCTCGGAGCGGAGGAGCAAAATAATGGCCTCAGGAAAAAGTTGGTTAAAGACGGGCCGGCGGCATCTCGCTGTTCTCAGGGCGTCCCGACAAATGAACGGATACATACCTCTGCGTCTGTGCCAGATGAGGCATTGACGGATAAACGTTTCAGAGGCTGATGAGGAGCCCACAGCAACACAAAGTCGAGGGGTTGAAACCAAGCAAATTAGTAAGGATGGGAGTATTAGCAAGACAGGTGAGGCAAAGGACAGTGCAAACTCTTTAACTCCCAACAATGAGTCCAATAATCTGGACTTTGACCTTTCCAGTGACAGCGACAATGAGTCTGTTAGAGAAAAGGCACCTTCAGCGGATGGTGTCAACGAGGCAAAGACACCAGAGCCTGAAGCAGCCTCACAAGACAACGGGAATGAGACAAAAGATGGAAACAGTAAAGTCGAAAGTTCTGAATCAATAGAACCATCAGATGTTCTCCTCCCCGAGCTGGGAAACGGCTGCTCGGACAGGAGGGAACCTGAAACTGAGTCGCAGAATAGCGAGCAATCCGGGGTGACCATGGGGGAGGAGCTACTGGACCAGAGCATGGAGGACGAGGAGGAAGAGGAAGTGGATAACGACGGGGACGATCACCTCATTTACCTGGAGGAAGTGCTGGAACGGATCCACGGCGAGTACTACGCCCGTTATGAGGCTTTCCTCAAAACCGAGGTGCCCGACACGCCGGACATTCGCAAGATCGTCCCCGAGCTTAAGAGCAAGACCTTAGACGGCACAACGATAGTCTTCAGCGGCTTATACCCGACCAACTACCCAATAGAGAGGACTCGTGAGTACTATCATGCCAAGGCACTGGGGGCAAAGATTGGCAAGAACTTGGTTCTGAATTCACAAGAACCCACTGGGACCACGCACCTCATTGCAGCAAAATCTGGTACGTAAAATGAGTTTTATACATTCTTCTGTCAGTTTTTTTCCTGAATGGGCATGTAGTGAACCTCCGCGATTTGCGGGGATAGGAATTGAGCCCCAACACGAAACGCCACAATCCACAAAAATTGATTCTTGACCACACAGAGGACCCTAAAGCATCAACACTAGGCATCGGTTATGTTCAGCGTCATGACCCCATGTCACATAAATGACTGTATTTCGTCAGAAATTCTTCATCGGTCACAAACAAACCATTTCACTTAGATGCTGCGGGCTCCGAGTAGCTGCACAGAGAGAGAAGCATCTTGTAAGCAATTTCAAACCATAACAGGTGTAGAACTACTCAAATATTTTCACGGCAGGGCGGAGAGCAGGGGAGGTTTCGAGGTTCTGAAACTAGCTTGCGCATCAGCATGAAAATAAATTTCAACATGTATTGAAGGTGAGTCCAACCATACTGAGACTGAATTCAAATAGGTCTGGTAGTGAAATTAACCATCTCTTTTTGTCCTTTTTTTCTGGGGGGGTGGGGCTCCATATATTCATTTAGTCCATTCAGTCCATTGAGACATGTCCATTAGCTGTGTGCAGGAAATACAGTACTGTATTCTGAAGTGGTGGAAGCTTTTCTTTGCTTAATGAGGCTAGGATCCAAAAAGGGTCATTCAAGTCTTGTTTAAATGTCAAGCTTACTTGCGTATTGGCAGCGGCGTGAATCCAAGCTTTGTCAAAATTGTTCTTGAGAGAAAATGCAGGATTTAGTTAGTTGGCAGTTTCAATAAAGAGAATGCAAATAGTGTGGCGTGTACTCTGCACGCGTTAACAAAATGCTCGCAAATCTCGGGGAAATAATGCTCATTCAAAATGAGACTTGTGCCCGTGTGTGCCGCCAATTCAATTTACCCTCTGAAAACACGCGAGCACGAGTAGTGGGGCCGTTGCCTTGGAAGCCAGCCGCACTGTGAGACGCACTTGGCAATCACTCACGTTCTACAGCAGCACAAGAAGAATTTGTGGGGGTAGGACGTCAGTACAGAGGAGATTAGGTCTTTGCAAAGTTTGCTTCATTTGGATTGAACCCCGTAAAACTCTTTTTTTTAGTTTTAGAATAACACTACAGTGATTAGTCTATTTCAGCAAAATCTGCATTCTCTTATAATTTGTTGCACCCCATTTTTTTCCTTTTTGACTGCATCCTCTGTATGTTTTGGAGCAGCATTTCCTTTCTCAGTTAAATAACCCAGTTCGAAATCCTCCCTGTAGCCCGAACTGAATAAAACACATCTATTGCCGTAATAAGAACAGATATTTGGGAGAGCCGACTTGACGAGCATGAGGTCACCTGACCTTTTGTCCCCCTTTTCATCCGCTAGGCACGGAAAAGGTCCGTCAGGCGTTGGGCTGCAAGCACCTCCACGTGGTCAACCCCGACTGGCTGTGGAGTTGTCTGGAGCGCTGGGAGAGGGTGGAGGAGCACCTCTTCCCGCTAAAGGAGGACTACACCAAGCAGCCGTGGTAAATTTGTTGAGTTGTAAACAATTACCGGTAGAATGAAATGGCACAAGGCTGAAGAGAGTGATATCGATTGTTCAGTTCACCACACTTCCGCTTTACATATAGTCCACTATGGACGACCTTGTAGGAAAATTGCCATTTGACTCGATTTCCTTGATCGAAATTTGGCGGGCAATAACGAACAATCATTGTCGGTTTATTAAAAATAATTTAAATATTCTGAACTTCTGTTTCAATGCCGGGATCTTATTGAGTAGAATAATTCTGCCAGCAAGCGATGAGTTCTGTGTGCCCGAATTTTATACACTCATGAATTAAATAAAATAAATGAATAAAAGTCGGTCTTGCAAAATTGGATCATCAGAAGTTACTATCAGTACCGCTCTAGTACTGTTGGTCGTGATAATTTGCACTACAGAATCATCACCAAAAATACAATAGACTTTTTAAAAATGTTTTTTTGGGGGTTTTTGGCCATGAAAAATATTGTATAAATTCATATGGACCGATTATTTGTACAGTATGGGTAACCACTTTGAAATCATTGTTGGCCGATCAGTCATTCAGATTCCTTTTCTTTTTCTTCTCCTGTTTGAAGGAGCAACAGCCCAGCGGCTTTCCTTGACAAGCAGAGCTCCCGCCACAAGCCTCTTTTCCAAAACCCGCCCTCAATCCAGCACAGACCTCCCCCAGCGCCCCCTGAAGTTCGAACCTACGACCCTGTCACCGGGAAGCTGATTCGCAAGGCCCCTCCGGTGTCGCTTGCGGCGCCTTGCCTCCAGGCGTCTGATCAACAAGAGCAGTCGTTTCTCAGGTACTGTCAAGACAATTTCATGATGACGTGTCGGTGCAATGACATGACAACACTTTCTTCAAATGGGTGATAATGGAAATGAGTAGAAGGTGGCCTTTCGCTTTCTTTTCCTGCTCTAATTTGTATGCACACAAAAATAATAGCTATAGGAAACGCTGGCTCTTGAGTGTTGTTCAAAACGGTGATTGTACTAGTGGTTATTGCCTTTGTTGTATTGACAGAAGACTCATTCATCACACATCAATGAATACTGTATGTCCACCGGGGTCACATTTCCTTTCATCCCGTTCTTCTTTAGTCGCTTTACTGTGCAGATACTGTACTTCCGAAATGACTCCCAAAGGGGACATAGCTTTCCTTAGCTACTTGGTAAAACAGTAAAAACTCACATATTAGTGATTATTTGTTGCTTTTCCACACTGTACATGATGCCACGGTTAAAGTACACCAGCATTACACCCCGGGTTGTACGAAGGTTGTGTGGCTATTTCATAATGAGCTATCATGAAGAAAAAATTGATTTAAGTAATTCAAGGATTACAGACTCATCAGATTTGCATCCACTTTGATTTTAATCATCAAAGAACATTTAATTAAGTCGAGACTTCCGCTTTCCGCTTGGATGAGATTTGCATAACGTATAATCTTGGCCTTCGCCGTCACTTTCAGTCACTCAAGTCAAACTTAGCAAAATAAATACTGGATGAAGGTCTTTTTTTTAGTTAAGTAAGGTTGTTATTGTTCAGGGGAGCACCAAACAGCCAACAAGATGCGTCAGCAGGACCCAGCCAGGATGACGAGTCGCTAGGGCGGTCGCGTCGGAAGCGCCAGCCGAGCATGTCGGAAACAATGCCGTTGTACACTCTTTGCAAGGAGGACCTGGAGAGCATGGATAAAGAGGTAAAGACGCATCCAGTCCTGCGCTTGATACCGTACTGATTTGCTTTTGAGAGGAAACGCCTCCTAGAACATGTGAAATTAGTTTGGGGCTGGTCAGAGCCACTTTAAATGGTGGCATGTGTGTGCTGACCAACAAGTTTGAATGCGATAGGTTAATTCTGAGCACAGCCACATACTGGTTATAAGAGGGTATGCACACTTGTGCAACTGATTTATTTTCACACTCCCTCTTGAAACGAGACCAAAAAAAAAAAATAATTTATCGGTCACATTATAGTGAAAAAAAAGTTTGTTTTATCTTGGTTTTGTATTTCAAATCACCAAAACCTGCCATTTGAACAAGGGTGTGTAGACATTTCCACTGTATATTTATCCTTGCGCTCAGTCGGAGGTTGTGCTTTCTGTCTAGGAATGAGAGCTAGTTTAATTAAATGTGCCCCAAGGACTTGGATGTCATTGTAATTGGTCATGGTTTGACGGAATACCAAACAGCCAGCGCAGTTAATAACTCATTTAAAGTAACTCATTTAAAGTAAACTCTGTAATTCAGTTTGGAAACTGCTGTGCCATCCCTTTCCTTTTTATTTTTTTCCCCCCTAGTCTTCTTTTTCCCATAACCGGTAAGTATTGAAAGATGCAGACGAATTACCGATGAAACAAACTTTGAATGAGAATAATAATAATAAAAAAAAAAAGCATATCCCAAAAATTACCCATAACTATCTTCTTCTCCCGGGAAACGTCTCTATCTCTCAGTTTTGCAGATTTAATACTGTGAAATATCATTACTACTGCCAATTTAAATCATTGTGAATACTGACTTTCCCGGAGGCAATAAGATTGAAAGAAACATGTCCCAATCACGCCCATGCTTGTAATTATTAATATAAGGCTACCGTAAAATGTGTGAATTGTTTGTTCTTTTTCACCCCCTAATTATTAATCTGGAAATGTTTGTTTATTGCATCTGATATTAAGATGAATGCCAGTGAGACACAGAAGGAGTTTGTGTTGCTGTGGGTTTCTCCCCCCCACCCCCCGGAATGAAAGTGATAACTGTAATAGCCTCAGAGTATGTTGCTATGGCAAGTCTCGCCCCGGCTGTGAAAATGATGTCACTAATGTTGTTCCATTATGTCCTTCCACTGAGAGATCTGATGGGTAATCTGTCCAATCATTGTTGCTCCGTGTACATGGAAATTGCGAGCTCAAGATCTTTGCTGCCGCAGCTGGAAGCACATGCACTTTCATTTTTATTTATCGTTGAGGCCCAAAGCCCTGTCCTTTGTCTCTCGCGCGCTCTCAATTTTTTTTTTTCTTTTTAGTACCCCAGCCGTTATTAATTAGCACCATTGTGTACGTTGCCACGGTGTGATGGACGTAATTAATTTGCGCCGTAATTAAATACCAGCCTAATTTAAATGTAGCACTCTTCAGGGATCGAGTTGACTAATGAGGTGTTCACTGTTCACACAGCGCATCGGTACCGATTCGCTACATTGCACCCGTGTAAATGTGACTTTACATGACCATAAAGTCAGATGTAGTTCGCGTGGATGTGTTAATGCTGTTGTCATTTGCCTCTTCTGCAGTTTTTTAATGACACCATCAAGTTGAGCATCTCCTGAGAGGTAGTGGTTCTCAAGCTTATCACTCAAAGTAATTAAATACAAATGTACGGGAAAGGTAAATGACATTCTGCCCTGGATTAGTCGACGTGCAGATAAATATTGAAAATAATCCCTCCCTCCATCGGTTTTCCTATGGCGCTTGTCCTCCGCAGGGTCGCAAGTGCTTCTTGCAAGGCTCATCATTGTTGAACATTTGGTCTGAACATTTTAGGGAATGACACTAATGAAAAGGTCCTTTTACTGTATCGGTGGCATTTCAAATGTCACCTGAGCATAAAGGTCAGTCTGTGACATTCCTAAATGTTGTCCAACTTGAGGGCACAAGGGAAAAGAATCGAGTAATGTACAAATGTACAAATCAGGGAGTCTGTCGCCGGCGGTGAGGCATCATCGACGCAAATGTGACGCACAGTTTATGTCACTAAAGGAATCACTGCAATGTGTGTATGTGAGTGTTATACACCTGATATGGAATGTGCCTTTTCTTCGTACTGTTGCTCTTCCCTTACAGTGTATATTGGGACCTGTTACTTTTGCTGGATCAATATTTGAAGTGATTTGGAAAAACAGAGTGGGGAAAAAAAAACATTTTGATATCCGTTGCCTAAGTTTAATTTAACATTTACATTATCCATTTGTTTAAGGGGGGAACAATCAGGGGCCCCTTTTCCTTGCCAGATGACTATATGGAATAAAATACGAACGTAGTACATCAACGAAAATTTGGGGGTAATCGGGAATCAGATAGACTCCTTAGTCTTGGCCTTACTTCCAACGTTGCGCGTCCTCCCTTGACATTCAGCAAGGATTAAACCTCAGCATGGATGAATGAGATCGCTATCTCGAAAGGCTGGGATTAGCGTGATGTTGAGACGGACTTCTCCTATGATAGCGGCCTAGATGAGTCATGTCTCCGAGGGCGTCGTGTGGTGTCACACAAAGACGTTTTGTGTCCACCCAACACTCACTCATTCAAGTCCCATATTACCGATACCTTCACAAAATACTTAAAAGCGCTGCACCCTACTTTGTGGTTGGAAATGTAGCCCAAAAGCCAGACAAAAATCCAGGACAAAAACCAACACCCTGATTAGCCATTCTTTAAAAACAATTCCTTAAGTCCATTATTTCTGGGAGGAACCAAGTTCAAGTTCCCACAGTCGAACGTAAGTGAGGAATTACAAATGAACAAATTTGGGGAGATGATGTACTGTGTTTATTATTAACACCACAGCATTTAATGGAACAGTCTTGAGCTTCTTTTGCAGCTTTGCCCATTCCCTTTCACTCTTGCTTTGGGGTGACTGATTAAATCGAATCAGGGGTGGTTAGTACGACACTTAGCCCCCACTGTTTCATATCAAATTGTCACACTGGATATGTTGGCAGGGAATCTAGAGACATAACTATTTATGTAGCAACAATAATAAGTCAATTCTTTCCCCCGATAATATCATCTTTCAAATCGATTCCCAACAATTCAATAAAACGCTGACTGTAGGAAAGTGGCCTCAAGAAATCTCCCAACTAGTTTAAACACGTTGCTGCTATGAGATTAATTTCAGACAGTCCCCTTTCAATTTTCTTTCGAGAGGGCGAGAGAGAGAGTGTTTCACCTTGCAAACACGTCAACAAAATAAATCTACTGGCTTGGAATCACACTTTGACTGCAGTGCATTTGCAGTCAGAGACCACCAGCCTCTAAATTAGTTTAAGGGGGAGGGGGTGCTTTGAAAAACCTCCTGTGCACTTTGCGTGGCCTTTGATTACAGCCAGGAAATGGACGTTGTGGGAACTTTGCTGCGCTGTATCTCGCAATTGTTACCCCTTCCATTTTCAGCAAAGGTCAAATGAGCCATGGCAGTTTTAAAAATGGTGGCTATCCACAGCACATGACTGCATCCTGCATCCACCGCTCCAATTTGGTGCTGTGCTGCACATTCGGAGAGCTGAACGGTTAGAAGTAGCAGCCCAGGAGGGCGGTGCGCTTCTAAGACAGGGGTGGCCAACCCGCGGCTCGCGAGCCGCATGCGGCTCTTTGGCTGGTTCAATGCGGCTCCTGGGCTTTCACACAACAATTGTCAAAAACGCTTCGGCGATGGCGCTGCCATTGAAACAACGGTGCTTAAAACACAGAACGTACTACGTCAGCCTATCATCAATCCCGATACTTGATTGACACAGGGTAACCAATCAGATGACTGAATCACCGCTCATGCGCAGACAACGGCGCTAAGTGCTAAACTAGTCAGCGAATTACCTCTGTTTTTAAGGCAGGGGTGCCCAACACCTCGATCGCAATCGACCAAGGTTTCACTTGTGTTCGGGCGCTCCGGCTGTTGCTCGTCGTGGCGTGCATGCATACGTGCGCGAGTGCATGGTTGTGTGTGTGTGTGTGTGTGTGTGTGTGTGTGTGTGTGTGTGTGTGTGTGTGTGTGTGTGTGTGTGTGAGAGAGAGAGAGAGACAGAGCCACTTTTGTTCCTTTTTTTTATTCTTCAAAAAGAGCGCTCAAGTTAAATGAAATGTGCCTTCAAATCTGATCATCACATTCAAGTCTCATAACGGCGACGAATGCCATTTGTATGAACGAAGAACCACATTGCTTTTTCATTAAAAGCCATTTGGAATGATGTCTTTACTGACTTCCTCTTGGGAATTGTAAATGGCTTTCCCTCCGTTAAAAAAAAGTACAATATTACTTCTTCCAGCGGCACCGCCACATATTTGCAGCACTTGATTCCAATCCACCCTTATTTCCTATTCAGAGTCACAGCGTGTGACTATCGCAGGTCGAGTGGGAATTGATTGCGTGCCAGCTGCACGAAAGCCAGCTCTGTGATTGCCCTTGTAACACTTGACTGTTTTACTTAAGTGCTAAGGTCACAAGGTCTGTCGTTAGAAGCCTCAAATAGATGGCGTTCCCGCCATAAACAACAACAACAGCAGCAACAAGACTGCGGCTGATGAATTGGTGATCCACGTGCACTAAGTGTCATTACCGAGGCCATCGTGTCACACTGTTAGCACTCTTCTTGTCTCGCTCAATAGGTGGATGACATTTTGGGCGAGGAGAGCGACAACGAGAGCGAAGGGCGCGGGAAAGAGAAAGCCGGTAATGAAGACGAGGAGGAACAGCGACGGCAAGAAGCGCAGCCGCGGGAGCAAGCGCCCGGACCACTGACAGGGGGAGGGCCGCGTCCTCAGGCGCTTCGAGTGGAGGACCCGGTCCTGACGACATGCTCGGATGCCAGTCTGTTGGCTACTGTGTCCAGGTGAGACAAACAAGCACAGTCGAGCATTCAAAACGAACACTGCTGTGCATCAAAATATTATTTGCGGAGAATCAAACGAGAGGGACTATTTTTTTCGCTGGTAAACTTAGTCGATAATCCTACACAATATCCTGGGGCACCTGAAAATGTCAAAAGGCTTTAAAATGGCTGGAAGATAATGAGTTTGAATTAGCGAGGCGAGGTTCAGCTCAGAAAGGCTTTTGAGTGACATTAAAGTACTTAATGTCAGAATGTTGAGTGCGTTATGTCGTCACGCCATCGCAAAAAGATCATAGCCCTTGCAAATCATCCAGTCAGCTCGCTCGAATGCTTACTGCCCACAACGGAGAAGCGCTATGCTATGATAAGATGTGACGAGAAAAAAAAAACAAAAAAACAAACCCACCACTTAATCAGTAAGCCTGAGCTGGAACAAGACTGAGTGGTCCGCTGCCATGGCGACGCGTCCAAACAGACGTGACACATTTCTGAGTAAACAAGAGGCATTTACTGCTGAAGGACGTTGCCATTCGTTTTCCCTCTGCACTCATGATCGTTTCCTTTGCATCTAGAGTATGTAATTCCATTCTCAACAGGTGTTCGCAGAGGAGGAACTGCGCGACTTTCACTTTGGTTGAACCTAATGGAAAATACAAAAGGGGCCAAGAAATTGTCAAATGTACACATGCCTTATCATCGTCTTGAGTATAGTGCTTATTGCCTTTCGGTTCCAGTGGCGTTGTGGGATGTTAACAGCCATTCCCTCTACTGACAGAGCCGACAGTCTTCCATATTGCCATATTTAATTCAGGTCGTACTCCTCAACAAGGTACGGAGTGTCCGCATCTGTTGCTAAGCTACCGAGTAATGCATGCTTTCTTCCCACCCCGTCGGCCTGCTCCTGCTCCTGATCATGACAACAATTTTGCTGTCATTCTCTGCTCTTGGGCTGTTTTGGGTTGACATTCTAGTGACAGTGATTATTGCATACAATTCTCACCTGCCGTTGTAAATAGTTAAGTATAATTAGATGAATTTGTTTTTCCGTCAAGAGAATGACCTCCAGGCAGACTCGGAGCGGTGATTATATTCTGCATAATTTCAACCATCCCCTCGTGTAACGATCAAGCGAGCCATTTCATTTTAAAATACTAAAATCCATCTGGCAGGCTGAAATTTGAATCCTGTTTACTTTTGAAGCATATTACATGACTTTTTTTTTTTTAAGCATGTGACTCGAGGGACTTGGCAATGTAGCAACTCATCCAGTTAGAGGCCGCTCTAATTGATGTCTCTTAAAAGGAGCTAAAGTAGTTGGCTCGACATGTTCAAGCTGCCCATGTTGACTGTGCCTGACAGGCAAATAAAAACATGCGAGTCCACTTGGGAACTCGCGACGATGCAAAATTGTCTCTAACGGATTGCGAAGGTAAACTCCTTCATTACGGTCTCTTGCAATTAGTTGTGTAGCGCCCATGTGGGCACCTGCCAATCCCAAAAGCCTTAGAATTCTTTTTTTTATGATTATTATTAATTAATGAAATATGTTTCTCGATTCCCCATATTTCCGTACACGCTGCAACCTAAGATGGAAGACAATACATTGTCAAAGACTGGGTTTTGTCCAGGGAAATAATGGAAATTTAATTTTTCAACTCAAACGGTTGCCATGATAAAACCTTTATTAACTCCGTTTTGTGTAATATTTGAACAAACTCAAAGGCATCAAATCTGGCACACCTCAGCACTTAATGTGGCTCACTAAAGCAAATGTTCACTGCATGCTTCTTGCTCTATTGCCCTCCCCTCCCTTTGATTCACTTTAAGGAGATATTACAAGCATTTTCTTTTTTCATGAAAAACATAATTTGCACAATAGTTTTATGCTTAAATATTTGCGTGCCACAATTTTCAATGACTTCCGATCTCATACGCAGTTTGCGGTCAACTCTCCTATTTGCAGGCGATACGGATCGGCCTTTGCCCTGCCGCAAATAGCAAAAATCTGTCAAGATCTGACCACCCAAAATGGTTTGTAATTGTCTCCAAATGCCAGCAAAGCAATTAAAAGGTTTAACGTTAGACATGGCTTTGGCATGCACACAAAAATGAGTGAATAAGAGAGATTATGCAATTTGGCGATCAATTGCAGGGGCAATGGTGTACCGGTAAATATGAGTTGACTATACAAAAACATAAAGGCCCTCTGAAAGAAACCATGACAACAATGTGATGCGCAACAAAAATCAGTCTGGCACCGCTGCTTGACCTAATCACAATCACAATATAAGTGACGCACTGACAAAACACAAGCCAATATATTGCCAGCTGGCTAATATTTTGTGCCCCCATTGCAGCTTTTTTTTTGCTTCCCTGCAGCCGGAAATTTGCTCAGTTTCCAAACGGCATGCCTGATGAGGCATTCAAATTTTAAGGTGACACTGGAAAAAAAAAATCCTGTTGGATCAACAAACATAATTGCACGCTGTCGCTGCCGTTGTCAGGCGCCGTCTCGTTTAATTTCCTGTCTCTGTGGTCACGCATTTATTCAGAATGGTGCCCGGTCGCCACAGTTGCCTCGTGTATTTGATTTCCTATGTCAGGTGTGGAAATGCGAGCCATCCTGCGCTTGTTAACCTCTTATGAAGGTGATGAAGGTGGGCAGTTCTTCGTTAGGGGGTTCCTACTCGGGTTGTCAGACAGCCAGGAGTGAAATTCCAAAACGTGTTTCATCTTTCCTTGCCGCTTCTTGTTTAAAAAAAAAAAAAAAGGATTGGATTGTGTGTCTGTTGTGAACCGTGTGGGATTGTAGCTCATTTTCTGCTGCCAATTACTGTTACTGAGCACGCTGATGGACTTGGGGGAAGATAAACAGCCAGCAAACACCCGCATTACATATTCTCTCTAACAAAATTGCCTTTGAGCATGTCAAATTTTTTTTTCTACATGCCTGGCTGCAGTGTAACTCAGGCTGAGTGTAACCCCATGATCTTAATCTCCAAGAGTACAATTTACCAAGTGATTTAGCTCCTTGAGTCTCTTTTGCAGTGTTCAGTAACGGGTTAAAACCAGCAATAAGTTGTTAAAAAAAAACAACTCTCAGAATCAGGTGCCGAGTTCACTTAGGTTTAAAAATTTGTTCATGAGTGGAAGGTTCCACACAGAAAATAATGCTTTTAGGCTCCTTTGAAAGGACCCGAGGTGAGGGAAGCACCTTTGTGAATTTTCGTCTCATCCACTTTTTCTGACATAGATGAGTGACACTAATATTTCCTGCCGGTTATCCCCTTGTTCTCTTTTCTGTCTTTTTTTTTTTTTTTTTGGTCTGATAGGTGCACTGAGAGCACTGTTTTCTTGAAGTGCCGGAATGTACCGGTTATCCGCATTGTCATTCGATTTATTGTAACTGCGGGGAGTCGTCTTGAAGTCACGACGGTTTGCACGAAATGGCACGGGAGGACATATCCACTCTGATAATGATAATATTAATAATAATAATAATAATAACGGATGTCACGGTGTTGTTAAAGATTGAAAAATAACTATCAGGCACGATGCGATTTAATTCCACCCCAGGCGTCTGCGAGCAGTGTTCACCCAAGTGCTGATTCAGCATTAGTAGCCGCCTGGCAGTCTTTGATGAATTATTAAAGCGCATTGTACGTCGTCATGCATAGTCAGAAGATTCCCCACAGGCACGCTTTCAAAGGTGTGTTGCAAGTTGGTTCGCGTGAATACCAACAGCAACCTGCCCGCGCGGGAAAAACACTTTTGCGTTGATCTGATTTTGTCTATCAATTTCATGTTCTCATGGGCCACTCGTATTGCCGGCTCTCGTTTTGTCAGCCCTTGGGAATCTTAATTCCCCCCGCCGTCCCCTCCACATTGCTGTTCCGTGACCCCCGTCCGTGCCAAGAGAAGTGCAATCCATTCTCCCGACTCAACAGAGCACCGCTTTCTTTGTTCTGTGAAGTGCACCATATTTTCGTTCTCAGGGATAGTGTCAACGTACCTCCTTGGTTGGAGATTTGGTCCTGGGCTGCTGATGAAATGACTCGAGTAGCAGTTTCTCGTCAAGTCATTCATTGTTGGTGAGGTTCCGGAACAAAATCGATTTAGTTGGGAATGCTCCCTCCCACCCCCGCCAAGTTTCCGACCTTCAGTACCAAACTGTGTGAAGCCAGACTGCAAATAACCTCAAGCCTGTCTCTTAAACCGAGGATTGACAATATTCAGCTACTGTTTCAGACTAAGCAGCCAAACAAGAAAATGGAGCCATTGTTTTTGTCGTTTTGTTCCACAAACGGCATTTACGCCGATAAACATTCATCACGGCACAATAATGGCGACACAATGGCGACGGAGAATCAAATCCCGCGTGTGACAGGCGGCTATTAAAGCTGCACCGTATGTTCTACGAGATCACGTTCAGTTCTTTTGTTTTTGTCTGCTGAATGTGCAATGGACTTCTCCCCGTGTGCTTTTTTTTCTTGGTCCTTCTCTTTTTCTGAAGGTCATCGGCGCATTTTAATTCCCGTTTGATGATCACCGAGATGAAGTCTCTCAAGGCGGCTTGATTCACCGCGTTCGGTGTTTTATTGCCGTCGTCGGGTGATAAAGATTCAGTGAATAAATCATCGCTTCTTTGAGGATATTGATGTTCCGGGAGGAGTTGGTTACTCATTTCTTTTCATGGGTCATTTGGATACAATTAGATTCCCGAGAATGCAAATCTATAACTGGAAACTCAATCCCTGTTTCAAAAGCAACCCCAAGCAGCGGCCTGATTGTAAATTGCTCCGTCGCTGTTGTTTTTCTCTAATAGAATAATATGCTCTCGCCCACTATATATTTTCCACGAGGCAAAAAAGTAGTAAATTGCCGTCGTTAGCCCCTGGCAGGGTTGCGAGCGTGACCTCAATTGAGTTGGCCCGGCCTCTAAAGTGTTACTTTGACGCAGTAGATTGAGTGAAATCTGCCATAGGTTTAATATGAAACGGTTCGTTGTACTTTGGAATGAAAGGCACACACACATATAGCACCGGCTGCCTTTGCGCTGCTCTTTCTGTGCGAGCGGCTCAGCCTCGTCGAAGATGACATAACCTTGCGCGTTCAGCTCGAAACAGATCTTGACGTGCGGCACTGTCGTGTTTTCATCCGCAAAGTCTTATTGATCGATGGAAAAATAAGCACCGTCGTCATATTAAAGTTTCACTTCAGTGGCCCAGTTCGGATGAAATGCTGCAGCGTCCCGGATACGTTTTTTTTCAATAATTCCGCTTATCGCCCAAACACTCTCGGTCGCCTTTGTGTTTGCATCCTTTCTAATCACTGTTTGCTTTGACCCACATGAAAGCAAAATAAAATTGTAGCCTCTCGGAGCGTCAGTTGTACCCACTTTCCTGTTTGCTTTTTTTGCTGCTGCTGCTTTTTTCCGCCAGCTTTTATTCTTCACTAGATTTGTGCTCTGTATTTCAGTTCAGTTTTGAGATGCAAGCGTAAAAGATCACCTGCTGCACTGTAAACTGTAAGAAACATTTGGGTTTAAAAAAAAAAAAATCCCAAATTGGTTGACCTCAGGGACGTTTTAGAGCACAGGTGTCAAACTCAAGGCCCGGGGGCCAGATCTGGCCCGCCACATCATTTTATGTGGCCCGCAAAAGCAAATCAAAGATGTCAACTTTCATGATGCTTACTCAACTCTCCAAAATTTCAAATTCTCATTTGTAATCAATAAGAGTGATACCGTAAGCATTTTCTTGTTACCAAACCTCTCATGACAGTAACTTCAACAATCGGTGAATAAACTGTTATTCTTGACTTCATTATATGGTTTCAGCCAAAACGACCCTCCAAAGGAAACTAAAATTAAAATCTGGCCCGGGACAAAAATGATTTTGACACCCCTGTTCTTGAATAATCTTGTTTAAGAATTCTGGCATGCTTCGCACAGCCGACATAGCCTGCTGTTCAAAAACTCTCCCTTCATTCTCGGACTGCTTCACGTTTGAGTCACGCGAATTGGAGAACAAAAGCCGTTAAGCCCTCTAAATGTGAGACACCCTTAGTTTTCTTCCTTTTGTGAGTAATTGTTTTCATCGATTTTCCAATACCCCTAAGACCGCTCTAATGGTGCCGCGTTTGTTCAAATGATTGCGTTGGATTCATGGTTCCATTTGGCTTCAATCGACTGACTGACAGGATCTTTGTCGTTCTTTTTGAACGCCCAACCTTCATGCGTGTGTCGTCTGCTATACTTGGTGCAAATAAATACAAATGTCGAGCGCGGAACTAAACCCTGAGGTTGCGATAGAAACTCAACAGCCCGATTGATTGATTTTGATTTGATTTTTTGTATGTCCCATCAAACATACATAAACACATCGGGCCTTATTGATTGTGTCGCTTTTCCTCATGACGCACTGTCGGGGCGCTCGCTCTCTGTTCGATTGCGCTCTGTAATTACAAAATATGTCAGGTTGAAGCCAGAGCAGGCACCAAAGTGTGCAAAGCAAGCGCGTCGTACTGGCATGCTTCCCGAAGGTTCGATTTGGACGGGCTGCCGCTGAAAAGGAGAATTTGAGCTTTGTTTGCCTTTTAAAGGTCGCCTGTCAGTTGGATGAGGGGCAAAAATGTTAACGGGAGTGCTGCTTATGCTTCCCTGACTGGAGAGTGCTTTTGACAGACGAGGGGATGAAATCAATAAATGTTAAAAAAAAAAAAAAAAGGCAATCAGCAGCACGTCCTGTTGTACGGTACGGTCGATGGCTCTCAAGTGAATTTGCCAGATTAGGCCTTTACTCTGTACCAATTGATTAAATTCACAGGCTATTGGTGCATATTTAAAGCATCTGTAGTTTATAATCTGATATATACAGTCGGGGCAGAGTCCTGCGCTGTACGTTTTTGGTCATAAGCAAGGTCGCGGCGGCAGTTAGCTTCCCGCGGTTCGTTTTGTGGGGGAGGAAAAAAAAATCTGGTCGTTATAATCAAGTTGACCTTCTAAAGGTGTTCATTGGAAGCAAAATCGGCAAATGTGAATGTTCTCGTGGGAACAATGCCAACTGCCTGAAGGGGGTTAACCATTACAGAATCATAAAAGAATGCGTTTGGGCATCTGCGGCATAAAAGTTACATGAGGTGATGGTTGAATACATTCAGATACCGTATGTGACAGATTTTCAAAGCGCTTTGCAGTCCTATTCTGAAGTGCCTTCTTTGTGTGTGTGAGCCATTCCACTCAAACCTGCCTCCTCCCGACGTAGCTCAGCCGTGCGAGCAAGGCAGCAGACAGCAAGGAGGAAAAAAATGCTTCGGCAGGCTTTTAATACGCTGTATGAAAAGAGAAGGAAAGTGGGAATAAGTGAGCAGCGATACCAAAACTGCAAGTAATCTGACCCATTTTTCACCCCCCACTCTTGGGCCATGCCTGCAAGCTGCTTGCCTCAGCAAAAGTTGTTTTTTTTTCCCCCTTCTTGTTCGGTTATACCTCAAAACGATTCCAAGGGGAATGACAGTCTATTCGAAGCTGTTGTTTATGGCCACACATGCAAAATGCACAACCTTCCCCGCAATGGAAATGTGTCAAAAGTGTCCCAGGATCATGCATAATCAGGTTTAGTCGGTTTTCCGGCCACGAAAATCCAAACTCGAGCAGCCTCAAGACTTGAGCAAATAAAAAGACGGGGGTAATGGAATCAGGAATGTCCTTATTTGGATTGGATTGGATTGGATAAACTTTATTGTCAAATGTACAGTATGTGTAACATACAGCACAGATGAAATTTCTTCCCTCTCAACATGAAACAAGAGGAGCCGCTGCGGGTGTCCGCGCCGCCATCAAAAGAAATTTGGAAATTATTTGTGGTTTGAATGTGTTTAATGATGCAAGGCCGCCAATGTAGCGCGGCCCTGATGCAGTCCCACTATTGTTTTTGTGCAATGCAGGATTTTTTTTTTTAAGCCTTGATCTTGCCCGTAGCTGAGACTGGGAGTGGGTAATGGTTGTTCGTCAATATTTGCCTTCCGATGGGCGATTGGCCCCTCTCCCAAAGTAAGCTAGGATAGATTGCAGCTCGCGAACGATCTTAATCACTGCAAGCAGTTGATGAAATGAATGAATGGACGGACTGAGGGAACATTGCCGAGACTTGGAAGCGGAGCCACTGCCCCCTTTAGCCAACTGCGACTCACTACTTATCGACTTATAATCAACAGTGTTGCTAAAAGAGACACCGTCTTCTTTTTAATGACCCAAATTGCACCTTTTTAAGCGTTATTGATCGGGAAGAATCCAGCGCCGTGTGTGTCCCCATTTCGACTCGTTTTGACTATTTTTCTCACAGCATGCCAGGAGAATTGCATCTCGCACCGGAGATTCCTCGTTAGGAGTACCTCATTAGCGGCCACCTTTTTCGCGCCGTGGCAATTAGCGCCGATGCGGAGGCTTACGCTTTTAGCGCGGTGCTCTCCGCTCGCTCAAATAGCTGATGAGGAAAGGGAAGGAGGAGTATCAAATAATATTGTTTTGTAGTTTTAATATTTCTCGCCAGGGATCGTGTTCAACAACGCATTTGCCTTTTAATAATCATTTCCAGCTGCACTGATAGCCTTCATTGTGTACTGGGGCTTCACAGCGCATAATAAATTCCACCCTGGTCGAATTTGCCTGGTTAAAACTCATAATTGAAGTCCTCCTCGTGCATGTCTTTGCCCGGCCTTCCTACTTTGACATTCAAATGCATGATAGAGCTACGCACACCCTTACAGCGCTCGGAGTACATTTCTGAGAGTGGCTACAGATAACGGGATGCTTTCTGCAAACATGAAGGTGTTTTAGAGAGAATTATAAAGAAAGGGCTCCATATATTGCCGCTCTGCATTTCCTTTGATGTACTGAAAAGCACTACTCAGCAAACAAGGTCAGCCTTTAAACAAAAACAAAACAAACACCAAAAAAAAAAAACTAAACGAAAAAAATAAAAAGATCGATGCAGTTTTTGCAGATCCAGATATTGATTACTCAATGTGACCGTCACATTGCCATGGCAACAATTTCTGAATTTGGTTCTGCGACTTGACACTTTGCCTGGGTAGGCTTTAATATTTGGGAGTGATTAAAGATAAACCAAGGATTGAATTTAAATATTCGGAGACCGAGTCACAGCGCTTTGAAATGGATTACGCCGTTTTGGTTCAAAGGTTTGCTTAGAACAGGCTCAACTTGTGGAAATCCCTTTTGAAAACTTGTGAGTTTTTTTTTCTCCCCCCCAACCCATTGAGGTCATTGTGTGCGGTCACGTTATTCTTCGATGTATTTAGTTATTTTTCATTCGTGGCCTTGGAACCTTCCGTGTCTTTTCAAATGATTGACCAACATATTGTTACTAATTTAAAAAAAAAACAAACCTTAGAAATGTGAATTCAAAACCATAGCAACAACACAATTTTGGGTCATTCCTCACCACTTTAGGGAAACCGTTCCGATCAATAACTTGCTCAGAATGTAAAATCAAAGTACTGTGACCGTTGCATCGTATTTCCCCCGTAAGTTGAGTAAAGCCCTGAAAAAAAAAAGTAATTAGTCCATGTTGATTATTGTTACAAGTGAAAAGTATAAAAGTTGATCACATGTTGTGATTAATTGGTTTGGATGTGTGATGGCTGGCTGTCGGTGGCGGGATTCATAGATAAGGATTTCGATTGGATGTCATGACGTGAAGCCCAAAGCTGTGCATGGTGAGGAGGGGGAGTAAAAAAAAAAAAAAAAAATCTCTGTTTTTAATTTAAATTTGTTTCTGTATATGCACACAATAATTTCCTAAGCAGGTCCATTTAGGCAGCCAGGTTAAGAGAAATCCTATTACTGAATGCGCATTGGGACCTCATTTTCTTCCCCTTGACCAAATAAATAATCGTTAATCCTTTATTTCATCGGCGGCCGACCCTCGCATTAACACCTGACTAGGCAGTTTTCAACTTGTGGCTCTGAAAATGAAGTTTCATTTGAATGTACAGAAGCCATTTCAACTTTTTTTTTTTTTGGGAGATACCACTCCAAAGCCCCTTTGGCGCATACCGTCGGGTCAGCAGAGGTCTGTCCGCCCAGGCTGTCACGTCGGCGGCCTCCGGGCTGATATACACGCAGCTGACATCTAACCTTTAATGAACACACAACCGCAGCCCTGCTGTTGTGGGAGACTGTCTGACAGCGCTGCAGTCTAATGAGAGGGGGGCTTCTCAGCAGAGTTGGTGTCAGACCCCACCCTACCGCACTCCCGCCTCCCTTGATAAGACCTCATTAGCATCGCGCAAAGTCCTTAAGCGGTGTTTGCATGTCATGGAAAACATCAAGTGGTTTGGAAAGAGGGATGGCATGTTTACCTCCCGAGCAATGCCTTCTCGCGCCACTTCGACATGGTCCAAGAAGGCTGTTGAGATTAGCGGCAATGGCAATGAAAGTATGTCTGATCTAGAAAGAAAGTAACCGTGTGTGTTCACAGATAGATGTATGCATAGCAGAGTGGGCAAGTGATGCTGTTTGGCGTTATTTGAAACAGTCCCTTTAATGACATGAAGCGCAACAGGTAGACGGATGGATCTGAGTTGGGGGCGGGGGGGTTCTCAGGACCAGTCCTGGTCAGTCATTGCGGAATTCTTCACAATAAAGCCGACGTCAGACTACATGAATGTAGCCTCGTTTTGAGCCGGCAGTGGTGTCGTAGACAAACGTAGTGTCTCTGAGCCAATTTGGAGTTGCCTTGACCCATCGTAGCCCGTGTAGTGTGACCTACTCAACAATTGGTGTTCGCCGATGATTGGAAGGGGTCTGGTCAATGACGGACTTGAAGTGTGACATCAGAACGATATTTATCTGGTTATTTGACGGCGTGATTATCGCGAACAACAAAAAAGTCATTTAGTTTGACGAGGCCTCCGGGCTTATGTCGTCCCGGTTGGTCAATGCAGAATCCTTTCGGCAATCGCCTCACTTCAATCGTTGCTTCCAACTTCCTTCTTCATGCAGAAGTGGAGAAGCGGCAGTAAAACAGGCCCCAATCCAGGAAAAAACCCCCAGCCGGATACATATATGACCATCCCTAATTTCTTAACGTACATCCTGGACCTGTTGGCCCTGACTGCCACTTGAGGTTTCAGTTCAAAATTTCCACCAATAAAATCATACGGGTCAAAATTCTGAGGGGTTCTCAACTTGACGTGTCACAGTTGCACTTGCCCAAAAGCTTCAGGTTAACTGGAAAAAGTGACTTAGTGAATGAACCAAAAGGCAGGCTCACATTGACAAGGTACACTATATCCAATTTTTCCATTTACCCCGCAGTTGCATTGGCAAATATTAATATCCGTTGCTATTAATATATTTTGTGAGAGGCCTGATTCTGATCCAGGGAAATCCAATTCCATGCGTTATTGTTTTTTTCCTATTTATGCTGCCATGACTGGGCCACGTGGGAGAATATAACAGGAATCCATCCAAAGTTGGCAGGGGCACAATGGAGGAGGAGTCTGAATCGCGAAAACGTTATTTCTCGTCTGCAGGGGCCACAAACGAAAGCACGACAAGGATGATGAGTCCTCCAAAGAGTCTGATGACGACGAGGAGGAGGAGAGGAGGAGGAGGAGGAGGAAGTTCCTCAGAGGCGGACGAGATGGCAGCCGCTCTCGAGGCGGAGCTCAATGACTTTATGTGAAGTGGGTCACATACGCGCACGCACACTAAAACAATGAATGTCCTGTACAGAAATGACATGTTGCTGTGTTTTGTAGCATTAATATTCCTTACGAGCCTTTTTGTGGGCATCAAACCATTTGACAGAATTTTAGTGTGAGGAAAAATAAAAGGAAACAAATTTGATATTTTTGAGTTTGGTTTTGTTTTGGGGTTTTTTCTATTACAATTTTTATATTTGTGAGGGAAGAAAGGAGTGGCGATAAAACTTCCAAATCTTGTGGCCGCCCATGCCAAAGAATTCAGTAGGTTTGCCTTGATGTGCAGCTAAACATTCTTTTATTAGTGTCATCACTGCAACACTCGGTTCATCCCCCTGTATCATGTTTGTACACTTATTGAAGATGTGATTTTTTTTTTTTAACTTCCTCTATTGCACTTTGAAACTGATGTGATCGCCTTTTTTTGACAGCCTTTTCCAGACCGTCACACTCGAGCCAGCCGTACTTTGTGTAGTGGTATCAAAACTCCTTTCACGTCATCTCATGCAGCTTGTACAGCTCCAACGAATTATATTTATGTGCGTGCAGAAAAGGTGCTGGGAAAAATATTTTGCCCCCGCCCCCACCTCTCAAAAAAAAAATGTTAACCTGTGAACCACTGTACTAGTTTGTTGCCTATGCTCGTACGTGGTATGATCATGGCCCAAATTGTAATTTAGCTTATTTACTTCCAGGTTATTGGGGTTGTGGGAAAAAAAAATACTTTACTGTAACTGAACAAATTGCATAAAAAGTGTTTGCGCTTCTGTATTCACAAATTTGCCCTTTTGCGGATTTTGTACAAGGGGTGCGGGGGGGGAATTGGTCTCCGTTAGCCATCTTGTTCTTTCTGTGCTTTGTCGAATACGAAAAAAGTGCTTTGCAGCCATCTTGTGGCATCAAGAAGGAATTCCAAACTTTTTGGGGTAAGCATCCATTGTTCACTTAATTCAGGGGTCGGCAACCCAAAATGTTGAAAGAGCCATAATAGACCAAAGTAAAGAAAAAACAAATCTATCTGGAGCCGCAAAAAATAAAAAGCCTTATAATGAAGGCAACACATGCTGTATGTGTCTATATGAGCTATATTAGCCTGCTATCAACATGACTAAGTTGGCTACGAATGCACAACGAGCATTCATGATTAAAAGTTTTTTGTTTTATTTTTTTCCCCCCCTGCATTTCATCCTTTTTTTTTGACGGAAGATCTACTTTTCGAACAACCAACCTCCCGCGATTGACCCGTTACCGCACACTCGCGCATACGCACACACTTGCGCACACGCATGCCGTAATGAGCAACAGCCGTAACGGCCGCTAAGATGAACGAGGCACGGGACGTACTTTTGCAGCGTGTTAACGTTCGTAGCTCACGTGTACTATTTAAAAATGCTTCTATCGGCCCTCCAGATTCCCATTTTTTTGCCAGTACCCTCGATGAATTGTACATGAAACTGTTTTTTTCTTTGGTTGCCAACTGACTGACATCGCGCCCTGCTAATAGAAACGTGTGTCGCAGGCTATGACGCAAATAGTCGTTGGCGAAATGTTGACATTTAATATTTATTCGACACATTTTTACAGCATCAGAAAACGTCAATGTTTGTGTCATGTTAGTCCACTGACAGAAACCATATTAAAACCAAAAATATATATTTCCCTCCCATCTTTTTCCATTTTCAAACATTTTTGAAAAAGCTCTAGGAGCCACTGGGGGGCGTGAAAGAGCCTCATGCGGCTCGAGAGCCGCGTGTTGCCGACCCCCGACTTAATTCATTAATGCGCTTAACAGAATAAAAATGTAAAGTTGGCCCAAGTTAAACTGCATATTTTGCTACTTTAATCTGTTTGAACCACCGTACGAGTTAGTTTTGCAGGTTCCAGGGTGTTTTGGGTCTACTTTCATGCGTTTAGGTTATAAACATTGTATTGTAGTCAGGATGTATATACATTTGTTTTTTTTTTGTTTTGTCTTTTTACATGAAGCACCTGCTGGCTCCAGTGTTCCAAATGTCAACCAGTTCATTTCCTGTCATCCCACTTATCTTTTGTAGACATGCTTTTTAATCGTTTTAAAAGATGTTGGATGTTCCTCCTCCCCACCGACAGAGAAAATACTTTGACAAAATAAAGACGTTTCAAATGAAAACGATGTGATCGCTTTTATTTACGATTAACATGCGTGAAATATTTCCTTGTTTCCTCTTGCTTGCTCCGCCGCCCATTTATTTTTCTTTTCTGCTGCTGGATGACAGCCGGTGTCCTAACGGCGTAATCATAGTGTGCAACATTGCAAGTCTCCAGTCGGCCACTTAATGGCTCCTTTGTCATGGAAACCATCGGTGGGCCATTAGGCCGCGTTCAATCTTGTAGCTCGGCTCGAGACAAGCGGGGAGGCGTTAGATGGCCGATATTCATCAGTTCAGAGAAGAGACACGTTTCCTCTTTTAATGCCTTTGTTTTCAAATCAACTGTGAGTCACGTTTTCCACTTTTTTCCTGGCCTGAACCAAAATGTTGTCCATGGGGTGGCCGACATCTGCTCCGCGGCTCAATCATCGCGTCGGGCGGCGTAATGGCTCGTCGGGCGACAGGTCGACGATACCCCGAGCAGCACTCCCAAGGTCATTGAAACGGACACTTAAATGTGAACGTTCAAGCTGTTAGTGTGGTCCCCAAACGGTAAGTCAAAGTGGATGTGGGGTTGCAAAAGGGTGTCACATTTCTGGTCCGTTTTTGTTGAACATTTCAAGCAGGGGAATTTGAGAAGTAGTCCAAATGTACTTGGCCATTGTGTAACATTCTTTCAAGACACTTTACTTTCTCAGTCTGCTTTTGGGTTATTGTCCATCTGCACTGTGAAGCGCTGTTGAATGAGGGAGCCAGTTCCATTGGCGTTTTGGCAGTGTTTCGCTGATAGATAAACTAAATCTATCCAGTAAGTGTGACATTCATCAGCTCCTCAGCCATGAACTGCCGAGAATATTCATCATCTCACAGCTCATTTCCGCTCGCCCTAAAATATGGTTTTCTCATCCTTCGCCGTCATCGTCTTGGGCTCCGCCGTATGCTGCATTTGTTTCATTTCAAACATCAAAGTCTTTTCACAGACTGATTTTATGTGCGGCGCCTCCGTGCGCCGTTTGCATAAGAGGGATTTCTTTCTGAATCGGCGAGGATTTGCGTGAGAAAACAGAATGCGAGATTATGACGGGTGGAAATTAAAATGTGGGTCAAAGAAATGAGACAGACATGAATTAATGATCGGCTGGACGAGATCGTTTATGTTTCTGGAGTGGCGCGGACCTGTTTATACTGTAAAAATATCTGACCACGATCCTGAAACACAAAATGGGGAGGGCGCGAACCTTTGTTTTCATCAACATAACAGAGCTGGAGTTGTATGCATTCAATGCGTACACAATTGCATCCATAAATTCACACTTTTTCACCTGGCCTAGGACCAGGTTGTTTTTTTCGGCAAAAATGCCTTACTATACATGGTCGTTTTTTTTGGCTAAAAACGCCTTACTATACATGGTCGTTTTTTTCGGCGAAAAACGCCTTACTATACATGGTCGTTTTTTTTGGCTAAAAACGCCTTACTATACATGGTCGTTTTTTAAAAAAACGCCTTACTATACATGGTCGTTTTTTTCAGCAAAAATGCCTTACTATACATGGTCGTTTTTTTCGGCAAAAATGCCTTACTATACATGGTCGTTTTTTTCGGCAAAAATGCCTTACTATACATGGTCGTTTTTTTTGGCTAAAAACGCCTTACTATACATGGTCGTTTTTTTTCGACGAAAAACGCCTTACTATACATGGTCGTTTTTTTCAGCAAAAATGCCTTACTATACATGGTCGTTTTTTGCAAAAACGCCTTACTATACATGGTCGTTTTTTCAGCAAAAATGCCTTACTATACATGGTCGTTTTTAGGCAAAAATGCCTTACTATACATGGTCGTTTTTGGCTAAAAGCCTTACTATACATGGTCGTTTTTAGTAAAACGCCTTACTATACATGGTCGTTTTTCAGCAAAATGCCTTACTATACATGGTCGTTTTTAGTAAAACGCCTTACTATACATGGTCGTTTTTCAACAAAATGCCTTACTATACATGGTCGTTTTTTCGCAAAAATGCCTTACTATACATGGTCGTTTTTGGCTAAAAACGCCTTACTATACATGGTCGTTTTTAGTGAAAACGCCTTACTATACATGGTCGTTTTTTTCAGCAAAAATGCCTTACTATACATGGTCGTTTTTTTCGGCAAAAATGCCTTACTATACATGGTCGGTTTTTTCGGCTAAAAACGCCTTACTGGAAATGGTCGTTTTTTTGGGCTAAAAACGCCTTACTATACATGGTCGTTTTTATCGGCTAAAAACGCCTTACTATCCATGGTCGTTTTTCAGCAAAAGCGCCTTACTATACATGGTCGTTTTTCAGCTAAAATCGCCTGACTATACATGGTCCTTTTTCGCAAAAAACGCCTTACTATACATGGTCGGTTTTTTTAAAACGCCTTACTATACATGGTCGTTTTTGGCTAAAAATGCCTTACTATACATGGTCGTTTTTCGGCAAAAATGCCTTACTATACATGGTCGTTTTTGGCTAAAACGCCTTACTATACATGGTCGTTTTTGGCTAAAAACGCCTTACTATACATGGTCGTTTTTCAGCAAAAATGCCTTACTATACATGGTCGTTTTTCGCAAAAACGCCTTACTATACATGGTCGGTTTTTCAGCAAAAATGCCTTACTATACATGGTCGTTTTTCAGCAAAAATGCCTTACTATACATGGTCGGTTTTTGGCTAAAACGCCTTACTATACATGGTCGTTTTTGGGCTAAAACGCCTTACTATACATGGTCGTTTTTGGGCTAAAACGCCTTACTATACATGGTCGTTTTTCAGCAAAAACGCCTTACTATACATGGTCGTTTTTCAGCTAAAATCGCCTTACTATACATGGTCGTTTTTTGGCAAAAACGCCTTACTATACATGGTCGTTTTTCAGCAAAAACGCCTTACTATACATGGTCGTTTTTTCGGCTAAAACGCCTTACTATACATGGTCGTTTTTCAGGTAAAAATGCCTTACTATACATGGTCGTTTTTTTCGGCTAAAACGCCTTACTATACATGGTCGTTTTTTTGGCTAAAAACGCCTTACTATACATGGTCGTTTTTTTCGGCAAAAACGCCTTACTATACATGGTCGTTTTTTTGGCAAAAACGCCTTACTATACATGGTCGTTTTTTTCAGCAAAAAACGCCTTACTATACATGGTCGTTTTTCAGCCAAAAACGCCTTACTATACATGGTCGTTTTTCGCAAAAAATGCCTTACTATACATGGTCGTTTTTCAGCAAAAATACCTTACTATACATGGTCGTTTTTCGCAAAAATGCCTTACTATACATGGTCGTTTTTCAGGCAAAACGCCTTACTATACATGGTCGTTTTTAAGCAAAAACGCCTTACTATACATGGTCGTTTTTCGCAAAAACGCCTTACTATACATGGTCGTTTTTTCGCAAAAACGCCTTACTATACATGGTCGTTTTTTTCAGCAAAAATGCCTTACGATACATGGTCGTTTTTTTTGGCAAAAATGCCTTACTATACATGGTCGTTTTTTTCCGTCAAAAACGCCTTACTATACATGGTCGTTTTTTGGGGCTAAAAAAACACCTTACTATACATGGTCGTTTTTTTCGTCAAAAAACGCCTTACTATATACATGGTCGTTTTTCCGTCAAAAACGCCTTACTATACATGGTCGTTTTTGGGCTAAAAAAATACCTTACTATACATAGTCGTTTTTAGTCAAAAAACGCCTTACTATACATGGTCGTTTTTTCGCAAAAACGCCTTACTATACATGGTCGTTTTTTCCGGCTAAAAACGCCTTACTATATATGGTCGTTTTTTTCGGCTAAAAATGCCTTACTATATATGGTCGTTTTTTTTCGGCAAGAAACGCCTTACTATCCATGGTCGTTTTTTTCTGCAAAAAACGCCTTACTATACATGGTCCTTTTTTCGGCAAAAAATGCCTTACTATACATGGTCGTTTTTTTCGGCTAAAAACGCCTTACTATACATGGTGTTTTTTTCAGGTAAAAACGCCTTACTATACATGGTCGTTTTTTTCGGCTAAAAACGCCTTACTATACATGGTCGTTTTTTTCCGCAAAAACGCCTTACTATATATGGTCGTTTTTTCGTCTAAAAGCGCCTTACTATACATGGTCGTTTTTTCAGAAAAAGCGCCTTACTATACATGGTCGTTTTTTCGCAAAAGCGCCTTACTATACATGGTCGTTTTTAGGCAAAAACGCCTTACTATACATGGTCGTTTTTTTAAAAACGCCTTACTATACATGGTCGGTTTTTCGCTAAAACGCCTTACTATACATGGTCGTTTTTGGCAAAAACGCCTTACTATACATGGTGTTTTTTCAGGTAAAAACGCCTTACTATAGATGGTGGTTTTTTCGCTAAAACGCCTTACTATACATGGTCGTTTTTCGCAAAAACGCCTTACTATATGGTCGTTTTTAGTCTAAAAGCGCCTTACTATACATGGTCGTTTTTCAGAAAAAACGCCTTACTATACATGGTCGTTTTTTCGCAAAACGCCTTACTATACATGGTCGTTTTTGCAAAAACGCCTTACTATACCATGGTTGTTTTTTCGCTAAAACGCCTTACTATACATGGTCGGTTTTTTCGCTAAAACGCCTTACTATACATGGTCGTTTTTTCGCAAAACGCCTTACTATACATGGTCGTTTTTCGCAAAACGCCTTACTATACCATGGTTGTTTTTTCGCTAAAAACGCCTTACTATACATGGTCGTTTTTCGGCAAAAATGCCTTACTATACATGGTCGGTTTTTCGCTAAAACGCCTTACTATAAATGGTCGTTTTTGGGCTAAAACGCCTTACTATACATGGTCGTTTTTTCGCTAAAAACGCCTTACTATCCATGGTCGTTTTTCAGCAAAAACGCCTTACTATACATGGTCGTTTTTTCAGCTAAAATCGCCTTACTATACATGGTCCTTTTTTAAAAAACGCCTTACTATACATGGTCGTTTTTCAGCAAAAATGCCTTACTATACATGGTCGTTTTTTCGCAAAAATGCCTTACTATACATGGTCGGTTTTTCGCTAAAAACGCCTTACTATACATGGTCGTTTTTGGGTTAAAACGCCTTACTATACATGGTCGTTTTTCGCTAAAAGCGCCTTACTATACATGGTCGTTTTTCAGCAAAAACGCCTTACTATACATGGTCGTTTTTAGCTAAAACGCCTGACTATACATGGTCCTTTTTCGCAAAAACGCCTTACTATACATGGTCGTTTTTAGGCTAAAACGCCTTACTATACATGGTCGTTTTTAGCAAAAACGCCTTACTATACATGGTCGTTTTTTCGCAAAAACGCCTTACTATACATGGTCGTTTTTTCAGGTAAAACGCCTTACTATACATGGTCGTTTTTTTTAAAAACGCCTTACTATACATGGTCGTTTTTGGCAAAAACGCCTTACTATACATGGTCGTTTTTTCGCAAAAACGCCTTACTATACATGGTCGTTTTTCAGCTAAAAACGCCTTACTATACATGGTCGTTTTTTCGCTAAAAAGGCCTTACTATACATGGTCGTTTTTTTTGGCTAAAAACGCCTTACTATACATGGTCGTTTTTTGGGCTAAAAACACCTTACTACACATGGTAGGTTTTTTTTTTTGTTGCTAAAAGCGCCTTACTATACATGGTCGTTTATTTCGTCTAAAAACGCCTGACTATACATGGTCTTTTTTTTCGGCGAAAAACGCCTTACTATACATGGTCGTTTTTTTCGCCAAAAAACGCCTTACTATACATGGTCGTTTTTTTCGGCAAAAATGCCTTACTATACATGGTCGTTTTTTTCGGCAAAAAATGCCTTACTATACATGGTCGTTTTTTTCAGCAAAAATACCTTACGATACATGGTCGTTTTTTTCGGCAAAAATGCCTTACTATACATGGTCGGTTTTTTGGGCTAAAAACGGCTTTCTATACATGGTCGTTTTTTTCGGCAAAAACGCCTTACTATCCATGGTCGTTTTTTGGGGCTAAAAAAACACCTTACTATACATGGTCGTTTTTTCCGGGAAGAAATGCCTTACTATATATGGTCGTTTTTCGCAAAAATGCCTTACTATACATGGTCGTTTTTTCGTCAAAAACGCCTTACTATACATGGTCGTTTTTATTAAAAACGCCTTACTATACATGGTCGTTTTTAGCTAAAAACGCCTTACTATACATGGTCGTTTTTTCGCTAAAAATGCCTTACTATATATGGTCGTTTTTTCGCAAAAACGCCTTACTATACATGGTCGTTTTTCTGCAAAAACGCCTTACTATACATGGTCCTTTTTCGCAAAAATGCCTTACTATACATGGTCGTTTTTAGCTAAAAACGCCTTACTATACATGGTCGTTTTTTCAGGTAAAAACACCTTACTATACATGGTCGTTTTTCGCTAAAAGCGCCTTACTATACATGGTCGTTTTTATTTAAAACGCCTTACTATACATGGTCGTTTTTCAGAAAAAACGCCTTACTATACATGGTCGTTTTTCAGCTAAAACGCCTTACTATACATGGTCGTTTTTTCGCAAAACGCCTTACTATACATGGTCGTTTTTTCGCCAAAACGCCTTACTATACATGGTCGTTTTTCGCAAAAATGCCTTACTATACATGGTTGTTTTTAGCTAAAACGCCTTACTATACATGGTCGTTTTTTCGCAAAAACGCCTTACTATACATGGTCGTTTTTTCGCAAAAATGCCTTACTATACATGGTCGTTTTTTCGCTAAAACGCCTTACTATACATGGTCGGTTTTTTCGCTAAAAACGCCTTACTATACATGGTCGTTTTTTCATCAAAAACGCCTTACTATACATGGTCGTTTTTTTCGCAAAAACGCCTTACTATACATGGTGGGTTTTTGGCTAAAACGCCTTACTATACATGGTCGTTTTTCGGCTAAAACGCCTTACTATACATGGTCGTTTTTCAGGTAAAAACGCCTTACTATACATGGTCGGTTTTTTCGCTAAAAACGCCTTACTATACATGGTCGTTTTTAGTCTAAAAACGCCTTACTATACATGGTCGTTTTTTCGCAAAAACGCCTTACTATATGGTCGTTTTTCATCTAAAAGCGCCTTACTATACATGGTCGTTTTTTCGAAAAAACGCCTTACTATCCATGGTCGTTTTTGGCTAAAACGCCTTACTATACATGGTCGTTTTTAGGCTAAAACGCCTTACTATACATGGTCGTTTTTTCAGCAAAAACGCCTTACTATACATGGTCGTTTTTAGTCTAAAAGCGCCTTACTATACATGGTCGTTTTTTCAGAAAAAACGCCTTACTATACATGGTCGTTTTTAGTCAAAAACGCCTTACTATACATGGTCGTTTTTAGTCAAAAACGCCTTACTATACATGGTCGTTTTTTCGCAAAAACGCCTTACTATACATGGTCGTTTTTGGCTAAAACGCCTTACTATACATGGTCGTTTTTTCGCAAAAACGCCTTACTATACATGGTCGTTTTTAGTCTAAAAGCGCCTTACTATACATGGTCGTTTTTTCAGAAAAAACGCCTTACTATACATGGTCGTTTTTCAGCTAAAAACGCCTTACTATACATGGTCGTTTTTTCGCAAAAACGCCTTACTATACATGGTCGTTTTTCGCAAAAACGCCTTACTATACATGGTCGTTTTTTCGCAAAAATGCCTTACTATACATGGTCGTTTTTTCGCTAAAACGCCTTACTATACATGGTCGTTTTTTCGCTAAAAACGCCTTACTATACATGGTCGTTTTTAGCAAAAACGCCTTACTATACATGGTCGTTTTTTCGGCAAAAACGCCTTACTATACATGGTCGTTTTTGGCTAAAACGCCTTACTATACATGGTCGTTTTTTTCGCTAAAACGCCTTACTATACATGGTCGTTTTTCAGGTAAAACGCCTTACTATACATGGTCGTTTTTATCGCTAAAACGCCTTACTATACATGGTCGTTTTTGGGCAAAAACGCCTTACTATACATGGTCGTTTTTTCGCAAAAACGCCTTACTATACATGGTCGTTTTTAGGCAAAAATGCCTTACTATACATGGTTGTTTTTGGCTAAAAACGCCTTACTATACATGGTCGTTTTTTCGCTAAAACGCCTTACTATACATGGTCGTTTTTAGTCAAAAACGCCTTACTATACATGGTCGTTTTTCGCAAAAACGCCTTACTATACATGGTCGTTTTTGGCTAAAAACGCCTTACTATACATGGTCGTTTTTTCGCTAAAAGCGCCTTACTATACATGGTCGTTTTTTTTTGCTAAAACGCCTTACTATACATGGTCGTTTTTCGCTAAAACGCCTTACTATACATGGTCGTTTTTAGTCTAAAAGCGCCTTACTATACATGGTCGTTTTTGGGCAAAAACGCCTTACTATACATGGTCGTTTTTCGCAAAAACGCCTTACTATACATGGTCGTTTTTAGGCTAAAACGCCTTACTATACATGGTCGTTTTTTCAGGTAAAAACGCCTTACTATACATGGTCGTTTTTCGCAAAAACGCCTTACTATACATGGTCGTTTTTTGGCAAAAAACGCCTTACTATACATGGTCGTTTTTTCGCTAAAAGCGCCTTACTATACATGGTCGGTTTTTTCGCTAAAAACGCCTTACTATACATGGTCGTTTTTAGTCAAAAACGCCTTACTATACATGGTCGTTTTTGGCTAAAACGCCTTACTATACATGGTCGTTTTTGGCTAAAACGCCTTACTATACATGGTCGTTTTTTTAGGCTAAAACGCCTTACTATACATGGTCGTTTTTTCAGGTAAAACGCCTTACTATACATGGTCGTTTTTTGGCTAAAACGCCTTACTATACATGGTCGTTTTTTTCGTCTAAAAACGCCTTACTATACATGGTCGTTTTTTTCGGCAAAAACGCCTTACTATACATGGTCGTTTTTGGCAAAAAACGCCTTACTATACATGGTCGTTTTTTCGCAAAAATGCCTTACTATACATGGTCGTTTTTTCGCTAAAACGCCTTACTATACATGGTCGTTTTTTCGCTAAAAACGCCTTACTATACATGGTCGTTTTTTCGTAAAAACGCCTTACTATACATGGTCGTTTTTTCGCTAAAACGCCTTACTATACATGGTCGTTTTTTCGGCTAAAACGCCTTACTATACATGGTCGTTTTTCGGCTAAAACGCCTTACTATACATGGTCGTTTTTCAGCAAAAACGCCTTACTATACATGGTCGTTTTTTTCGCTAAAAACGCCTTACTATACATGGTCGTTTTTTCGCTAAAACGCCTTACTATACATGGTCGTTTTTGGGCAAAAACGCCTTACTATACATGGTCGTTTTTTCGCAAAAACGCCTTACTATACATGGTCGTTTTTTCGCTAAAACGCCTTACTATACATGGTCGTTTTTTCAGGTAAAACGCCTTACTATACATGGTCGTTTTTTCGCTAAAACGCCTTACTATACATGTTCGTTTTTTCGTCTAAAACGCCTTACTATACATGGTCGTTTTTCAGCTAAAACGCCTTACTATACATGGTCGTTTTTGGGCAAAAACGCCTTACTATACATGGTCGTTTTTTCGCAAAAACGCCTTACTATACATGGTCGTTTTTTTCGCTAAAAACGCCTTACTATACATGGTCGTTTTTTCGCAAAAACGCCTTACTATATGGTCGTTTTTTCGTCTAAAACGCTTACTATACATGGTCGTTTTTGGGAAAAACGCCTTACTATACATGGTCGTTTTTTCGCAAAACGCCTTACTATACATGGTCATTTTTTGTCAAAAACGCCTTACTATACATGGTCGTTTTTTCGCTAAAACGCCTTACTATACATGGTCGTTTTTTCGCTAAAACGCCTTACTTTACATGGTCGTTTTTTGGCAAAAACGCTTACTATACATGGTAATTTTTTCGCTAAAACGCCTTACTATACATGGTCGTTTTTTTTCGTCTAAAACGCCTTACTATACATGGTCGTTTTTTCCGGCAAAACGCCTTACTATCCATGGTCGGTTCTTTTTTCGTCTAAAAACGCCTTACTATACATGGTCGTTTTTTTCGTCTAAAAACGCCTTACTATACATGGTCATTTTTTTCGGCAAAAAACGCCTTACTATACATGGTCGTTTTTATCGTCTAAAAACGCCTTACTATACATGGTCGTTATTTTCGGCAAAAAACGCCTTACTATACATGGTCGTTTTTTTCGGCAAAAACGCATTATTATACATGGTCGTTTTTTTCGGCTAAAAACGCCTTACTATACATCGTTGTTTTTTTCGGCAAAAACGCCTTACTATAAATGGTTGTTTTTTTCGGCTAAAAACGCCTTACATGGTCGTTTTTTCGGCAAAAAACACCTTACTATACATGGTCATTTTTTTCGGCTAAAAACGCCTTACTATAAATAGTCGTTTTTTTTAAGTTAAAAACACCTTTTGGGCTAAAAGGCCTGTTTTTCATGGACGACTGTCACTAGGAACTTGCTGGAGCCTATCCCAGCTTTAGGCCATTGGAACTGACATTCATGCTGTCAGTGGACGGGGTTTGAACCGGTGCTGCCTGGACGGAAATGCAGCGTGTATACCTCTACACCACCAGTGACTGTGACTTGTTCTGCACGATAGGCGTATTAGACATGAACTCTGGAGGGTTTGCAGGAAAAAGTACATGTTTGGTGTTGTATTTTTTCACATCGCTGAGCGGGGTTTGAACCAGGGCGGCCTGGACGGAGAGCCGACGTGTATACCTCTACACCACCAATGACTTCGGCTTGCTCTGCATGGTAGGCGTATTTCACAAGCACCCTGGAGGGTTTGCAGGAAAACTGGTGTTGTATTTTCACACATCACTGAGCGGGGTTTGAACCAATGCTAACACTCCATGGTCAGTTTTTTTGGGCGAAAAACGCCTTACTCCACATGGTAGGGGTTTTTTTTTGCTAAAAAAGCCTTACTATACATGGTCGTTTTTTTCAGGTAAAAACGCCTTACTATACATGGTCGTTTTTTTCAGCAAAAACGCCTTACTATACATGGTCGTTTTTTCGGCTAAAAACGCCTTACTATACATGGTCGTTTTTTTCGTCTAAAAACGCCTTACTATACATGGTCGTTTTTTTCAGTTAAAAACGCCTTACTATATATGGTTGTTTTTTTCAGGTAAAAACAACTTACTCTCCATGGTCGTTTTTTTCGGCTAAAAAAGCCTTACTATACATTGTCGTTTTTTTCGTCTAAAAAAGCCTTACGATACATGGTCGGCTTTTTTCGGCAAAAAACGCCTTACTATACATGGTCGTTTTTTTCTGATAAAAACGCCTTACTATACATGGTCGTTTTTTCGCAAAAACGCCTTACTATACATGGTCGTTTTTTTCAGAAAAAAACGCCTTACTATACATGGTCGTTTTTTTCAGGTAAAAACGCCTTACTATACATGGTCGTTTTTTTGGCGAAAAAAGCCTTACTATACATGGTCGTTTTTTTCGGCTAAAAAATGCCTTACGATACATGGTCGTTTTTTTCGGGAAAAAATGCCTTACTATACATGGTCGGTTTTTTTCCGTCAAAAACGCCTTACTATACATGGTCGTTTTTTGGGGCTAAAAAAACACCTTACTATACATGGTCGTTTTTTTCGGGAAGAAATGCCTTACGATATATGGTCGTTTTTTTCGGCAAAAATGCCTTACTATACATGGTCGTTTCTTTCGTCAAAAAACGCCTTACTATACATGGTCGTTTTTTTCGGCTAAAAACGCCTTACTATACATGGTCGTTTTTTCCGGCTAAAAACGCCTTACTATATATGGTCGTTTTTTCGCAAAAACGCCTTACTATACATGGTCGTTTTTTCGCAAAAACGCCTTACTATACATGGTCGTTTTTTCGCAAAAACGCCTTACTATACATGGTCGTTTTTTCGCTAAAAACGCCTTACTATACATGGTCGTTTTTTCAGGTAAAAACGCCTTACTATACATGGTCGTTTTTTTACTATACATGGTCTAAAAACGCCTTACTATACATGGTCGTTTTTTCGCTAAAAACGCCTTACTATACATGGTCGTTTTTTTCAGAAAAAACGCCTTACTATACATGGTCGTTTTTTCAGGTAAAACGCCTTACTATACATGGTCGTTTTTTCAGCAAAAACGCCTTACTATACATGGTCGTTTTTTTCGTCGAAAAACGCCTTACTATACATGGTGGTTTTTTTGCTAAAAAACACCTTACTATACATGGTCGTTTTTTTTCAGCTAAAAACGCCTTATTATACATGGTCGTTTTTTCAGGTAAAAACGCCTTACTATATATGGTCGTTTTTTTGCTAAAAACGCCTTACTATACATGGTCGTTTTTTCGCTAAAAACGCCTTACTATACATGGTCGTTTTTTCGCAAAAACGCCTTACTATACATGGTCGTTTTTTTCGGCAAAAAACGCCTTACTATACATGGTCGTTTTTTCGCAAAAACGCCTTACTATACATGGTCGTTTTTTTCGGCCAAAAACGCCTTACTATACATGGTCGTTTTTTCAGGTAAAAACGCCTTACTATACATGGTCGTTTTTTTCGGCTAAAAACGCCTTACTATACATGGTCGTTTTTTCGCTAAAAACGCCTTACTATACATGGTCGTTTTTTCGGAAAAACGCCTTACTATACATGGTCGTTTTTTCGCAAAAACGCCTTACTATACATGGTCGTTTTTTCGCTAAAAACGCCTTACTATACATGGTCGTTTTTTCGGAAAAACGCCTTACTATACATGGTCGTTTTTTCGCAAAAACGCCTTACTATACATGGTCGTTTTTTCGCAAAAACGCCTTACTATACATGGTCGTTTTTTTCGCTAAAAACGCCTTACTATACATGGTCGTTTTTTCGCTAAAACGCCTTACTATACATGGTCGTTTTTTTCGCAAAAACGCCTTACTATACATGGTCGTTTTTTCGCAAAAACGCCTTACTATACATGGTCGTTTTTTCGCAAAAACGCCTTACTATACATGGTCGTTTTTCGCAAAAACGCCTTACTATACATGGTCGTTTTTTCGCTAAAAACGCCTTACTATACATGGTCGTTTTTTCAGGTAAAACGCCTTACTATACATGGTCGTTTTTTTCGGCTAAAAACGCCTTACTATACATGGTGTTTTTTTTCGGCTAAAAACGCCTTACTATACATGGTCGTTTTTTTAGGCAAAAAACGCCTTACTATACATGGTCGTTTTTTCAGCTAAAAACGCCTTACTATACATGGTCGTTTTTTCGCAAAACGCCTTACTATACATGGTCGTTTTTTCGCAAAACGCCTTACTATACATGGTCGTTTTTTTCGCAAAAACGCCTTACTATACATGGTCGTTTTTTCGCTAAAACGCCTTACTATACATGGTCGGTTTTTTCGCTAAAAACGCCTTACTATACATGGTCGTTTTTTCGCAAAAACGCCTTACTATACATGGTCGTTTTTTCGCAAAAACGCCTTACTATACATGGTGGGTTTTTGGCTAAAACGCCTTACTATACATGGTCGTTTTTTTCGCTAAAACGCCTTACTATACATGGTCGTTTTTTCAGGTAAAACGCCTTACTATACATGGTCGTTTTTTTCGCTAAAACGCCTTACTATACATGGTCGTTTTTTCGCAAAAACGCCTTACTATACATGGTCGTTTTTTCATCTAAAACGCCTTACTATACATGGTCGTTTTTTCGCTAAAACGCCTTACTATACATGGTCGTTTTTTGGCTAAAACGCCTTACTATACATGGTCGTTTTTTCGCTAAAAACGCCTTACTATACATGGTCGTTTTTTCAGCAAAAACGCCTTACTATACATGGTCGTTTTTTCAGCTAAAACGCCTTACTATACATGGTCGTTTTTTCGCAAAAACGCCTTACTATACATGGTCGTTTTTTCGCTAAAAACGCCTTACTATACATGGTCGTTTTTTCGCTAAAAACGCCTTACTATACATGGTCGTTTTTTCAGGTAAAACGCCTTACTATACATGGTCGTTTTTTCGCTAAAAACGCCTTACTATACATGGTCGTTTTTTCGCAAAAACGCCTTACTATACATGGTCGTTTTTTCGCTAAAACGCCTTACTATACATGGTCGTTTTTTCAGGTTAAAACGCCTTACTATACATGGTCGTTTTTTCGCTAAAAACGCCTTACTATACATGGTCGTTTTTTCGCTAAAAACGCCTTACTATACATGGTCGTTTTTTCGCCTAAAAACCATGGTCGTTTTTCGCAAAAACGCCTTACTATACATGGTCGTTTTTTCGCAAAAACGCCTTACTATACATGGTCGTTTTTTCAGGTAAAACGCCTTACTATACATGGTCGTTTTTTCGCTAAAACGCCTTACTATACATGGTCGTTTTTTCGCCTAAAACGCCTTACTATACATGGTCGTTTTTTCGCTAAAACGCTTACTATACATGGTCGTTTTTTCGGAAAAAACGCCTTACTATACATGGTCGTTTTTTCGCAAAAACGCCTTACTATACATGGTCGTTTTTTCGCTAAAAACGCCTTACTATACATGGTCGTTTTTCGCTAAAAACGCCTTACTATACATGGTCGTTTTTTCGCTAAAAACGCCTTACTATACATGGTCGTTTTTTTGGCAAAAACGCTTACTATACATGGTCGTTTTTTTCGCTAAAACGCCTTACTATACATGGTCGTTTTTTCGCTAAAAACGCCTTACTATACATGGTCGTTTTTTCGCTAAAACGCCTTACTATACATGGTCGTTTTTTCAGTTAAAACGCCTTACTATACATGGTCGTTTTTTCGCTAAAAACGCCTTACTATACATGGTCGTTTTTTCGCTAAAAACGCCTTACTATACATGGTCGCTTTTTCGCTAAAAACGCCTTACTATACATGGTCGTTTTTTCGCAAAAACGCCTTACTATACATGGTCGTTTTTTTGGTCAAAAACGCCTTACTATACATGGTCGTTTTTTCAGGAAAAAACGCCTTACTATACATGGTCGTTTTTTCAGTTAAAAACGCCTTACTATACATGGTCGTTTTTTTCGGCTAAAAACGCCTTACTATACATGGTCGTTTTTTTCGGCCAAAAACGCCTTACTATACATGGTCGTTTTTTCGGCAAAAACGCCTTACTATACATGGTCGTTTTTCAGGTAAAAACGCCTTACTATACATGGTCGTTTTTTCGCTAAAAACGCCTTACTATACATGGTCGTTTTTTCAGTTAAAAACGCCTTACTATACATGGTCGTTTTTTTGGCTAAAACGCCTTACTATACATGGTCGTTTTTTCGCAAAAACGCCTTACTATACATGGTCGTTTTTTCGCTAAAAACGCCTTACTATACATGGTCGTTTTTTCGCAAAAACGCCTTACTATACATGGTCGTTTTTTCGCTAAAAACGCTTACTATACATGGTCGTTTTTTCGCTAAAACGCTTACTATACATGGTCGTTTTTTCGCTAAAAACGCCTTACTATACATGGTCGTTTTTTCGCTAAAAACGCCTTATTATACATGGTCGTTTTTTCGCTAAAAACGCCTTATTATACATGGTCGTTTTTTTCGGCTAAAAACGCCTTACTATACATGGTCGTTTTTTCGTTAAAAACGCCTTACTATACATGGTCGTTTTTTTCGGCTAAAAACGCCTTACTATACATGGTCGTTTTTTCGCTAAAAACGCCTTACTATACATGGTCGTTTTTTCGCAAAAACGCCTTACTATACATGGTCGTTTTTTCGCAAAAACGCTTTACTATACATGGTCGTTTTTTCGCTAAAAACGCCTTACTATACATGGTCGTTTTTTCGCTAAAAACGCCTTACTATACATGGTCGTTTTTTCGCTAAAAACGCCTTACTATACATGGTCGTTTTTTCGCTAAAAACGCCTTACTATACATGGTCGTTTTTTCGCTAAAAACGCCTTACTATACATGGTCGTTTTTTCGCTAAAAACGCCTTACTATACATGGTCGTTTTTTCAGGTAAAACGCCTTACTATACATGGTCGTTTTTTCGCAAAAACGCCTTACTATACATGGTCGTTTTTTCGCTAAAACGCCTTACTATACATGGTCGTTTTTTCGCAAAAACGCCTTACTATACATGGTCGTTTTTTTCGCAAAAACGCCTTACTATACATGGTCGTTTTTTCGCAAAAACGCCTTACTATTACATGGTCGTTTTTTCGCAAAAACGCCTTACTATACATGGTCGTTTTTTCGCTAAAACGCCTTACTATACATGGTCGTTTTTTCGCTAAAACGCCTTACTATACATGGTCGTTTTTTCGCTAAAAACGCCTTACTATACATGGTCGTTTTTTCGCTAAAAACGCCTTACTATACATGGTCGTTTTTTCGCTAAAACGCCTTACTATACATGGTCGTTTTTTCGCTAAAACGCCTTACTATACATGGTCGTTTTTTCGCTAAAAACGCCTTACTATACATGGTCGTTTTTTCGCTAAAACGCCTTACTATACATGGTCGTTTTTTTCGCTAAAACGCCTTACTATACATGGTCGTTTTTTCGCTAAAACGCCTTACTATACATGGTCGTTTTTTCAGTTAAAAACGCCTTACTATACATGGTCGTTTTTTCGGTAAAACGCCTTACTATACATGGTCGTTTTTTCGCTAAAACGCCTTACTATACATGGTCGTTTTTTCGCTAAAAACGCCTTACTATACATGGTCGTTTTTTCGCAAAACGCCTTACTATACATGGTCGTTTTTTCAGCTAAAACGCCTTACTATACATGGTCGTTTTTTCGCAAAACGCCTTACTATACATGGTCGTTTTTTCGCTAAAAACGCCTTACTATACATGGTCGTTTTTTCGCTAAAAACGCCTTACTATACATGGTCGTTTTTTCAGGTAAAACGCCTTACTATACATGGTCGTTTTTTCGCTAAAAACGCCTTACTATACATGGTCGTTTTTTCGCAAAAACGCCTTACTATACATGGTCGTTTTTTCGCTAAAAACGCCTTACTATACATGGTCGTTTTTTCAGGTTAAAACGCCTTACTATACATGGTCGCTTTTTTCGCTAAAACGCCTTACTATACATGGTCGTTTTTTCGCTAAAAACGCCTTACTATACATGGTCGTTTTTTCGCCTAAAACCATGGTCGTTTTTTCGCAAAAACGCCTTACTATACATGGTCGTTTTTTCGCAAAAACGCCTTACTATACATGGTCGTTTTTTCAGGTAAAACGCCTTACTATACATGGTCGTTTTTTTCGCTAAAAACGCCTTACTATACATGGTCGTTTTTTCGCTAAAAACGCCTTACTATACATGGTCGTTTTTTCGCTAAAACGCCTTACTATACATGGTCGTTTTTTCGGAAAAAACGCCTTACTATACATGGTCGTTTTTTCGCAAAAACGCCTTACTATACATGGTCATTTTTTCGCTAAAAACGCCTTACTATACATGGTCGCTTTTTTCGCTAAAACGCCTTACTATACATGGTCGTTTTTTCGCTAAAACGCCTTACTATACATGGTCGTTTTTTGGCAAAAACGCCTTACTATACATGGTCGTTTTTTTCGCTAAAAACGCCTTACTATACATGGTCGTTTTTTCGCTAAAAACGCCTTACTATACATGGTCGTTTTTTCGCTAAAACGCCTTACTATACATGGTCGTTTTTTCGTTAAAAACGCCTTACTATACATGGTCGTTTTTCGCGCTAAAACGCCTTACTATACATGGTCGTTTTTTCGCTAAAAACGCCTTACTATACATGGTCGCTTTTTTCGCTAAAACGCCTTACTATACATGGTCGCTTTTTTCGCAAAAACGCCTTACTATACATGGTCGTTTTTTCGCAAAAACGCCTTACTATACATGGTCGTTTTTTCGCAAAAACGCCTTACTATACATGGTCGTTTTTTCAGTTAAAACGCCTTACTATACATGGTCGCTTTTTTCGCTAAAACGCCTTACTATACATGGTCGTTTTTTCGCAAAAACGCCTTACTATACATGGTCGTTTTTTCAGCAAAAACGCCTTACTATACATGGTCGTTTTTTCAGGTAAAAACGCCTTACTATACATGGTCGTTTTTTCGCTAAAACGCCTTACTATACATGGTCGTTTTTTTCAGTTAAAACGCCTTACTATACATGGTCATTTTTTTCGCTAAAACGCTTACTATTATACATGGTCGTTTTTTCGCAAAACGCCTTACTATACATGGTCGTTTTTTCGCTAAAACGCCTTACTATACATGGTCGTTTTTTCGCAAAACGCCTTACTATACATGGTCGTTTTTTCGCTAAAACGCTTACTATACATGGTCGTTTTTTCGCTAAAACGCTTACTATACATGGTCGTTTTTTCGCTAAAACGCCTTACTATACATGGTCGTTTTTTCGCTAAAAACGCCTTACTATACATGGTCGTTTTTTCGCAAAAACGCCTTACTATACATGGTCGTTTTTTCGCTAAAAACGCCTTACTATACATGGTCGTTTTTTCGCTAAAAACGCCTTACTATACATGGTCGTTTTTTCGCTAAAAATGCCTTACTATACATGGTCGTTTTTTCGCAAAAACGCCTTACTATACATGGTCGTTTTTTCGCTAAAAACGCCTTACTATACATGGTCGTTTTTTCGCAAAAACGCTTTACTATACATGGTCGTTTTTTCGCTAAAACGCCTTACTATACATGGTCGTTTTTTCGCTAAAACGCCTTACTATACATGGTCGTTTTTTCGCTAAAACGCCTTACTATACATGGTCGTTTTTTCGCTAAAAACGCCTTACTATACATGGTCGTTTTTTCGCTAAAAACGCCTTACTATACATGGTCGTTTTTTCGCTAAAAACGCCTTACTATACATGGTCGTTTTTTCGGTAAAAACGCCTTACTATACATGGTCGTTTTTTCGCAAAAACGCCTTACTATACATGGTCTTTTTTCGCTAAAAAGCCTTACTATACATGGTCGTTTTTTCGCAAAAACGCCTTACTATACATGGTCGTTTTTTTCGCAAAACGCCTTACTATACATGGTCGTTTTTTCGCAAAAACGCCTTACTATTATACATGGTCGTTTTTTCGCAAAACGCCTTACTATACATGGTCGTTTTTTCGCTAAAAACGCCTTACTATACATGGTCGTTTTTTCGCTAAAACGCCTTACTATACATGGTCGTTTTTTCGCTAAAACGCCTTACTATACATGGTCGTTTTTTCGCTAAAAACGCCTTACTATACATGGTCGTTTTTTCGCTAAAAACGCCTTACTATACATGGTCGTTTTTTCAGGTAAAAACGCCTTACTATACATGGTCGTTTTTTCGCTAAAAACGCCTTACTATACATGGTCGTTTTTTCGCTAAAACGCCTTACTATACATGGTCGTTTTTTCGCTAAAACGCCTTACTATACATGGTCGTTTTTTCGCCTAAAACGCCTTACTATACATGGTCGTTTTTTCAGTTAAAAACGCCTTACTATACATGGTCGTTTTTTCAGGTAAAACGCCTTACTATACATGGTCGCTTTTTCGCTAAAAAGCCTTACTATACATGGTCGTTTTTTCGCTAAAAAGCCTTACTATACATGGTCGTTTTTTCGCAAAAACGCCTTACTATACATGGTCGTTTTTTCGCTAAAACGCCTTACTATACATGGTCGTTTTTAGGCAAAAACGCCTTACTATACATGGTCGTTTTTTCAGCAAAAACGCCTTACTATACATGGTCGTTTTTTCGCTAAAACGCCTTACTATACATGGTCGTTTTTTCGCTAAAACGCCTTACTATACATGGTCGTTTTTTCGCAAAAACGCCTTACTATACATGGTCGTTTTTTCGCAAAAACGCCTTACTATACATGGTCGTTTTTTCGCTAAAAACGCCTTACTATACATGGTCGTTTTTTCGCTAAAACGCCTTACTATACATGGTCGTTTTTTCGCAAAAACGCCTTACTATACATGGTCGTTTTTTCGCAAAAACGCCTTACTATACATGGTCGTTTTTTCGCTAAAAACGCCTTACTATACATGGTCGTTTTTTCGCTAAAAATGCCTTACTATACATGGTCGTTTTTTCGCAAAAACGCCTTACTATACATGGTCGTTTTTTCGCTAAAAACGCCTTACTATACATGGTCGTTTTTTCGCTAAAAACGCCTTACTATACATGGTCGTTTTTTCGCTAAAATGCCTTACTATACATGGTCGTTTTTTCGCAAAAACGCCTTACTATACATGGTCGTTTTTTCGCTAAAATGCCTTACTATACATGGTCGTTTTTTCGCAAAAACGCCTTACTATACATGGTCGTTTTTTTCGCAAAAACGCCTTACTATACATGGTCGTTTTTTCGCTAAAAACGCCTTACTATACATGGTCGTTTTTTCGCTAAAATGCCTTACTATACATGGTCGTTTTTTCGCAAAAACGCCTTACTATACATGGTCGTTTTTTCGCTAAAACGCCTTACTATACATGGTCGTTTTTTCAGCTAAAACGCCTTACTATACATGGTCGTTTTTTCGCAAAAACGCCTTACTATACATGGTCGTTTTTTCAGCTAAAACGCCTTACTATACATGGTCGTTTTTTCGCTAAAAACGCCTTACTATACATGGTCGTTTTTTCGCAAAACGCCTTACTATACATGGTCGTTTTTTCGCTAAAACGCCTTACTATACATGGTCGTTTTTTCGCTAAAACGGCTTACTATACATGGTCGTTTTTTCGCAAAACGCCTTACTATACATGGTCGTTTTTTCGCTAAAACGGCTTCCTGTACATGGTCGTTTTTTCGCTAAAACGCCTTACTATACATGGTCGTTTTTTCGCAAAACGCCTTACTATACATGGTCGTTTTTTCGCTAAAACGCCTTACTATACATGGTCGTTTTTTTAGGCTAAAACGCCTTACTATACATGGTCGTTTTTTCGCAAAAACGCCTTACTATACATGGTCGTTTTTTCGGCTAAAACGCCTTACTATACATGGTCGTTTTTTCGCTAAAACGCCTTACTATACATGGTCGCTTTTTCGCAAAAACGCCTTACTATACATGGTCGTTTTTCGCAAAAACGCCTTACTATACATGGTCGCTTTTTTCAGGTAAAACGCCTTACTATACATGGTCGCTTTTTTCGCTAAAACGCCTTACTATACATGGTCGTTTTTTCAGTTAAAAACGCCTTACTATACATGGTCGTTTTTTGGCTAAAACGCTTACTATTAATGGTCGTTTTTTCAGCTAAAAACGCCTTACTATACATGGTCGTTTTTTGGCTAAAACGCCTTACTACTATACATGGTCGTTTTTTTCGCTAAAAATGCCTTGCTATACATGGTCGTTTTTTCACAAAAACGCCTTACTATACATGGTGTTTTTTCGCTAAAATGCCTTACTATACATGGTCGTTTTTTCGCCAAAAACGCCTTACTATACATGGTCGTTTTTTTCGCTAAAAATGCCTTACTATACATGGTCGTTTTTTCGCAAAAACGCCTTACTATACATGGTCGTTTTTTCGCAAAAACGCCTTACTATACATGGTCGTTTTTTCGCCAAAAACGCCTTACTATACATGGTGTTTTTTCGCTAAAATGCCTTGCTATACATGGTCGTTTTTTCGCCAAAAACGCCTTACTATACATGGTCGTTTTTTTGTCAAAAACGCCTTACTATACAAGGTCGTTTTTTCGCTAAAAACGCCTTACTATATATGGTCGTTTTTTCGCTAAAATGCCTTACTATACATGGTCGTTTTTTCGCAAAAACGCCTTACTATACATGGTGTTTTTTCGCTAAAAGGCCTTACTATACATGGTCATTTTTTCAGCTAAAAACGCCTTACTTTACATGGTCGCTTTTTTCGCAAAAACGCCTTACTATACATGGTCGCTTTTTCAGGTAAAAACGCCTTACTATACATGGTCGCTTTTTCGCCTAAAACGGCTTACTATACATGGTCGTTTTTTCGCAAAACGCCTTACTATAGATGGTCGCTTTTTCGCTAAAAACGGCTTACTGTACTTGGTCGTTTTTTCGCTAAAACGGCTTCCTGTACATGGTCGCTTTTTCGCAAAAACGCCTTACTATAGATGGTCGCTTTTTCGCTAAAACGGCTTCCTGTACTTGGTCGCTTTTTTTCGCTAAAAACGCCTTACTATACATGGTCGTTTTTTCGCAAAAACGCCTTACTATAGATGGTCGCTTTTTTCGCTAAAAACGCCTTACTATACATGGTCGTTTTTTAGGCTAAAACGCCTTACTATACATGGTCGTTTTTTCGCAAAAACGCCTTACTATACATGGTCGTTTTTTCGCCTAAAACGCCTTACTATACATGGTCGTTTTTTCGCCTAAAACGCCTTACTATACATGGTCGCTTTTTCGCAAGAAAGGCCTTACTATACATGGTCGTTTTTTTCGTCCATAAACGCTTACTATACATGGTCGCTTTTTTCGCAAAACGCCTTACTATAGATGGTCGCTTTTTTCGCAAAAACGGCTTCCTGTACATGGTCGCTTTTTTTCGCTAAAACGCCTTACTATACATGGTCGTTTTTTCGCAAAACGCCTTACTATAGATGGTCGTTTTTTCGCTAAAACGCCTTACTATACATGGTCGCTTTTTTAGGCTAAAACGCCTTACTATACATGGTCGTTTTTTCGCAAAAACGCCTTACTATACATGGTCGTTTTTTCGCCTAAAAACGCCTTACTATACATGGTTGTTTTTTTCGTCTAAAAACGCCTTACTATACATGGTCGTTTTTTTCGGCAAGAAAGGCCTTAGTATACATGGTCGTTTTTTCGTCCATAAACGGCTTATTATACATGGTCGCTTTTTCGCAAAAACGCCTTACTATACATGGTCGTTTTTTTCGTCTAAAAACGCCTTACTATACATGGTCGTTTTTTTCGGCAAAAAAACGCCTTACTATACATGGTCGTTTTTTTCGGCAAAAAACGCCTTACTATCCATGGTCGTTTTTTTCAGGTAAAAACGCCTTACTATAGATGGTCGTTTTTTTCGGCTAAAAACGCCTTACTATACATGGTCGTTTTTTTCAGTTAAAAACGCCTTACTATACATGCTCGTTTTTTTTGGCTAAAAACGGCTTACTATTAATACATGGTGTTTTTTTTCGGCTAAAAATGCCTTGCTATACATGGTCGTTTTTTTCGTCAAAAAACGCCTAACTATACATGGTGTTTTTTTCGGCTAAAAATGCCTTGCTATACATGGTCGTTTTTTTCGTCAAAAAACGCCTTACTATACATGGTGTTTTTTTTCGGCTAAAAATGCCTTGCTATACATGGTCGTTTTTTTCGTCAAAAAACGCCTTACTATACATGGTCGTTTTTTTCGTCAAAAAACGCCTTACTATACATGGTCGTTTTTTTCGGCTAAAAACTCCTTACTATACATGGTGTTTTTTTCGGCTAAAAATGCCTTGCTATACATGGTCGTTTTTTTCGTCAAAAAACGCCTAACTATACATGGTGTTTTTTTCGGCTAAAAATGCCTTGCTATACATGGTCGTTTTTTTTCGTCAAAAAACGCCTTACTATGCATGGTCGTTTTTTTGTCAAAAAACGCCTTACTATACAAGGTCGTTTTTTTCGGCTAAAAACGCCTTACTATATATGGTCGTTTTTTTCGGCTAAAAATGCCTTACTATACATGGTCGTTTTTTTCGTCAAAAACGCCTTACTATACATGGTGTTTTTTTCGGCTAAAAAGGCCTTACTATACATGGTCATTTTTTCAGCTAAAAACGCCTTACTTTACATGGTCGTTTTTTTCGGCAAAAAACGCCTTACTATACATGGTCGTTTTTTTCAGGTAAAAACGCCTTACTACACATGGTCGTTTTTTTCGTCTAAAAACGGCTTACGATACATGGTCGTTTTTTTCGGCAAAAACGCCTTACTATAGATGGTCGTTTTTTTCGGCTAAAAACGGCTTCCTGTACTTGGTCGTTTTTTTTCCGGCTAAAAACGGCTTCCTGTACATGGTCGTTTTTTTCGGCAAAAACGCCTTACTATAGATGGTCGCTTTTTCGCTAAAACGGCTTCCTGTACTTGGTCGCTTTTTTTTCGCTAAAACGCCTTACTATACATGGTCGTTTTTTCGCAAAAACGCCTTACTATAGATGGTCGCTTTTTTCGCTAAAACGCCTTACTATACATGGTCGTTTTTTAGGCTAAAAACGCCTTACTATACATGGTCGTTTTTTCGCGGCAAAAAACGCCTTACTATACATGGTCGTTTTTTTCGTCTAAAAACGCCTTACTATACATGGTCGTTTTTTTCGTCTAAAAACGCCTTACTATACATGGTCGTTTTTTTCGGCAAGAAAGGCCTTACTATACATGGTCGTTTTTTTCGTCCATAAACGGCTTACTATACATGGTCGTTTTTTTCGGCAAAAACGCCTTACTGTAGATGGTCGTTTTTTTCGGCTAAAAACGGCTTCCTGTACATGGTCGTTTTTTTCGCTAAAACGCCTTACTATACATGGTCGCTTTTTTCGCAAAAACGCCTTACTATAGATGGTCGCTTTTTCGCTAAAACGCCTTACTATACATGGTCGTTTTTTAGGCTAAAACGCCTTACTATACATGGTCGTTTTTTTCGCAAAAACGCCTTACTATACATGGTCGTTTTTTCGCCTAAAACGCCTTACTATACATGGTCGTTTTTCGCCTAAAACGCCTTACTATACATGGTCGTTTTTTCCGGCAAGAAAGGCCTTAGTATACATGGTCGTTTTTTTCGTCCATAAACGGCTTACTATACATGGTCGTTTTTTTCGGCAAAAAAACGCCTTACTATACATGGTCGTTTTTTTCGTCTAAAAACGCCTTACTATACATGGTCGTTTTTTCGCAAAAACGCCTTACTATACATGGTCGCTTTTTTCGCAAAAACGCTTTATTATCCATGGTCGTTTTTTCAGGTAAAACGCCTTACTATAGATGGTCGTTTTTTTCGGCTAAAAACGCCTTACTATACATGGTCGTTTTTTTCAGTTAAAAACGCCTTACTATACATGCTCGTTTTTTTTGGCTAAAAACGGCTTACTATTAATACATGGTGGTTTTTTCGCAAAAACGCCTTACTATACATGGTCGATTTTTTCGTCTAAAAACGCCTTACTATACATGGTCGTTTTTTTCTGCAAAAACGCCTTACTATAGATGGTCGTTTTTTTCGGCTAAAAACGGCTTCCTGTTTATGGTTGTTTTTTTTCGGCTAAAAACGGCTTCCTGTACATGGTCGTTTTTTTTCGGCTAAAAACGCCTTACTATACATGGTGTTTTTTTTCGGCTAAAAATGCCTTGCTATACATGGTCGTTTTTTCGTCAAAAAACGCCTTACTATACATGGTCGTTTTTCGCCAAAAACGCCTTACTATACAAGGTCGTTTTTTCGCTAAAACTCCTTACTATACATGGTGTTTTTTCGCTAAAAATGCCTTGCTAAACATGGTCGTTTTTCGCCAAAAACGCCTAACTATACATGGTGTTTTTTCGCTAAAATGCCTTGCTATACATGGTCGTTTTTTTCGCCAAAAACGCCTTACTATGCATGGTCGTTTTTGTCAAAAACGCCTTACTATACAAGGTCGCTTTTTCGCTAAAACGCCTTACTATATATGGTCGTTTTTTCGCTAAAATGCCTTACTATACATGGTCGTTTTTTTCGCAAAAACGCCTTACTATACATGGTGTTTTTTTCGGCTAAAAAGGCCTTACTATACATGGTCATTTTTTCAGCTAAAAACGCCTTACTTTACATGGTCGTTTTTTTCGGCAAAAAACGCCTTACTATACATGGTCGTTTTTTTCAGGTAAAAACGCCTTACTACACATGGTCGTTTTTTTCGTCTAAAAACGGCTTACGATACATGGTCGTTTTTTTCGGCAAAAACGCCTTACTATAGATGGTCGTTTTTTTCGGCTAAAAACGGCTTCCTGTACTTGGTCGTTTTTTTTCCGGCTAAAAACGGCTTCCTGTACATGGTCGTTTTTTTCGGCAAAAACGCCTTACTATAGATGGTCGTTTTTTTCGGCTAAAAACGGCTTCCTGTACATGGTCGTTTTTTTTTCGGCTAAAAACGCCTTACTATACATGGTCGTTTTTTTCGGCAAAAACGCCTTACTATAGATGGTCGTTTTTTTCGGCTAAAAACGGCTTCCTGTACATGGTCGTTTTTTTTAGGCTAAAAACGCCTTACTATACATGGTCATTTTTTCAGCTAAAAACGCCTTACTATATATACATGGCCGTTTTTTTCGTCTAAAAACCCCTAAAAAAGTGAAAAAATGCACAAAAGACACGGGAATTAATATTTTTAATAAGGTGCAATTCGTTGTTTTGATCAGAGGAAAAGACAACATTGTTTAGATCAGAGATGAAGACAACAGCAGCCTCAGTAAATGGTTTAAAAATTCCTTTATTCATGAATCTCGTTTAATCTTAAAAGTGCATTACTATATTTTTCAAAGCCAATTACTTGTCAAGATTTTGTGTGTCATATTTTTTTTGGCTATTTATAGCAAAGTATGGTATAATTTTTAATGGTCCGGTCCACTTGACATCTACCAAGGCCGTATGTGGCCCAAAATGTGAAATGAGTTTGACACCCCTGGCCAAGAAAGCAAAATGACAAAACGACACGATCTCTTTGTGCAACTCGTCTTCAACTGAAAACGAAGTTGGCTTTGCAAACTATCTCCTGATTTTAGGATGGCATTCTGAAGGCAGGCAGTAGGAAATACTGCCGTGGTCGATGGGTTATGGGTGAGGTTGGAGCGCCGTCACATCGCCCACGAGAGACGCTAACAGTCTCACCAATTATGTTCTTTTTTTTATAACCTTCAAAACCTCGTGTGGGCGGCTGCCTTTGACTACATATAAAAATTTTGAAATTTTCGCAGCAGAATGGCCGAATGGTAAAAGACCTCGCGTGGTTATCAGGCGAACCGAGCTGGTAAGAAGTCTCATTTCAACAAGCCTCATTTCATTATTCAGAGTTGAAGATTGTTCTTGGGTCCTCCATGCCACAAGAGGGAGTAACCTGCTCACCGCCAGAATCCACCTATGAGCACAGACCTGCAGGCTACACTTTTTGCTCTACTTCCTGTTATTTGCAAGGTGCTGAAGTCAAACTTTGGGCCAGCCTGAAAAGTAGGAGACATTTACACTCGTTCAATGCACCATCATGACTACTTTTTTTTTTCTCCCCCAGGCAGCAGTAAACATGATCGGCTTCCTGCTCTCGAAAGACCCAACACAGTCTATCTCCCTGGTAAGTTTCATGCCCAACACATCTTTGTCTGCACAAGAAATTGACTTGCGTGTAACTCACGGATGCCTTTCCTCTCAGGTCAATGCACCTGTCCCACGTTCTTCTCAAGAGCTGACCACTTCGCCGCCCAGCAACAAGCAGACTGCCATCCAACTTGCAACTTTTTCCTCTGCTTTTGTGATTGTCCACTCTGCAAAAGAAATAAAGCTTGATTACAAAGAATACTTCAACTCAACTTCATTTTTAAACACATCACCACAATCTAACTTAAAAAACAAAAACATTTAAACAAAATTATTTTCAGTTTTTTTCTCAACTTTTTTTCTGAATTTTTCTCAAAATGTTTTTTCCAAAACACCTTGTGGTGCAACGTGACATCAGACATCAGCTCTTCAAGCACACCACACAGCTCAGTTCTCACACGTGTTCAAATGCAGGTTGGCGTCCCTTCCGCATGTCCTCCGACCGAGTCTGGCGGCTGTGCCTCTGGCCCAGTAATCTTACTCATCTGGTCAGGCAGAAAAACAAAACAAAAGTGGAAAGTCACACACTGTAATCCATAAAAAAGTCGCTTCTTTTTTTCTTTTTAATTTGAGTCATTATTCGTAAAGTGGCAGATTTTACTTTAAACCCGTCCATTTCCAAACGTGCCCGCACTCGCAATGCATCCACTCGTGGCTCTCTCCCCACACCTAAAGTACAATGAGCAACCTCCTTTTGAAAAACAAATGAACAAAGTCACGGGTGCATTTGTGGGAATTGTTTTGAAACAAATCTGCCCCCTGATGTGAAGCCATCACACTTCCACTGCTGATAGCCGCTTTGGTGTGGAAAACATACAATAGTATTCAAGTCAAACGCTGTTCTCGATTGCTTTTGATTGACAGCTGAGGTCTACTTGTCGGCGGCGTGCTCGCTCACTGCCCCCTTTGCTGACGTTGTTTTTTACTTCCTGTGACTTAGTGAGTCACAACAACAAAATTAGAGGAGCAACGTGTCGTAATAAAGCTCCACAAAGGTCTACATCAATACACTCACAGATAAATGGCAAAGTCGGTTTATAATATTAAAATTACTCACTGAGAACAGGGATTGTGGACAGCGGAAAAACTTGCTCATTGAACTGGATGTGGTACCGTTCTTGTGCTTGTTCTTATTCTTCTTCTTGCTGGATTGGATCTCCTTAGTTCACATCGCCCCCTACTGTCCGGGAAACCGAAAAGGTGTTTGGCAAGCAATCTGAATCTAATTTACAGTACAGTATTAGCCAAGCGTGCAAAAACACAAAAGCATACCTGTCAAGTTGTACGTTTTCCCCGTATACGTTTTTTAAAATCATTTAAAATCACGTACGGCGTATTACAACTTTTATACCGAAAAAAAAATTGTGAACCGATCTCACAAAGACCATTTTGGCTCAAATCCAGATCGTATCACCTGCTGGTAGCCAACGACAATGCCGTCGTCGATCGCTACTATTGTCACGGGAGACCAGCAAAAGTAATCCTCAATCGGATATTTTGTTTTCATCACTGCGTAAAGTCGGATTGATAAAGCATGATGTGCGCATACACGGTAATCATTTATAAGGGCAGCTATTAGCCGAGGTTGACAGGTATGTAGACACTAAATTGGGGCATATCTTGAAGAACCACAGATTTCAAGGGCAGCTGATCCACTGAGCTGGTGGAAATACCGGGCTTCCGTCTACCCCCGTTTGATCAAAGTAATGGAGAAAAGATTGTGCATTGTAGCAACATCTGTCCCATCAGAGAGGGTGTTCTCAGAGACTGGACAAATAATTACTGAGAGAAGGAGCCGGATCAGCCCGTCCAAGTTGAAATATTTAGTTTTGTTGACTGCAAATTTAAAATAAAGCAAGGAGTAGCTTATGTTTGTTAAAATAAAGCAAGAATTAGCTTATGTTTGTTTGGTTCACTGCTGCTGTTACAGTTAATACGCACTATTTTTGTTATGATGTAGCATGTTGGATTGTTGTTTGTTGAAGTTTAATTCTGTTGCTTGTTTATTGTTTGGAGCCTTTTTAATGATCAATAAAATAAGTAAAAAGCCATTTCTTTGCTTGATAATTGTTGCTATTTGCAGTCAGTAGAGTGCAATATTTAGTTCACCAAGTAATTTATCAAAATGTATGCTAAATTTGTCATAAATATTTAAAAGAAAAGCTAAAGTTAAAAGAGCCGTTTGAGAGCCAGCTCTTTTCACTGAGCCGATCCAAATGAACCCGATCAGCGAAAAGAGCCGAAAACCCCATCACTACTTTGCCGACTCTTCCCGCGCCCACTTCTTGCTCCGAGTCGCCTGCTGACATTTGAGGAAAGACAGCAAAATTGAGCAGGCGGACAATGGATGTCATTTATTCAAGTGCTTTCTTTCGAAAGTGATTTTGGCCATTATGAGTCATTATCGCTGAAAACGCCGGGGACTATTTCGCTTGTCTCTTCTATCACGCCTGTCCATTTGCGTTGCTGCGTCTTGCCGTGTTGCCATCCGAAAAATCGGACGAAGAACAGTTTTGTGAACCCCAGTTGGTCAAACTGACCTTGATTCTTTGAACGGCATCGACAGCAGTTGTTGGGGGTATTTGATTGCGGAAATGACTGTTGAGATGTCATTAACAATTGTGACTTTTACAAAATGCGTATTTTATTCATGGTTCCCTTAAATCTAAAGGCTACACTCCCACAGAATGTATGTTTCAGAATATTTGTATTATGGAAAGCCATAATAGATATAAGCGGTTTAACCCTTTAAAAAAAGATGTGAAAATGATGTCTGCTTTTGATGGATTCAACTTTCATGCAGAGTTATTACATAATTGGCCTTCAAATGTGGCGTCGAGATTCAAAGTTAAAATCGTGCTGCTAAAATGCACCTTTTGGCGTCTTTGGAGCTAACACACCTTTTGTGTTGGTTACTTTTGTTGTTGTTGTGCCTTTGGTTTAATGCACGTAAATATTTCAGGTCAAGCCCTCCTGGGCGACCCCGGACTTAAGGCGAAATCCTTCCCTGCGGCAAGCATCTCATTAATGTTTGTGGGTCATAATTAGGCCGAAGTGCAGTAAATATGATATATATATATATATATATATATATATATATATATATATATATATATATATATATATATATATATATATATATATATATATATACACACACATAAATATAAAATGTGTGTGTGTGTGTGTGCCTGTGTGTGTGCTGGAGGATGTTTAATCAATCCCACAAGAACTGGATGCTCTGAATCCCAGAGATTGGAATGGGAATGTTAGAATGTGAGCATCATCAAGGAAGTTCACAAATGAGGCGTCGACGGCGCAGCCTGCCTGCCTGCCGCATGTGGTGCTGAATTCAGACTGGCGGTCGTGTGTTCATTTCGCAATCACTCCGACGCGCACGCACACAGGCAAGTGGCAGCTCAAAATTAAAGCTAATGATCCTGAAGAATGATGTAGTACCCATTAGAGAGGAAAGCAAACTGGCTTTATTTTTTGAGCCACGTAAAGGACGTGGGGAACTTGCGACAACATGACAGAGAGAATTTAAACGTCCAACCTCAAGATGATGAGGCGGACATTACATCCCCGGTGTTGTTTGTTTTGTTGTTTGTCCACTCGGCGGTACCCTGGTCCAAATGCAATTCATCAATGTCACAGATCGGCTGACAGAGTGCGGCTAATAGATGCATCAGTGCTGCTCCAAAGTTACTCATCGAATTGCTTGGATATTATACAGTATCAGTGAAGTACACCAAGCATAAAAGCACCTTTTGTTTGTTTTATGAGGAGGAATGTAATTAGCTTTTTTTTCGGGGGGGGGGGGCAATATTGCGATTTAACATGCAATTATTATTGTTTCAAGGTTGTCTTTACATGTACTTTTTTTTAACAAACACAAGCAATACTAATAATCTGTATTACAAGAAACACCATTAGAGTTATTATACATAGATGTTTTGGTCTTACAGGTTAATAAGCGGTCGCTAAAATAAAGGCAAATGAAACCAATATTTACACATTTTAGCCATGATGGAGGTTGCCACTCTGCTGAGTGCACATATGTGTTGGTCTATATCTTAAAATGACATTTAAAAAAAAAACTCCAATAATGAACAAAAGGCAGTGGGTACTTAGTAGGCTTCCATGAGGAACCCCGCCTGATGACCACATTCCAAATGTATTGAATGCATACTGTAAAAAGTGGGGTCAGTGTGGCGGTTCATTTATCCCTCTGAGTGCAATCCAGCTCGACCGTGATAAGTGAACCCCTGCATGTACAGTACAACGGAGCTCTTTGAAATGACAGTTTGCCACTTAAGTGCAGTCACACATGCGCGCGCATGCACACAGATTTGGGCAGCGCGGGGGGGAGAAAGAAGCATCGCCACTGGAAACTGCTTTTTCTCCTTGTCCGCGCTGAGAGAGCATCGTGAAGGAGCCTGGCAGAAAACAAACCTGAACTCTCTTTTGTGTGCGCGCGCGCGTGTGTGCAGCTTTCTTTCCCTCCTGATTTTTCCTCGCGCGACTTCGTGCGCGCAAAATGCGCATCTGGGTGGACTCGCCGGCGCTCGCCTCGCCTTCCTCCCCCCTCGCGTCGTCCCGCGGCGTGTGCGTGGGAAACTTGGCGGCATGCGGCGCGTCGACGGCTGCTGCGCGGACGCGCGGAACACATTGAAGCGGATGGACGCGGGCTCGGCCAGCAAGGTAAGTCTTGTTTTTTTTTGTTTTTTCTTCATGCGTCGACTGTTGTTTTTACACGCGAATCGGCGCTTTCACAAGTGTGAGGTGTCGATTGCGAGCTGAGCGTGGACGCACATGCATGCGCGGCGCACATCTCTGAAAACGAGATTTGGTTGCGCTCCATTGACGAGCCCTGTGAGGCTTGTCATAACACTTGTCTTGATGACATCACCGCTCCGTCAGACGGATAACATATTTAGACAAATGCACACTGAAGGAGGACGGACGTGAACACATAGAGCGGTTGCGTGTGCAGAGGACACCAGGAGTTCAAAGTTGAGAAAAAAAAAAGTGACACGTGAAATTAGAAGCTGTCTCGTTTCATTTCAGAACTGTTGTTATTCGCGAGGCGTTCATTGTTCCCGAATCCTTCTGATCTATGATAATATTATTATATGTCATCCTTGTTGGGGAGGCGTTAGGACTGATTTGTTTAAGGGGATAACTGTAGACCAGATGGTGCGCCGGTCAGAGCACAGGTCGGAAGAGACAGGATTCAAGGGGGTGTTTCAATATTCTTGACTGGAAATGTTAAAGTGAATACAAGGAAATGAAAACAATACAGGGTGATGTTGGTTGAGGAGGGATGAGGAGGGAGTAGGAATGAAGGGGATGAATGACTTGAATGTAGTTTGGGGTTGAAGAGGGATCGAGGAGGGACGCTTAGGAGGGCTGTATTGGCGGGTTGAGTGTTTTTGTCACGAACTCTGGGCTGAAGGAACCATCGATGACATAAGGAGGTACAAGGGGAGTTTTGAAGACACAAAGCTGAGATCGAACTTCAGGAATGACCTGGAGCAGGACGCAAACTTGGAAAACTCCTTCATCCCTCCCATCTATTCGAACTGACTAATATCCTAACTACAATTATTATTATTAAAAAAAAATAATGTTATTGAATGAGGGTTAAGGTACTCTAAAACTGATGTACAGTACTTGTTTTAATGGATGACAAATATTTATCTTATTTGTCTTTAAAGGTCCATCGGAGAAAAAAAAAAGCCACATCCATGTTCTAATCCGCTTATCTTCACGAGGGTCGAGGGTCGGCGGGGGTCACCCTGAACCAGTTACCAGCCAATCGCAGGGCACACATGGCCGAATAACCATTCATGTTCACAATCACACCGAGGGATCATTTAGAGTGCTCAACCAGCCTGACACTCGTGTTTTTGGAATGTGGGAGCAAACCGGAATACCCGGAGAAAACCCACACGGGCATGGGGACAGCAATGCGAACTCCACACAGGAAAGCCGGAGCTGGAACCGAACACTGCACCTCTGAGCTGTGAGGCGGACGTGGTAACCAGTCGCCCGCCGTGCCGCCGCCTTTAAACGTCAACATTTGAAATTGATTTGAAGCGCACGCTACGATTTGGTTGTTTCTTCTTGCGGCTGTGGAAGTGCCAACTGCGTCATTCGAATTGCAGCCATAATATTAGGTCGGAGGTTGATGTCGTCGTACAACAAGCGCAATCATAAAGCAGAAGCGAAATCGTTCAGCGGTAATGCGGCGGACGTTTTTGAAGTGAACGGGGGGGCGGGGGGGGCAAATGGCCAAAGGCTCTTGTGTGTCGAGCCCTCTCTCTGCTGATTGTGGCAGCACTCGACGGCCGCTTTTGCATCAATCACTTTTGCTCTCCAGCTCATTTGCCTGCCGCCATTCGTCTGGCGCTGCGGGCGGAGGGGGGCCCCGTGAGTGATGGAGACCAATCAGGCTGCTTTGGAAGCTTGTCAAAAGGATGGTGGGTGGAATGGAGAGGTGGGAGGGGAGGGGGGGGGTCAAGATCTCTGCATGATATATCTCACCAAAGGAAGAACAACCCTCACATTTCTGTAAATATTTGATGATATCTTGACTAAGTTTACAGCTTGTTTAAGAGTGTAAGTTGACTGTTCCCTCATAAGTACTCCCAGCTATCAACAAAACTGCTGGCAACAAAAGCGAGTCAACCCCTCGGCGAAAATGTCCATTTGAGGCCCTCGTAGTCGTTTTTTTTTCTCCCAAATTCATGTCGCGTGACCGTTTCGTGTTACAAATTGTTAACGGGGAGCAGGCGCGTTAAATCTGGTGTTCACTCACACACTCTCTCAACCTGGTCGCCGGAAGTTCACCGCCGTTACACAAGCCGCGCGCTACTTTGTCGCAAAATGTCATTTCTTCAGCGTCGTCCCCATGAAACTCTTCATAAATTATGGACAAAAATGTCACTTTGGTGATCCGCTCTATGTTCACACAGCCGAGCGAGTCCCATTTGCATGCCTAGCTGGCTTTTTGTTTTGTTTGAAAAGTTTCCTTTGAGGACGGGAAGTGGAGGAAGGTGACTTACATATGATGATTTATGCAAGTCCACCTGGGAAGGAGTCTGGTTTAAAATATGTAGGTGGTAAAATATGAGCGCGGCGACTCTCGATTTGGAAGTGAAGAACTCGCCGGCCTCAACATTAGGTACCCTTGCGCAATCGAACGGCACCAAAGACGAGAGCTGGCTCCTCCTCCCACGGTGTTGTCGCAAATGAGTTTGCGCTACACATACTTCATTCAGAGCTACTCCAACACTTTACATAATAAATAAGAGTATTAATAATTAATACCTGCTTTTTGTTTCCACGTTTGTTCTTCGACTTCTCCCTTTCATAATGTTGCTGCGGTAAATTGGGAACGTCTCCAATGAGAGACAAATCAAGGTTGACTTATCTTATATCAGGTTCGGCGGAGCATGTTGGGATTGTTTACTAGCTCGCTTCTACTTACGATGCAAATGATCAGTGCGTGCCATGCGTCATGTGTTGCGCACTTTGATGATGGCGCATGGCGGCACATTAGAGCTAACATGCTGCTGGACACGACTGTGAATATAGCAGACGCATTCCCACGTTTTTTCCTGTATACAAAGCGGAGACGTACTGAAATAATCCCTCGTTGCGAGTCCGCTGAAATACTCCCTAAAAGTGACATGAAGAATCTTAAAACTACAAATTGAGGTGATTTGATCAATTTAAAAGTGAAATATGACTGAACTGAACTGTATTGTTTTTTGTTTAAATTGAAGAGAGTTTGGGAAACGACGAAAACTCGGGAGCGTTTCAGCCATTTCATGTCGTCAGCGGGACGGTGGCTCCAGATGCTGGCCTTAAATAAAAGACGACGTGTCTCAGTTCGTTAACGTGAACTCGCAGTTGTGCGTGCGCCATCCTTGTAGACCTGGAGACTAAGTTGAAGAAGAAGAACCCCTTCCCTCCTCCCCCACCCCAAATTTCAACCTGATAAAAAGAACATGAGCGTGCAACTGCTATCTGCTCCATCATGCGTATTTTCTCTTCTTCTCCTCGCTTACCGGCATTTCAAGCCATTAGCCGTTTTGTGCGGCGACTTTGTTGCGCGGTTGGGAGACGCGCGCGCCGCTGCCACACGACGGTACACTAATACAGCATAATGCAAGCTCTCTGTCGGTCTTGCGCTGCAGCGTATTAGAGCACCGTTGCGCTTGAGAGGAGTGTCATGGGTAACGCTTGTTGCCTCGAAGACGTCGTCGTAAGCGCTTTGCAGAAATGTTCTTTCGCAGACTATTGATTCAGACACAAGCAAACGCGCTTGGTTGGTTTGTCTTTGTTTGGTAACAGGCGTGTCAAATGTACGGCCTGCAGGCCAGAAGCGGCCCGACTGTAATCCGGTCCGCGTGTTGTTACCAATTTTGACCACCGGAGGGTGCACTGGCAACCATTTCAATGAAATTAGCTTCCAAACCTGATTCAAAAGATATCTTGCTCCTGCAGAGTTCGCTATCTCCGCGTTTGTTTTCCAATGTGGGGAGGAGGGTTAAAAAGTAAAGGTTAGCATCGGTGACTCGCAGTCAGACTAGTTGCGGGCTTCCCTCGTCTTTACACTCACCACGCACATCTACTCGAGATGCGTCTGACGTTCTGTTCCTGCGTGCGCAACAGATCGGCGGCGTGTTGCTGAATGGCTGACGAGCCGCAAGCCTCCCGCCCTCCCTCGTGAAGCGACGCGGTCGCCATGTACCAGGAGGTGGCCTTCCTGGCCGGCAGCGCCGAGCGCCAGTTCACCACTTTCCACTTCAAGCGCGTGGAGAACCCGCAGGAGGTCTCTTCCAAGAAGGGCGTCTTCTACAAGCGGGCCCAGCGCCTCGTCAATAAGCCCCAGGTCCATCAGACAGACGCCGACGACGGGGCGGCCATCATCAACGTGGGCGGCATCAAGTACCGCATCCCCTGGTCCACCTTGGACGAGTTCCCCATGACCAGGCTGGGGAAGCTGCGCGGCTGCAGCAACGAGGCCGAGATCATGGACGTGTGCGACGACTACGACGGCAGCCGCAACGAGTTCTTCTTCGACCGCAGCCCGTCGGCCTTCCGCACCATCGTCACCTTCCTGGCGGCGGGCAAGCTGCGGCTGCTCAGGGAGATGTGCGCCCTGTCCTTCCAGGAGGAGCTGCTGTACTGGGGCGTGGAGGAGAACAAGCTGGACTGGTGCTGCTTGAGGAAGCTGCGCCTCCGCCAGGAGGAGGACAAGGAAATGCGCCGGCTGGAGGAAGAGGAGGCCGAGCCGCCGCCATGCGAGGAGAGCCGGCCGCCGCTCGCCGGCTCCGACGACATCCAGCAGGGCGGCTGCATGCGCAGGCTGAGGGACATGGTGGAGAACCCCCACTCCGGAATCCCCGGCAAGATCTTCGCCTGCCTCTCCGTCTTGTTTGTCGCCATCACCGCAGTGACGCTCTGTGTCAGCACCATGCCGGACCTCAGGGAGGAGGAGGAGAGGGTGAGTTCTCCCGCTACACCGGGCGGGGCAAGGGGAGGCTAAGATAATGACTTCGCCAGGTGCGAAAAAGAGCCGGGAGTCGGCTAATGTAGAATCCGAATCAACGTGAAGCTACTGGAAGTGCGAGCTGCCCTCCCCTGGAAAAAACATCCCCGGTTTCGAGTTTGCATTTCCCAAGAAAGAAAGCGATCGATAGGCGCCAACAAAGCCGCAGCAGTCCGACACCTCCGGAATAACCTGCGATCGCACCTTTATTTTTACCCGCGCTTTCTTTACTTGCTTTCAATTATGTGCAGGAGCTGCACCCGGACGACTGTGACAAACGCTACAAAACGGCATCAAGCACACCAGATCGCATCTTCGGCACTGTTTGTTTGGATTCGTATTTTGAAGGCGACGCATTCTGGAAATAGAGTCAGCGTCAAACAACAGCGAAACAGGAGCGCACATTTCAGGTCGACATCGAGCGAGCTAGCTTAATGGATGGATTGCTTGAGCGATACGCGAGCTAGCTACTGGGTTAGATGGCTACGCTAGATAGCTATGCTCAAAAGCTAGATAGAAAGAACACACGACTTAACTTTACATCTAAGGTAGATCGATACCGATTTACTCAACACGTGCTTTCATTTTGTGGCCGTTTCCAGGCAAGCTGATTCGGTCTGAGAGCCTGCTGGATTTGTACTGCCATGAATCCAAATAAGGTGTTAAAAAGAGACGACATGAACCGCAAACCGGGCAACCGAGAGCACAACTGTCACAGGAGTCTAAGAGCAGCTACTGCAAATAATTGCACGCACGTCGGCGGATGTCAGACACGCGGCGACTTTGCTCGCGCACACCTGTGAAAATGCATGGGCGCGCCGTTACTTGCGTTGACAGCCAAGCGCTTTTCATGCAACAGGACTGCATGGTGCTAATTACGGAGTCTCTTTCCATCGAGGGGCGGGCACTGTCGCCCCCCACACCTCCAGACCCCACCTCCCTCCTCACATGCGGCATCATTACAGAGCATCCATTAGACTTGACAGGCAGCTTTTACATTAGCGCTGATCTGACCCGTGCTAATGAAAGCATCACACGGAAAACATTGTTTTGCGTTTGCGAGGCGATGTCGCAAACGCAATTATGATCACGAATGGAAAATCACGTCATCGAAAAACCAGACTCACTATAAGGTTGTTTCATCCAGCTTTATTTACTTGGCAGCAAATTATGCGCAAATTGGGTTGGCCTTGGGTGGCAGAATTGTATGTACCGTCTGTAAATCTTCGACATAATTATACAGACAAAAAAAAAGTCTTTTGATAGGGTTTCCTTAATTTTCCAATAATCTTGATGCCAAAATTCAGGTGTATGCCGCAGGTACTAGTAGGCTCATTCATGTGGAGGAGCATACGAGGGGTAAAGGTTTTTCATCATAATCCGCTTCCACGTTTCACACGGTCGAACCATTTGTTCAAATGTGGCGTGAACGAGGGAAATATAATTTCAAGTGTTGGAAGGATCGACTCGTCTTACTCTCACATTCCAAAGTCAGCTGGGAGAGGTTCTCCGGCGATACGAAATGTAGCAGCATAATACATGACAAGTGCAGCTCGGTCAGGTGTTGTGTTCAGGGACATTCTGTTGAAACGAGGATTTTGTTGCTTTGATTCCATTAGTGCCACTCATGCCTTCAAACGTTAATCCCATTTGGACTAAACAGCAGCCGGGGCCTCATTTAAGATAATTGACATCTGGCAAAAATACTGGCTTATTTTTTTTAAACACCCCCCCACCCCACCTACCTACACCTCAACCAAGGTAGAAGGGACATTTTGCCAACGTGTCTCTGTAGAGTTACCCTAAATCTGAACTAATCCAATCTTGTCAAAAATATATATATATTCAATAAAAGGAAGGAAGCACTAAAGGGGATTGAGTGGGAAGTCTCGCGGGGATGAGAGGCTACACGCTTGTGTCACAAGCTAATCAAATATGGAGCTTTTTGTCTCCCACAAGCCACCCTCCCAAACGCCTCTTCGGGTCCGCTCCAATTTGTCAAAATGTGCTTTTAAATCTGTTGTACAAGCACCACGTGGATGACATGATTTAAGATTACAAGACAATAGCAGTTTTCACTCTGAAGAGGGGGAATTGAAATGAACAAATGCTGCTGCTGCTGCTGAAAAGAAAAAAAAAACAACAAGAAGCGCGGGGTTGAATAGAAGGCTACTTCCTAGTTCACTAAGAAACATACACAAAACAAGATTGGTCTATTTTTAATTGTATTTGCATCACGATTAGCGTGCTGCGTGGATGCCTTTGAGAAAATTTTGTGAACCGGATTGCCTGCGATAGTTAAGATAGGAACATATTTTGAAGACATGTTCATGTAGTGCCAATCGCATTTGGCACACTAAAATAATTGAATATGAATACGTTTTTTTCTCTCATTTAAAAAAAAAAAAAAAAGATTGTCACGTTTCCCGCATGAATGGAATGCCTCCAGATTAATTTGGCGGGAGCGCCTTTGGGACCGCGCCGATCGTTGGGTTGCTTCACGCACATAACAATCATCAGAATTGGGAACTTTAAAGTGAGGGCTCGCTTTCTCTGCTGGTGTTTCTTCAATAAAAGTATCAATAAAAAAAAGCAGGGGAAATGTTTGTATACATTCGCAGTTTAATGGCTAGAACGCCGCTGGTGTCGACAGCGCGGCACAAAGCGACTGCTTCGTAAGACTTCAAGGCAAATGCGTAGCGATGAAAGGCAAGCAGTTCTCATTTGCGCTGCGCTTCAGGGCCGAGCGACTTAATAACCAAACAATGTCTTGTAATTATACGCTGAAATATTCATGAGCTCGGACGACAGAAAGATGAGTTCCGTTTTTGTTCTTTTTGAGTACACCTTCGATGGCGTGTCAGTGCCTTTTTGTTTTCACACGCAACCAACGTTCATCAGCCTTCTTTGTTCTTTAGGAACCGACAAAGTCTCTCAAAGCGAGACTCTCGCAGCGCTTTGACTTTGCGACATCACCTTCATATTCATCTCGAGACCGGGAAAGCACTCTTAAAAGCGGAATACGACGTTCTTAGCATCTCAGCTTACCTTGATGTGGTTGTCGGTTGGCCCTGCAGGGGGAGTGCTCGCAGAGGTGCTTCAACATCTTCGTTCTGGAGACGGTGTGCGTGGCCTGGTTCTCCCTGGAGTTCGTGCTGCGCTTCATCCAGACCCAGAGCAAGTGCACCTTCCTGCGCACGCCGCTCAACGTCATCGACGTGGTGGCCCTCCTGCCCTACTACATCACCCTCATCGTCGACTCGCTGTCGGCGGGCGGCAAGCCGGCGGGCTCCGGGAACAACTACCTGGAGAAGGTGGGCCTGGTCCTGCGCGTGCTGCGGGCCCTGCGGATCTTCTACGTCATGAGGCTGGCTCGCCACTCGCTGGGCCTGCAGACGCTGGGCCTGACGGTGAGGAGGTGCACGCGGGAGTTCGGCCTGCTGCTGCTCTTCCTGTGCGTGGCCATGGCGCTCTTCTCGCCGCTGGTGTTCCTCGCCGAGAGCGAGTTCGGCGCCAAGCAGGAGTTCACCAGCATCCCCGGCAGCTACTGGTGGGCGGTCATCTCCATGACCACGGTGGGATACGGCGACATGGTGCCCAGGAGCATCCCCGGCCAGGTGGTGGCGCTCAGCAGCATCCTGAGCGGCATCCTGCTCATGGCCTTCCCCGTCACCTCCATCTTCCACACCTTCTCCAGGTCCTACGTGGAACTGAAGGAGGAGCAGAACCGAGCGCTGAGGCAGAAGCCGGACTCGCAGGACAGCACCAAGTCGCAGAACAGCGAGGACTCGCAGGAGACGGATAGCTACCAAGGCGCCGCCGAGGCCGCCATCTCGGCCGCCATCTCGGCCGTGCAGAGAAGGAAGTCCACGGCTCTGTACAGAGAGCACACTTAAGTGGATCCTTCCAGGGGAAAAGTGTGGTCTTCAAAAACGCCTGTTGGAGTTTCTGCTTGGACCGCAGGAAGCTTTGTTTGGACTTTGGGATCATGGTTGATGAATTAACTATCCACCAGTCCCCCCCAAAAGAAAAAACAAACAAAAGCCCAAAGACTGCCATGAGGACATTTCAAGTTGTGTACACAGGTCACGATCGGGATCAAAGTCAGCAAAGGTCCTATTAAGAGCAAAATGGTGGTTCTCAAACTTTGCACACCAAGTACCACCTGTAAAGCGATGTTCTTCTCCAAGTAGCACCACGACTAACATTGGTCGTAAAAAGGTCTACTAAACGAAACCGAGGTAAACAGTTTATCGAATATTATTTTCAGGCAACAATTGACAATGGCCGACAATCGTCATCGTGAAAGCGTTAGCCGCGCAGCTTAATTGCCTTCGTCATTTTTGGAACAACAAGAAAAAAAACAAAAACAAAGGGAGTCCAGTTGCCTACAAAGAAAAAATAAAATTCAGCAAGTACATTCGTATATATTTTGAAATCGATATTGTTACAGTATGTTAAAAATGACAATGGCCGCTATGCTTTTAGGCTAAGCATGTTTCAAACCTGGCCAATATTTACGACCGCATATCCTCATCTATGGGGTCAACAGAGCCACAGATTCGGTCAATGTAACCTCATATGGAGCGCTAGCCAATTACGAGATAGGCTAACAGTTAGCATCGTTTCTCGATAGATCTCACAGATCATCGATTTTGTTGTGCGGTCTCAGAGCAGTAACCACACAAAGCCATGACATTTCTTTCCCTGTCATGTGTTTTGCCTCACGTCCCAGAATTGATTAGCATGCTGAAATCCGCAACGTTCATCCCGCTCTAGTCGCGCGAGGCTATTGAGCCTTCGCTCTGATGCTAAATATTTCACAAGGTCTTGTTACTGAAGCAGAATGATTGAGAGAGAGTAGTGTTCATGGGAATTATTGATGCGCCGTTTCATTCCCCTTTATTGTCTCATTCAGTATGCACGATGTGGGCTGAGCTAATTATAAGCCACAACGCAGCAGGAAAAAATAAAAAATAAAAGTCTCAACGGTCTGTCGGGAAATTAGATTGATGAGGAAATGAGAAAAGGATTGATGCCGATCGAGCGAAGGAAAACACGAGGGGAAGATAAATTCACTGCACCCAGACAATGAAGGAGAAACCATGAGTCTCGTCTTCAAGTTTTTAATAAGATATAATCAAGGTCCAGAAACATGGGAGCTGCTAGCTTACCAATTAGTTTCAGTCAATACCCATTTTTTTTTAAAGGTCAATGATTAAAATGGGAATCTTTATAATGATGATCGTAATCTTAAATCTAGAGTTGAAAATGTGTGAGCCATAATTTTTAGTATGCCATCAAGTGTTCTGAAGATAAATTGGCGAATGCTGCAATATTAGTTTTTTTTAAATCATGGAGCAATTTTTGGGTCGTGTTAACCTTTACTCGAGAGCTGTATATATTTAGATATAAATATAAATAAATAAATACAAGTAAATGGACCGCAACAGCACGCACTCAACAGTGCGTTATGGAACATTTCAGGGAATTCCAGAATAAATGTTGAGTTCGAATTTTGTATTACCGCTCCGTCATCGATGTTAACCGTGTTGTGCGTATCAGTCGCTGACAACCCTTTAGTCATATTTCGAGCTTGGCTGGAGTGCAAAGGCTAAAACAAAAAGTGCAAAAGCCTTTTGATACACCCCCCTCCCTCCCCTCTGGAGCAGCAGAAACGAAACAGCTGACGCGCTTTCAGCCGAGCCAAGCGTTGAATTAATGGATTTCTTCAAACGACGAGTGCAGTCTGTGACTGTGTGTGACTGGAGTGCCTTGTCAGTAGAAAAATAAAATAGATTACCAAAAAAAAAAATAAAAAAAGGAGTGTTGAACTGTAAATAGAATGAAGCTGTGCTCTTTTAAAATCCCACACAGGCATGTTTAGGATGGATCAACGCATGCAACTATTGCACACAAACACATTTTAATGATTTTTTTTTTTTTGGTGTGTGTGTGTTTTTAGAAATGTCTTTTTTTAAATGGATGATTGGAAAGAAAAAACTTGGAATGTATTGTGGTTTTGAAAGCGCCTCTCTTGGCGCAAAAGAAAATAAAAACGAAATCATCAATACAACGAAAGATTGTAATTAATTCCTGAGCAGGAAATGATTGGTGAGCAATCCATCACACGATGGGTGCACGGAAAATTTGCAAGCGTGCGTGCTGTGCCTGGACTTCTACTGTGCTGAGAACATTCTGAATTGTTTGGTCCACATTGGCTGTTCCTAATAAACGCAGTGTTTCCACCAGCGATGTTGGCTCAATGCGCCGCGACTTTGATAAACAGTGACGGCGCCTCCTGTGAGGTGAAGGTTTCTCAGGCTGCAGAAAAAGATACGCACAAGAAATTCACCTCACGGACAAAGCTCCTCACGCCGGTGAGCGCCCTTCAAAAGAACATAGCGGCGGCGGCCGCACACGGCAACAAAAAGGAGAAACTAGTCGAAAGATAAGAGAGGAAAATGAAAGCGGCACGGACAGGAAGCTCATTTTTCAAAAGGAGTTGTTCATCATACCATAGAAGCAGTCATCACCGGACAGGTGGAAAGCCAAAATTGATGGATTAGGGCTGTTCATTGGGCACAAGATACACCTTCATAATATCATGAAATCCAAGACATACTTGTACAATGCAAGCAAAATGTTTTCTTTATATTGTAGCTGTTATGCAAAACAAACAAAATACACCGGCTGATCCTCTGCCTGCCCTCTTTATTTCATCCATTTTTTTCCACTCCATTGTTGGTAGATAATGAAGAGGTAGAGAAGATATGCTTTAATTGAAACGTAGCACAAAATGAACATGTGTATGTGTATATATATATATATATATATATATATATATATATATATATATATATATATATATATATATATATATATATATATATATATATAATTAAAGCACAGTTTTGGCACCGAAGTTCAACAAGCCGTGTTTGACAATGCTCTGCCTGTGGTGAAACATATGGCTAAACGAACGACAAGAAAGACATCATCAAATGGAGAACCGGTCGCGTTTTCACACTTGTCCGAGTAACACACAATCCGCGCTAACGTTTCTCCAAACAAATACGGCTGCTGTTGAGGATGCGCGAGCGGGGGGTTGGGGAGAGGGGGGACCCACCTCGCCGAGGGGCCAACCTGGTTAATAGTTAACTTTAACAGCGGGAAAGGGGGGCGGGGGAGGGGGGGTGTTAGAAGATGAATAGCACTGTCATGTCCCGTCTGCATGATTGGGAAAGAAAGATAAAAGGGGAAACACCCATGTGGGCAGATCGCGCACTCGGCCACAGAGCAGGAAATGAAATTTCATGGAAGAAAATGGAGATGGAACACAAACCCCGTGAAATGATTCGGACACTGTAAAGGAAGGGCAGTTATTAAATTGGGAACAAAAGATCAATCAAATGGTCGGGTGGCATGACGACACCAATGATGGGAGAGATCTGCCTAGGGAGCCTAATTCAACAGTCCGTTCACTTTGTGAGTTCTTGGCTCTTCATAGACACCTTTGGTCATTGCTCTTTGCGGAAATACTTCAAGAGGTCCTTTTGGGCCAAAGTCCAAAGCGGGGTTGAGCTGAGGATCGCTCCTCGTAGAAGAAAACGCCCCGAGGTAAGATTTGTATTTGACTGGCTCTTGTTCAATACACTCGGCTCCCTTAACTGCTCTGAGAGGGCACATGGGGGCCGCGAGGCCAACAAAGGTGGTAAAACTGAGCCGAATTTTCTCACCGTTCATTTCGGCAACAATAGCGGGGGGGGGGGGGGGGCAAACAAACAAACGGCAAATGCCTTTTTATACATTCAGTGATACATACAGATTGAAATGGGTGAGCAGCAAGCCGTCTCTGGGGGTGTGTATTAAGGCAGAGGGAGGGGCATGCAACAGTCAATTCCACATGTCTGGACCTTAAAAGCTGCTTCGGTTCGGTAAACACTGCAAAGATTCCCCACATGCGCAGGTTTCACAGATATGCACAATACAGATTAGTCCCGGTTTGGGGTGAGGGGACGAAGGCTTGTGTCAGGGTGGCTTAGGTCAGATTGCGGGTTACGTTAGCGATGGGGTACGGGGCGGTGGTTCAGGGTTGCCCTCAATTTACATTTCTCATCTTGCCATTTCTTCAGACATGGTGCACGAGTCCACCGTTGCGGGAATAGTTTGGAAAAGATCGTCGGTGAGGTCTGTGCCGTTTTTCCATGTTGCCGCTTTGCATCCATCCAGGAATCATCCGCCCTCTGGTGTAGTATCAGTGTTGTAACAGAAAAAAAAAATGCCGCGTTTCCTGTCACGGCTCAACTGTGAGAAATTTAGAGACCGGAGCTAAAACCGAGAAGGAGAGCAGGACATCCAGTCACTCTCATCCAACGTGAGTAACTTTGCCAAAATGTTCTTTTGCATCATTGAACGCGACTTCTCAGAAGATGCTTTGATTAAAGACTTCAACATTGGAGTTGAAGCATCCGCAGAGAAGCCTTTCCAACGGGGGAGCAACTCCATACCTTCACTTCCTAAAGTTGCCACTTTTTCCAGACTGTGTGGTTACATTGGGAGAATATAAGATCAGGAATATTCAAAACCACGATGGGTTGACGTGTAACAAGTTGCGCAAGGCTTTGGCGCAGACACCAAGTCACCTTGAGTTCTTCCCGTTTTCCTGAGCCGCGGTGCTCAGATCTCAGAGGGCTTTGGCGCTGGTGTTGTGGGAGGCGGTGTGCGACGCCGGCTTCTTGGGGTAGAAGCTATAGTAGTAAACCTGGAATAGGATGGCAAAGTCCACCAGGACCTGCAGCATGCCGCAAGTCCAGAACTGCACGGGCGCTTGGGTGAGCAGGAAGTAGACCGTTTTGAAGGTGTCGCCACTCGTCCACATCAGCACCATCTTGACGCTGTGAGGAAGAAGTTGAGTGGGGATGCGGTGAGTCATCGTTTTTCAAAAATGCTAAAAACCACTCAATCCGATGCCCTTGCAATCAACCTTATCAAGGTGACGACGGACCTCCTCAGACGCTTGCCATAACTCGGTCCCCGCAGCCTCTCCCAATATCAATAACTCACAGGGCGCAGAGACGCTTTCCACAGTCTAATGGGAACTAAATATCGCCAAATGTCAAGAGATGGAAAAATAACTCTTTCATTCCACAAGACGTACTTGTAGGTCTTTTTAAAATTAGGCCCCGCCTGCCAAGGACGTACTTGTACGTCCAAGTCTTTTTTTTTTTTTTTTTTTTATGGCGTCATAGAGGTGAGGAGGGTCTGATGCAATCTGTGAATGAGAATAAGCCGTTTGCATTGTAAATCATGTAAAAAAGCCACCAGTAGGTGACAGTAGTGCTTGAAATGCATGCTTTTCCAAAAAGCTCTTTTTCTGCGTTTTGCCCAGGAATCGCCATTTTCATGAAACTTAAGCCATTTTGTAATGCCGATTGCTGAAGAATGGAAAAAGATAGAAACCATTTTTTTCCTGCTGATAGAAGAGAGTCCAGTTATTTTGGTAGGCTCCATGTTTATATCGCATTAGAACCAAATATTCTGTGGGCCTTGCAAGATCAGTCAAAATCCAGTAAAATGCTGGGATTGAGGGGGTTGCTCCAGCGAAAATGGCTGGGATTGAATGAGTTAAGCGAGACTTGTGAACGTACCCGCCAAAAATGACAAAGATGGATGGTGTGATTGGAAATGCCACAGAATTGACTCCTGCACATGGCCTGCCTTCCCATATTCCTATCGACGGCTCATCTGGTGTGCGTCCGCCTTGTCGGGGAAAAGCTTTTCGCATGATTCATCTCTCCAGTTTCACCTTAGCCCTTTTTCATTTGGAGGACCCGTTTGTGGATGAGCCTTGGCGTTTACCTCAGGCTGCCTACGTGCTGCCGTTTTCACACACTCTTTACTGGGAAGCGTCTCTCTTCCTCAAAGCCCATTCGTCTTCAATCTGGCTCCTTCCGGCGTCTCTGTACCTGCTCGCCTCCCTGCCGCATGGCAACCTCCCGCTCACAGCGAGGAGCTTGTTAGCTACGTTCATGTCAACCTCCTCCTCCTCCTCCTTGTCGACCGTCGTCTTGGTTATGAGCGCGAGACTTCCTGCGGGTAGCCGTGAGAGAGGCGCGAGTCGTGTTTGATCGAATCCTCCCCCGCCCCCTCGAATACAGAGGGCGTCTGGGGTGCCACGAGAACATCGTCTGACAACTTGTTTGGAGAGGCGCTCGGCGCAGAGGCTCGCGGGGTGCATCGGTGATTGGTTGGGAGTGTTGCAACGGTGGTTTGAAAAGGTCAAAAAGTCACACTTGAGATCAACGACAGGAAATATTTCCGAGACATGCGTCGCAGTAAGCGGCCACAATGACTCCCACTTCAACAAGTGTGGGTTTTGTTCAAGTGAACAGGTTGCATTTCAAGCGAACGCAAATACGCTGTGACCTGCACAGTCCATTCCCAAGTCATTTTATGAATAGTTTCATTCAAAAATAAATAAATAAATATCCCAACCGATTATTGATAAGATAGGCGTGCATGGGGGACTCAATGGCTCATAAGTCCCAGTGACTGACCTCAAGTTTTTCCAGCTGCGGCTGATCCAAAAGCTGCTTTATATTGCACGTTGCCGCTAGGGTAACGGAGCAGCACCATCAGTGGTGAAGCTATTTTTATTTTTCTTCACGTATGTGCGTGCGCTGGCTTAAAGAAGCTCCGGGGTTGTTATCCGACATCGTAGGACACGGCTAGGACACAAGCCTTATAAGGCGCCACTTTGGATATGTGGATGTCCCCCCCCCCGTCTCCTTGATGAGTGTTCGTCTCGCAGTTGTTTTATGGCAGGTCGCTCGACGTCAGTATGCAGCTCTGCCTTTCGCGATCCGCATAATAATAGCAAGAGGCCTCAAAGTATTTGCGAGGCTTTACGGTGCGCATTCGACATCCTGCTCACTGCAACATTGCGCTTGAATTCAGTGAAAAATTACGGAACGCTGCCCACACAAGCGCAGCGTAATTATACAAGCCACCATGAGGAGCGATTCAAACTTGAAGCGGGGGGGCAGTGAAAGGAACCTGCACGCAGGCCGACTGTATTTAGCGACAGACAAATACAAGGATGGCCTCACAGGACAAATGCCTTATCGGTGCGCTCTGCCATGTTGTATTGTTAAAAAAGGGGCTTTCTCTTGGATGTCTCGCAGCGCAGAGTTTGTTGGCCGAGAGAGTCATGTTGAGGATTCTGTCAAACTTCCACTCCAGATTGTTGCGTCTGCTGGAGGTAGGCCTGAAACGTTTAACCAATGAGCCAATTCGCAATTGGCCAGATGCTTTCCGGCATGGACCAAGTTCTTTGAAGAAAGGGCACGATGGTTTACGCCGCACTGGCTCTCTGCTTACTCATTCGCATATACACGCGCTTATTCACTGTCAAACTTTTCCGATGTCTCAACATATGTTCCGGACCTTATATGGTGCTCCGAATAGATAATAGATGAGCGCCGCACGGACCGTGAAGGAGTCGAGGTAAAGTAGCCTAGCAACAGCTGTCAACTCTCAGCGGGTTGTGCCCACAGGACAGAAAGAAGCAACCAGGACATTGGATGATGCCAAAAAGATGCCTTGCAGCGATGAAGTCGACTGGATGCAGATGATGCATAATATTAAGAGCAAGCGGCAAGGTGCCCTACTTGGCGGCGGAAGAGGATACATGACCAGTCGTCAATCACCACCCCCTGCCCCCATAAAAATCCACACGAATCTGTTGATGAACATCAAAAATAATAAGCGTGAATTTGATGTTCGATCAGTTGTCAATTCATCGTAGCACCTCGACAATAGACATTTCTATGCAGCTGCATAACTCATTGAGGATTTGACTTTTGAGCTACAAGGTGAGATCTGAGTGGTTCTTTCTGTCTCGGCTGACCGAGGACAGGGTGGAGCGGGTAGGAAGTTTGTCTGATACAAAAAAAAAAACGAAAGAGCGGATCAGAGAGGGCACGAGCACGTGTATGGAGGAGCCCAGCGTGGGAGCCGTCATGGCGAGTTTGGTGGCCAGGCAGCCCTGCTGGAGCGCTCTTATCTGACTACTGCAGCGAGCCCAGCAGTAGATGAGGCGCGCACACACACACACACACACACACACACACACACACACAAATGACGCACTTGCACACAAACACACACGCCGTGAGAAAGCTTTTTATCAGCCTTGTCGACGTCCCACGACGACTTATCTTGTGTTGCGTTCCCCTCCGCCTTAAATGCCGCTCTCCATCATCTCCACTTTCCCATTCCAGTATCCATCCATCATCACAACGCAGAGTGTGGCTTTCAAGTTGGTGACGTGTTTTATGGCTCGGAAAGGTTGAAATGTTCAGCGTAGAGGAACAATAATACCCAAACTGATGAGTATTTTTATCAATCTGTAGATTATTGCCTCCATTAACGGATCAAACGGAATCCATAATGAAATAACGCTACCGTTTGGTTCCCCTGCGGCTCTGGATAATAAACAAAAGTATTGTGCGTCGAGTTCTGAATTTCCTGCAGTAGTTCTAAGGCAGGCGAAAGCAAACTTTTTGGACTGAGGCCCGCACACAGAAAATGGAAGGAAGACGGTGGGGCATATGCAAAGCAGTTCAACATGTCAGAAAAGAAGAAAAAAACCAACCCTTCTAAATCTTTGGTCACCTCGGCTCTCGTGCTTCAAACATGACCAAGAAAAGCAAAACCGTTTTCGGAGCGCTCACCTCATGCCTTCGGTGGACTTGTTCTGGTAGTTGCAGTAGAGCTGCGGCGTTCCCAGCATGGCCTCGCTGAAGACCGCCAAGAAGCCCAGCGTCTCCACGAACACGGCCGAGTCCAGAAGTACGTAGGTGACGTAGGCCGCTGTCAGCGTGAAGGCCACCACGCACTGAACGTAGTCCAGGAAGCGGCTCCATGACCAGAAGTACTTCCATTCGAAGTCTAAAAGTAATGGACAATACAGTTGCCACAATATTAGGTACACCTGCACAATCTAATAAGATTCACTCGAAGAGCAAAATTTCAGATAATGCATATCAGAATATTCCAGGTTAAGCTACCTACAGTCTATATTTTTTTCACCTTTAAAAATGAGTAAAAGTGAGAAAACGAGCTCCTATTTAGTCAAACGAATTAACACACTGATGGAAAAAAAGGCTTCACATTGGAGACGTCAATCCGCACTCAATGTATTTTAAAAGATATGAATCAAATTTTTAAAAAAATAGAACGACGTATATGAGGCTGCTCCCATTGTGCTGCTTTTTTACTTTGTGAGGAAGGATGAAGACGATGAGGAGGCCCCCGAGGGGGATGATGATCACGACGGAAGGTGCTCTGCAGTCGGCATGGCTTGTAATAGCGGGGGTGAGAACGTGGACACTAATGAATGATTTAAAAGGCGCCCGTCACTCGAGAGCGCTCCTGCTCAGAACAAATGATGGGATGGAGATTCCGAGCACACCGTTTGCTTCTGGTAATGATCAACAGGGCCAAACAGTCATCGCGGAGTCATATTAAGGCCACATGAGACGGCGACGACGACAGCAAATGCCCCGCAGGCACCCCGGGATGTCTTAACTGTTCCGATGATGCCACAGCAGCGTCGACCGTATTTGTTTCAACAGATTTTAATGTTGGAGCAGCGGAGGCGATTGAACAGATTAATCAGGAAACTCATATCTGCCGTGTTTTTAAATGGGATTTTGTTTTTACAAGCATTAAAAGCAATAAAGTACAGTAGATTCATCCAATCACACAAGAGAGGCTCTCTTCTGACACACAAATTAGCCGATGATTCGTTCGGTACACCTGTCAATGAACTGTGTTATTAAAATAAGTAAAGAAATAAATAACTGCTGCAATACAATCCCATTTTATTGACACGACTGCCAAACAATCCGCAACACTTACAGCGACATCTGCTGAATCTGACTGGACACTGCACCACTTTGAGCCCCAATGCAAGCTGACGGCAACATCATCAAAACAGCCGTCGGTCTACCTCGACAAGGGTCTCGAGTCAGCTGGAGCGTATCCCATCTGACTCTGGGCTACCGACAGGCCATGACTTGGATTGGTCACAAGCCAATTACAAATCCCCAATGAACCACATGAACCGATTGGAAACCAACGGGAATGTCAAATCAAGTCATCGTTCCCCACTGGAATGAATGGTAATGCCATTAATCCATTCCAGCACCACAAACAACATTAAAAACAAAACAATAACAAAAAACCTCTACAGTATTATCCAGTATGAGTCATAGTCATCTTGGCCACAAAAGGGCAGTATAATAGAGACACATGAGGGGCTTCATGACTCAGTAAGCTGCAATAAGCTTCAGTGTACATTCCTGCAGATCCACACAGCACAGAAACAGCAAAGTTGTTCTTGCGCTAACTTAACCTCTATAATCAGCCCAAATCACCAGTGGGAAGGCACCCGCTTTGATGACATTTTGCGCTTAGCGTTCAATGAAAAATGCTTTCATTAGAGAATTATGGCAGAGCGCTTGTGACATTTACATGGCATTTCTGAATGAATACGCTTGGCGGACAAGGTAAGTGGGCCTTCCCATTGTCAGGCAAACAGTATCATTCTTGCCGGATGACGAAGCCAATGGTCCATTGCTTAGCCGTTGCCAAACTCGCTGGAGAGGCAAACAAAAGGTGCAAAGCGGTGTACAGGTTTGTTTGCGACGGACTTTGCCTTGGAGCGCTGCTCGTGTTTGTTTAGCTGCGGAGAGCTCAGCTGGCATCGGAGGAGACGTGTGAGCGCGGGCCAAGTGGCACCAGCCGCGCCGAGCTGATAAAAACACGAATGAGCGGGCGGCTAACGGACGGTGGAGCGACGTTCCGACACAGAAGCTGGCAACTGCGCATTGAGCCACTTGACACGACAAGTGAGCCTAATGCGCTACATGATGTGAAAACCAGCTAAAGTGACCCCAGAGCACGAAAAATACAACCGACTTCATCAACGGAACCTATTTCTGCAGACAGTGGAAGGGATAGTTTATTACCCAGTTGCAAATGGGAGGAGACACCTTTTAGGAATATGTTTTGAGTCCTGATGCGAACTGACGCTCGGGCTGTACGACGACTGGTTGGCGCCTCACCAAAATGTCCAAACTGAACGACACGACATTATTTTGTCCACTGTCTGTCACTGGCCCACAACTTAGAAGGAGCATTGATCAGAGGAAGTGAAACTTCTTGATAGGATTGCATCATCGGTATAGGCCTATTCAGTCTTTGCAAGGATTCCTATCTGATGAAATCAACCTTCCAAACCGTTTCCTTGACGAATGGCCTCCCTCCATAATGCCGACGTGAAAACGATCAAGTCAACATGAAGAGGATGTGCTCAACCGCTCGGCTATCGCACCGCCCAGAAATCAGATTTTTGTTTTAATGTTCTTGGTTTTATTTCAAAGCCACGTTGCCCTCCATTTGGAACGAAACAAAACAAGAGTAGGAGAATATGGCGCATCCTTATTTGGCCGTGCGAGAAAGTCATATGATTAAAAGTCTGCCTGGCTGTTTGCTTGCAAATGTCAAGCTGTTTGGATAGAAGAGCACCGGTGTTCTAATGGCACTGTGCAGCAGCTGCCGCCGCGGTGAGAACAATTACACTATCACGCGCTATGATTAGGGCTTACGCAACGGGAAAAAAAGGTGTGCAATCAGGAGAGCCGCGTGGGCGGAGGCCGCTCAAGACTGGGGGGGGGGGGGGTAGGACTGACACCATTCGCAGCTTGAACTTTTCACATCAGCTTACTGTCAGCCATCAGGTTTTGTACAATGCACTTATTTTTGTCTGTGTTTCCATGGAGAGGTCAATCAAGTTGTGGCATGGGATCAATTCTAATAATGACGCATGGGCGGACATGGTGACCGGGGTCATCCGGTGCGCCGCGGTGGCCTGAAGGCACCGGCCTCCTAAATTGCAGGTCCCATCTGCGGTGTACGACTCTCTTCGAAGGGGGTTGAGAAACATGGCCGGCACGTTTGGGGGACCTATACATCTGCTCCTTCGTCAAAATAACCAGGAATTATTGTAATACAGGATATTAAGTGATAAATATGGATGAGGCAAACTGGGTTCAGTCCTATAAGGACCGATGAGCAAATAGTCTCGGAGTGCCATCTCATGCCCATACAGGAAACTGCAGTTCAGTCTGCGCCTGATACGTTACCAGTCAACACATGGCGCAAGCCACAATATGAAGTACCCGGTCACAAGCGGATGACATCACATTTAAGGTTCGACAAATACAGAGAACTGCTCATTCAAGTCAACTTGATTTTAAAATATTTTCAAAAATACATGAGGAAAAAATTGAGCAGAACTAAAAGAGACAAATCAAAATCGGTCCAAGTAAAACTGAAGCTTCGTCTTTGTTAAAAAAATTAAAAATTGAATTTTCACAATCACTCCATTTTTTTCTACTAAGGATTCTACGGTACAATTATTGTACAGTGCACTTCTCCCTAATGAAGCTTCCGATGAGCATGTATTAAGATCTTCAGAGGTTAGTAGAAATCACAGAGTCAGCGAACAGGCGTGCCCACAATGTTAGAAATGACAGCTAAGCGTCTCAGGTGCCATTTGCTTTGCTTTGCAATGTGGCACGGGCGTCTCATTTAAAAGCATTGATTAGGCAAGAAAAGGGTCAAAGAGACGTGTTCAAACGATCCAAAAGGCTGTTTGCGTTCAATCAATGCACACAGAGCAGCATTTGTGACAGGAAGAACAACAGATTACACCTCAACATGCACAGCTCTGAAGGCCATCAAGTCTACGCCAGCCATTAAAAAAACAAAAAAAATGTGTGAATTATACAGGCAATTGAGAGCTGCTACAAGCATGTGATGATGTGATGTCGAGTAGCATGCAGTGTGCCATGCAGGAGAGTCACGGATACGGAGGGCACGTGAGCGAGTGGGGTGCTGCCAATGCTGTTAGTCATCAGTTAATGTCGGTCAGGTCTGATGGCGAGGGTGAGGGAACGGCGCCGGAGAAGCCGATGGGGGATGGCGGTCACATTTAAGCAGAGTACCTACCCAGAAAAAGCCTCTTAGGGATTCGGACCTCCTCGTCCTTAATGTCTGAGGCTACAGACGGGAAATAAATGCACAAGTGAGGAAAAGAAGAAGAGGAGCTTGGTTTCAAGGAACTGTTGCAGCCGAAAAAGGAGGCGACCAACTCCACAGCAGTGTTCCCTGAGCCCCGCCATGTGTACGGAAAAAGTAATTGACACTCCCGCAAAGATTTATGATTGCCTTTGAATGCCACAAGATGGCAGCAAAGCACTAGTTTTACGAGACAGGAATCTGGCCAAAGCATAAGAAAAGCGAATAGGTGATTTTTTTTCCAGCACATAACGGAGATAGTTTAAAATAAATAAATAAGGCAACAAATCACCTAATTTGGAAATTGTGAAGCAGGTAAAAAAACAAACCCCCGCCCCCCCAAAAAAACACTTTTTTTTCCTCTTCATGTTTATGGGAAATATATATATTTTTTTAATCTGCATATCCCATGTGCCTTTGGGCAGAATGCTGGACACACTCTGAACTAGTTGTATGGGAGAAATGTTCATTTTTAATTGCTTTGTAGTTTTTGTCAGACATAATGTGTTCAATACTTAGCTTCCATTTTGTTTGCTAGTAGAGCCCCTCCATTTTATCTTGAGTACATCAGATCCTGAAGCAGGATTAAATGCCTTGACTGGGACACTCCAACAAACACACACCATGTGACTTCACTCACACGAGGCCTTAAACCCCAATGACTCAACCACTTAAGTAAACAGAAGCCTCCAAAGCAAATAGTACCATGGTTTAGCTCTGAGCACATTTTTTGCATGGCCTTTTGTTTGAGGTGTGTAAATGTAGATTCTGGCACACTGCAGGAGTAAGGAACCGACGACCCTTGGGACAATATATGACCCGCGATGGCATTTGATCTGGTCCACCATGCGAGTCTAAATTCAAAACTGCAACCCTGTACGAGAGAAGTTTCTGACCTAGGAAGGAGCGCCGCTTGGTGTTGAGTTCAGCGTTCACACGGACGTTGGTGCACAGGTTGAGCATGGCCAGCATGGTGGCGATCATGATGATGCTCTGCCACAGAAGCAGTGTCTCAAAGTAGCGTCCGAATCTGATGGGAGAAACAGGAACAATGCACAAATAGCCTTCAACATGGAGCAACGCATACCAGATAGCACCAAGAAGGTCTAAAGATTAGAGTTTGATGCGATCGTGCACCAACAATAGTCGTGTAGCTGAAGAAGATTTGTGCGATGTTTTTTGTGTATTATGGTTTGCACGGAGTTTGGTGATGTGGCGCCCTGACACTTTTTTTTTTTTTGCGTGTGTCTAGTGGATAAATTCTTCTGATTCTTAAATCGGGTGTTTTTCCCAAAGTACGCTTATGATGTGGCTCATCGGTATTAGTTTTGTACCTGAAGAGGATTCGCAGGATGTTGGCCACTAGCAGGACCAAGCACACATAGGTGGAGAAGCCCTCCGCGTTCTGCGTGCGCCGGATGTCCCGGTACTGGGGGATGTAGGGAACCACCCCGCCGAACATCATTGCACCGGCTGCCACCCACGACACCAGCCAGTTGAACATGCTCACTACCTGCTCAAACGCTTCGTCTTGCATAATGAGCTGGAATTAAATTTGCCACTCGCTTGATGCTGGCTATCGGGGCAATGCAGAAACACCCTTCGCTAATTCTTAATGCCACGCATTTGACAACAGAGATCCCTCGTTACAAATAAAAATCAAATAGAAATGGGTGGAGTAGTTTCAATGTTGTCACTCCAATTTACAGCGAACAAAGGGGCTGAAGCTAAAATCTAGCAGGAGACACACTGTTTCAGTGGCGAGTAGTTTTACCCAAGTGATGCACTTGACTAACATGACAGACAAAACGTCCCAAAGTCACGTTTACGTGCCCTTTGAATGGAAAGTAGGTTTAATGGAAACGGCAAATTCGTCGAGAAAAAGTTTGACAAGCCTACCGACAGCTGAGAATCGTTTGGATTTTGGCAATATTGACTGCCACTTCCTGTAAACGTCACACGTTACGTTTGAAACCAAAGATGTTTGATCCATTCTAGATGGTTCACTCCTCTGATTCATTGAAAATAAACTATGCTTTCAAAATGTAGAAACCCCACTCACGCTACCAGGGGTCAAAATTATTTTGTGTTTACTTATTAGCAAATGTCAACGTTTTTTTACTTGAGTTGGGATTTGCTCAGAAATAGGGATGCTTTATTACGTATTGGAAAATGCTTTTAGGATTCCGCATTGTCGCCACGGCGGACGTCGTTTTCCCGACCAAATGTTTGACTCTTTCAAAATAGTTCCCTACTCTACTTCGTCTTTCGCAAAAACAACACAAAAACCCAAAACAAAAAAATTTAACTACGTGTTTCTAAATAAACAAAGCTAAACTACATACTCTAAGTGACACGTTAGTTGTGATCAATTTGGTATTACTACTAAACAGGTTACTTGATTTTAGTTAGAATTTGTTAATATCGAACCTTGAAAGCAGCCCGAAGACGTTGTACATTCAAGTGCTGTATGCTCCTAAAATGTGCAACGATTCTAAGAATAGATATGTTCAGTCTCCAGATTAAAAACCTCACTGCTCAAAATTGATTTCTAGTTGTGTAACAGCATTATCTGTCACTGCCACACATGTAATCTGTTATGTAACAAAATAAACACTTAAAAACCTGATTGTGGTGGCGAAATATGTATACGGGGATAAACAAGTTGATGAAGAGTTAAAAAGTCGCTCCCTAATGCAAACATGAATGGAACAATGACTCATGACTGGCAAGTGTACAAAAGGTTAAGTTACATCTTACAAAAAAACTTTACACATACCTTCACGATAAAAGAATTTCACCGCTAAAACAAACACGTTTGAGGTACATGTGGCATTTATTCCGACATCAATACAGGTTTATTCATTAGCTAAAATTTACAACTGAATGGCGAATAGGGAACTCAAGTGCAAAAATAACGGGTTCACCTTGCAATACTTCATTATATTCTTTTATTTTGAAATAGCGATTATAGGAGGCGGAAATAATGCTACTTGAAGGTCGCTAGCCAAAGTTGAACTAAAGTTGCCGAGCGCTGGCAGCTAAAGCTAGTGAAGGATGGGCATCCTTCTCTATTTCGATGAAATCAAAAGGTCGTCCGATGCAAGTATACGACACGCAAAGTGGTGAGCGAAACGCCTGGTAAAGGATGTCAAAAACTGAGTGCAAAGCAGCCAAAGAGTTGACCCAGGCGGTATGTTGTAATGTATCGTTTTTGTGGTTGGCCACAAGTGTAATGTTCATTGTTTCCTACAGATGGACGAAACAATGCAGCGGCTACGAGGAAGATTCCAGGCCATTACTGAACATTTGGAGGAACAAAATATCCTAAGTTGCAACAATCAGCTTTTTTGGTGTTTTTTGGCATTGGTCCTCGATTGACGACGGATTTCTAGTCTTAACGCCGCTGTAATAGTTCATCGCGCGACGTTCGTAACATCTAAAATATTGTTTTTCTTTTTTCTTCCCAAACGTTTTTTGTGACGCATTGTGAACAATTAATTACAATACAATGCGTTTTTATTGATAAACAACTTCAGAATATTCAAGACATGCAGATATGTTTTCCACGTTCCAAAATGTACACATTTCTCAGTGCATTCCAAACTCCGTTTGCGATTTTCTACCGTAGACCCCCAGACTATTCACGGTTCCCGATTTTGCCGTTTGGTTGATTTGTGCAGGGAAACTAATGTCATTTGCAGAGAAAGTCACCTATTCATTGTTTTTTTAGCTCAGGCCAAAGCAGTTTAGACTATTCGTAAAATTGTATTTCAGAACCATTATTGTAAACTGTGGACCCCCCCCCCCCCCGACCCCCCATATACACATACACTGTGTGTCCACAAGGTGGGGCTAATGACTCTTAGATTGAAGCATCACATTAGTGGCGTTTGTGGAAATGGGAAAGCTTTGATTTCTTGACTGTGGCACTAGATGAGATGGGAACACGAATCAGCTGTCTGGAGGAGAACGTGACAGAGCTCATGACACAAGCCGGCATGGATGAGCAACCCGTTTCCGAAGTGGCTGACGTTCTTCCCCAATAGATTCCACATCACAGAGATCAAAACTATAGATGCAGCCAAATAAGTATTACATGCTAAGCAATAATGCACATCTTCACTACCTCTACGAAGCACTTAAAATATACATATTTTTTTGTAGGAGTTGAACCCAGTGTTATTGTTATTTGGTAGGATGTTGAAACTGCTACCTTTGACATTTGGAAAAAAATGCCTTTATATTGTTCTGTGAGCAGTGAGCAACAACCACACTGTCACAAGTGGTATTAAAAAGAAGTTTAGTCATACTTCACCTCAAAAAGGGAAACTTATAGTTGTATTCATGACACAATCTTTTTAAAAATCTGTATCATTTTTAGTTATATTTGAGCTACCTCAAACTATTTGAATAAAACACAATCAAAATGATTCTTACAAAACAAATTGGGCAGTAATTGGCCCTCTATTTTCCAATTTGTGTCACAAATTTGAATGAGTTTCACCTTTTGAATGGGGCTACTGACATAAAGTCTACCATCATCTAATTCATTGAGATCAAAGATCCAGCTCTATTCTATATCTAGAATGAAACGGTAAAAGAAGAAAAACTCTGCATCGTCAGAGCTGAAGAAATAGTAAATTATGAAATAAGTCTATGCAAGTTAAATATATATATATATTTTAATATTTATTATTTTTGAAAATGACATCCTTTCATGACGTTTTACCAAACTGCCAAGATGTACAAATAAATTTGCATTTAAATCTGTACTGGATGTCGTATGGTTTATTTTTCAGAACCGGTGCATTGGCACCCGATAGTGGTGGAATCAGCTTATTGCAGGTCAATTTGCTTGTCGCTGGCCATGGTGCTGATTTATTTATTTTTTAATGATAGGTGCAGTTTCAGCATCTGAGCTGCAGAGGTCAGTATTTATCAAAAGCGGACGTTTGTGTGTCCTTCAGACACTCAACTAAAACATCCATTATCGCAGCTGCCGGGATGCTGCTGGCTGGCTCTGTTGCTATGACAACCACAACTGTGGACTCGTCTCTGTAGGGTTACAAACGCAAAAAGCGTTTGTATTCCTACCATTACGGGATTGAGCACATAAGAGACACTCGCGTCATTATAAGACAACGACAGCACTACACAACATTGTGGAGTGGCGAGTGGGCGTGTGTGGAGGGGGAGGCTGAGAGTTTCAACCCAGTGGCCTTTGCCGGATGCCCTCCACTGGGATGGACGGGTCACTCTTCACTCCGGATTGGGGGGAGCACTTCAGAGGGTAAATTCACGTGTTTGCGCAATTGCGCGCTTGTGGGTATGTGCGTGTTGGCCTCATTCACTCTCTCAGAAATGCTCCTCTTCACTTAGCTGGTGAAGTACTCTATAAATGCTAATTGTTTCAAGTGTCTTCCTTTCTGTTCTCATTCCAAGCAGATACAGACCCTTGCATTGTCTGTATAGTGTATGTTGTCCTTAGTTAATATGTAAAAATAAAAGTCCTCCCCAAGAAATACTTTGTAAAACATAGTGTTAATGTTTTATTTTTAATCTATCTATCAAGTATCGACTAGTATCCCCACGCCTTCCATACACACACACGCACACTTGCATACATATTGGGGGGATGGGGGGCTCCTGAGTGCTTCTGACCACCTGAGGCTGTTTGATACCTGGTGTGCTTTAATCTGCTGTGGTTCTTCCCACTTTGAAGTGAAAATCCCTGATACCTTTCATTCTCTCTCTCTCTCACACACACACACACACGCACGCACACACACTCACGCGCGCGTATAGAGTCACGCACGCCCACCCGACCAGCCATCTGTTATCACTGTCACCGTAAATTCGCCCAGAAAGGCCAGACTGTCATTCATACATTCTATTTTATTCCATTGTGCCGCCAGCAACCTGCGTCTAAATTTAGCCTCCCAGTTATTTCAGGGCCGTGATAGCATACATCACCTTCTGTCGCCTCTCATATATTTCTTTGAAGGGAATCGAAACTTTCTGCTGGCACGCAGGCTATTTCAGGTCTTAAACAGGCATTCAGATGAAGAATCTTTTGAGTGTCAATACTTTTGTCAATCGAAAAATGATGGCATCATTAAACTTTTCAGATCACATCATACGAGTTAGATCCCCGCAAACATACGAACTCCCAACAAATAGGACTACTATTGGGATTGTGTGATCAAGTTGCAACCAAATGTGGAGTTAACAATCGTGATTTACGGCTAAAAGTAACTTGAATAATCTGATTAGAAACAGTAACTTTACACTCTCATTCGCCGACTCCCACGCCACTCACCAGGGCAGCCACACGCATTCAAAGTCACAAATATTACAACGTGAAACGTGATGTTGGTGACCCCAAGTGGACAAAAATAAAACCTCCTCTGGCCATGACTTGTGAAAATATTGGGACCAAAACAGAATTAGCTCAATTGTCCAAGATTCTCTGTCGGTGAGTTACTCAAGGTGCGGAGGATCTTTTTGTTTCTTCTCCACCCTCGTGCCATCTTCTTCTTCCTTATTAATGTGGCTTATTAAGGAGCTGTCAGACTGCTCTCTCTCCCTTTTTTTTCTTTTTTTTCCAATATGGAGTCACAGGAGCGGAATCATTGTCTGATTGGAGGTGATCGTCATGGTTGCCTAACCCCCCGCCTCTGCCTCCCCCATCATGATTAAGTGGCTCATTGCCCAAGGTGCTTCATCCATTGCTCTGCTTACAGACAGGCTCATTAACATCTGCCAACTAAGCTCAGAGTTTTTTAGCTCGTAATAAAGAAAGCCTGCTTGGACTTTTTGGGCTTTGTTGTGTGGATTTAGAAATGAACATTATCGATGTCGGTCTTCGTGAAGAAAGCAACCTTACATGTGAGTGCGGCCTCAAGACATGAATAGTGGTTTGAATTTCATTCTCGGTATGTCTGACCTGCTGTTGTCGTCACAGTGGTGTCCGAAACATTGCACATTCTGCAGGTATCTGAAACAAAACAAAACACGTTATGTGGAAAATGAAGAAAAAGTAGCTTTTTGTAAAGGGGTCTCTGCTGAGTACGGGGAGGGAAAATGAACAAATTTGGCCCCCCATTGTGTCTCTGTGTGTACTCGGCTTTCTTCTAGTAAAAGTTGGGGGAAAAAAAATAAAAGTAAAAGTAGAGCACACGCAAATGGGATGATTGCGAGTGAGGGCTTGATAAGCGAGAAGGGTGAGTGCACAATGGCGAACTGGATGGCCCATCTCCCGTGGCAACCCAGTGTTGCTGATGGATACACAAACACACACGTACACACACGGACGGGCACAGGCGCGTGCATTCACTCATGAATATTCATAAGGGAAAAAAAACACAGGCAGGAGAGATTCATGCTATATTCATGCCATTTTCAGATAAAGCATGGCTTCAATTTGACAGGAACAGTTCCGTGATGGTGTTTCAATTATCCATATTTCAATTAGAACTCAAGACTGGACGCTCAACTCAATGATGGATTGTGATGGGACAATGCGGCAGAAGCGATCATCTGAAAATGGAAACACGCGCAGAGATTTATAGCAATAAAATGTTGCATTGTGACATTTATGCTTCCTATCCAAGAATTTTCTTTCACACACACACACACACACACACACACACACACACACACACACACACACACACACACACACACACACATATATATATATATATGCATACCTTTGCGCCATTGTGAGTGCAAACTGAAGCCGAAGTGGTCAAGCGCGAGCGTCACGCTGGTGATTTTATCTGATGATCTTCACCTCAGTCAAAGTGAGTAATGCTCACCTTGGAGCGAAGGACGAAAAGCAAAGATTACGCTCTGTGTGGGCCGCAGTGGTCCTTCGAAAGGTGATGGATGCCGTCACTGGTGCATACGCCTCGGCTGACCTTGAGGGATCGATTGAACCCTATGAGGTCAGCTGATTTCTTCATTTTAAAATTCACAGTGTGTGTGTGTGTGTGTGTGTGTGTATATATATATAATTTTCATTTTACATTTTTTTCGAGTTGACATTTTTTATATTTATATTAGATGTATTGTGCACTTAACATGTAATGATTATAATTATTTGTTCATATTTTTATTTATATTGATTTTAAAAATATGTTATATGATTCATATTCAATATTTTGATTTTGAAGTTGTATCAAGATGTAATCGATAAATTATTGTTTTATTATTTTCATGGATAATGATGATTATGATGATTAGGTTAATGATGAGGACAAAGTCCTAAAAAATGTGGAAGCATTATAAACATGAAAACTGGTTTTACGGTTTGTAAAAAAAGGTCCAAAGCAAGAGAGTGAGATCATGTATTGTGAAGGCAATTTAATTAGAATGCTTCAAAGGCAATTTAATGATCATGTTTGTCATTAAAACGTAATTTCCATGTAGTTGTGTATTCACTAATGGTCATGATTTACAGGCCCCCTTTTTCAACGTGTAAACACAGGAGAAATCAATCTTTTAAGCCGACCGAACCCTCCTCCCAATCTCCCCTCTGGATTTGCGCTGTGATTGACAGGTAGCTGCAGCCATCCGGGCAAAAGAGGACCGCCTCCCTGAAGCGCTCCAGCCAATGGCGTCGCGAGGGAGGGGGTCCTCGATGCGACCGCGTTGGCAAGGGAGACGGCAGCGGTTCATTCATCATCTTCTCCCTCAGAAGGTGAGTTCGCCGGCCAAATCTCACTTTTACACCAGGGAGGGAGTGTTTGGGACCCAAAGGCTACGCGGAGAACAGGGAAACAAGCTTCTGTCACGAGGAGCATATTCTTTTTCCTCCCCAAAATCATTTGCAGGTAAGTAAATGGCACTGTGATTTGCTACTAATCTGTACTACTACAAAGAAGAAGTGGGGGTTCAAGTAAATGGATGCCGTTTTGTATGTGATTCAAGGTGATGCTCTCTGGGGGAAGTGATCCCTTTGCTCTATCTGCTAGGTGGTTGCACACTTCCAGCACGACAAAATAATTCACGATAAAGCTCACGACACTGCACAGATGGAAACAGGTGATAGCTCAAGGACACTCTGGGCTTCAATATTCATGCAATACGGGGTACCGGGGCGCCATCGTGGCTACGATGCGCACCGGCTCTCCCTCCGCATTGATCGGAACACGCAGCCACAGATGACGGTGTGTCCTTCATGCTCCCGATACAAAACAAGGACACCTGTTTGTCACATCAACGCGGGAAAGCCACACAGGTCTGAAATGAGTGAGAATATTTCGCATGCTAGTGCAGATTGCGACGTTTGTGCGTATGCATGGGAGCATCTGACTTGTGGGCTTCTGGCGGCTTTGTTGATTTGCTTTTGTGTTTTTTTTAACCGTACAGTATGCGGGTCAGTGAGAGTATAGAGCGATGCATCTTCCGCGTGGTTCCACGCCAGGCAGCATCGAGGTCCATCAGAAAAGATGGTGCATATTTAAAAGGCAAGAAGAAATGGCAGAGAAGGTTCCCAACTAAATTCTAGGAATGGTCGTCGTTCACACAGTGCAGAGAGTTTATATGCCCGCGAGGACTGTTTCTATGCGCTTGTCGATGTAATTGAATCGCAGTTATTTTCAGCGTTAGCTAACCCCCATGCTAATTTCAGTGACCCCCGTCTATGGCCTGTTGTACTGTACGTTAGCATTAAGATTAGTGAGACAAAATTACAATGTGTGGTTTGGTGTTTAAATATAAACTGCCTATCCGCATCCTGATGCACACATTTGGTACAGCTTTTTGTTTTTAAACGCCATTGGAAATATCAGCTTTAGAGACACCACAGGTGGTATCTTGTCTTATTTATTTTTTTGTGTTGACACTGTGAACTGAAACCACTGCACCACACTCGCGTATTAGAAATCTATTTTCCTTTTACCGACTGTCATTTGTGACATTTTCAGTTCATTGCCCTGACTCCCCCACCACCGTCCGCAATCTGCACCCTAATGCACAGTGGATACATTCAGATGCAGGTGTGTGGCAGCCCGCTGCGGCCGACTTCCTAAAGCGATGACACCGGTAATTTACCCTGATTGATGACAAGCAATGGAAAGACGCGGCGGCTGTCAAAGTCACAACAGCTATTTCCTCCGCTCTGGAAAAAACCCCCAAAAACCCACATTGGTTCATATTCTACAGTTGTGATGAATTTGTTCACAACAGCACATTGCCAACAATTTCTTGTATATGTGTTTTTTTTTCTTAATCTCCAAAAATCACTGGCTGTGTTTTTTGCTTGTGAGGTGCATCGGCGGCAACACGAGCCTCTGTCGTGTCACGTGCTTGAAGACGTAGGACGACAGACGCTGCAATACGGCGTGTGTTTGTGTGAGGCCACACTCTATCCACTGCCAAGGCCGCAGATGAGTGGTCGGGCAATGCTAAAGGAATGTTTTTGGCAGAAATACTGTATTGGGGCCCATCCCTAGAAAAATGGAAATGGATTTTTAAATCTATACATCGCTTTGAATTGTTTACATACAAAGATATTCTGTAATTCTGAAATCACTACTGCATTAGCGGAGGTTAATGATGGATGATGACGCGTTTCAATTGACGTGCAAGTTTGTGTTACGCTCAAATGGAACTGGAGGACGGAACTGTGTTGTTTTATTTAGCAAATGTCACAAAATGTTTCGTACTCAAAGGAGTGTGGTTCCTAAGGCTGGCAAAGTCTGTACCCATGTATTGCTTGTCGTGCCATAACAATCATTAGACTGGTACTATTTTTAGCCTTTTTTTTTTAATTATTGCATTTGAATATGAGGATTAGCTCAGAGCCTCAGAAAATGTTGCCATTTCGTCCCACCTTTCCAAGACCATTGAGGGGAATTGTTGTCATTTAAAAGTGCATGTCAGTGCGTCGGATCTGCAAGCTTAAGGAAGAAAACAATTCCTGTTGTTCTCCTCAATTTCAACCAAAAAAATGCACCATTAATTATGAAATTGTCAATTCCCACAAAAACAACCAACGCGTGTCTACTGTTGACTATGCGATAGCTGTGGCATTTCAAGACAAACCGAAAACATCAAATGCCATTTTTGCAGATAATTAAGACTGATACAGCCAACAATGTTTCAGCGATGCGGTCATAATTGACATCATCTCCTGCTTTACAATCATTGCGGGTGACCAACATTACGAATCCCTTGTTTTCACGTACGCGTCAGTGCATTGATTGGACTCGAGCGTATTCCCCGTTGTTGTTTTCCCGTCAAGTGTTGAGGCGCGCAGTGACACCAGCATGATCCGAGCCGCTGTGATGATTGGGTTACATCAATAAACACGGCGCTAATCAGTGCAGAAGCAAAACGGACCGATGCAGTGGATGTGCCACCGTGTTCATTTCATTCCACGAGAATGTGGAGATTTGATTAGAAAAAGCGGACAAACAATTGCACGGGTCTGCCGTCGGCATTGTTTTTCACGTAGCTATCAAACCGAGTCATTATGTGTGGGATGAAGTGTTGGTGATTGCAATTGTTGATGATATAAATAAATAAAAAGAAGCTAGACAGACGGGAAGTCAATTGGCGCAGGTCCAGTTGGGAAGGGCCTGTCTCGATTGGCTAATCTGTCATTTTATTTTGTTCTATTGCTTTTGGGCGGCAACAATGTATTGTCGAGGCAACATACCTCCGAGCTTCCCCCAAGACCATCTATTCAGTTAGAGAGGACTTTATCACACACACACACACACACACACACACACACACACACACACACACACACACACACACACACACACACACACACACACACACACACACAGACATGCGGGCTCGCGCATACATGCACTCACACACGCACAGACAATTGTAGCTGATCGGGGCTAGATCTGGTATTTGACTGGTATCCCATTGATTGTTCCTCTCTCAGTCCATTGTACTTTTTCCACTTGTACAAAGGTTATTGTCAACGCACTTGCACTCACACACGGTATATAAAATATGGACATGATTTAAAAATAGAAATATATATATATATATATATATATATATATATATATATATATATATATATATATATATATATATATATACACACACACACACAAACACACACACACACACCCCCAACGCCCGCCCCTAGACACACGCGCACACACACACTCACTGACAGGTTCTCCCAGGTCATTTTCAGTCACAGCAACATTTTTTTGTCTACCCGCTCTCGGCTTTCAGCTTGCCGTTTGAGCCCGATTGTCATAATAATGAGAGCGTAGGCACACTGCCTTCTGACCTCATTTGCTTCTTCTCGCATAGAAAAGAAATCTTCGCAAGAGTGATATGTCGCTTATGGTTCCACATGCGTGGGACTCAGCCACGGTCATACAATTTGGAAATCGACCACAATGCCAGACATTTAAGACGAGGGATGGGCGTAACACGCATGTCAATTATCTGGAAGAGATGGTTGATTCACTGCGTCTTGAATGGAGGAATAGAAGTCAGAGACTACTGTTCCAACAAAGGTTCTGCTAATCAACTAGTGTGATGTCCAAAAAAGCCCAACAGAGCATCAGCTTCGGGAAGTTGCACCGGCCAAGATTTTCGCACTAGATCCAGCTTCTGCTGGGCTGCCCGGTGTGCGGTGGGCCTTAAAGGCTAGACCTCTGCACAAAGTGATCACACATTAAAGATCAAGCCTGTCGGAATTAATGGCGTCGTGAACAATTTCAATTAATAATCAGCGATGCGCCAATCGTCTCATCACTCCAGCAAGAGTTTGACCTGACACTCATCAGAAGTTAACTCTAGCGTGAGATAACACACGGTGGGTGCCCCGCACGTCTGCGGCTCTGATTTGTGTTTACTATCAGTCTGACAGCTGCACTGAGACAGTGGACGCCCCTTGGTTACCCAAAAAGACGCACATCTGTCTTATCTAAGGCCCGCTTTTATAAATTACCGCCGGATGCCTCCCTTCTGCCTGCTCTGGCCGCCATCAATCTTTGTCATCTGTTCACAATCTGTCTCACCCCCGCAATGGTCGGCTTCCTCGCAAGTGGGGATCCACATTGAGTCATCTCCGTGCAAGGGCCTCTTATTCCTGCGTCATTCTGATCAATGTAGGGCTGGCACATAGGACCTTAAAATGACATCACGCTTTTTTTTTTTTTTTTTTTAATTTGACAACTTCCACCTCCCAAATGAAGGAAGTCCTGATTGTGCCTAGATGAAGTGTGTGTGTGTGTGTGTGTGTGTGTGTGTGTGTGTGTGTGTGTGTGTGTGTGTGTGTGTGTGTCTCCGATTGTCCTCCATCGTGGGGACATTTTGACTGCTCCAAACGAGAGAAACACCAGGATGCGCCAGCGTGTTTCTGACGTGTTTAGAGCCTCGCCAAAGACGTCAGCGTGCACAGCGGCAGCTCGTTGCCACACCAACTCAGCCCCCTTTGATGGCATGCCGGCAAGTTGGCAACCCGAGCCGTGCGCCTTTGCTCTCCATATTTTGTAATTGAATGACCCACACGTCAGAGCGCATTACATGAGATGTTTCTTGGGAGCTGATTCTCCGCGAAGCGCCACGGCGACTCATGAGGAAGTAAACAGGGAAATGAACGACTGGCTGGAAAGTGTGACTGATTGTGAAAGACAAACACGAAGGACATTTCATGATACTTAGTGATCGTTCGTTGTTTTAAAAAATATATATATATATGAGAGTGTCTTGGCATTTTTTTCGGTATCCCGCTAGTGCGCTGAATTGTCTAGTCCAAGCCAATGGCCAAACACAAACCATTTCAAGCTCTTTATGATTCTGGCAAGGACGCAAAGCCTTCAGGGAATAATTTGAATGAACTCGCCGGTTCCGCCCGCCGTGCCATCATAAGCGGTGTTTATTTTGATTCCCTCAAAAGGGATTGCTTCTTGACGGCTTTCGCCTAATGGAGCGTCTCGACGTCATGCCGAGGAAACTCTATTATGAGCCGCGTTTGCTCCCTAACCGAGGAAAAATCTCATCTGTCTCAGTTGGTGGCCTTGAAGCATCAGGATTCTATGAACAAACACGCCGCCGTGAACCTTATTTGTTGGCTCGTGTGGAAGGGTTTCTTCTTTTCATGTCTCGGCTTGACAAGAACTGCGCTGACATTTTCGAAGCAAAGTCAGAGGCCCAGCGCAATGTCCTCCGTTCCTCTCTTTGCAACCCTCGCCGCTCTCCTGCTGCAAAAAAAATCCTGCTGCGGGTTTGCGGAGAAGACTGGCTGCCCCTCGCTCTCACCGCATGACTCATTGGTCATATTATCGCCACAAAGCTCCCGGATGAGCAGTTTTAGAGGGGAAGGATTTGCGGCCGCTCGCTGTGTCCCGGTGTGGAAGTGTGAAAAAGCTGTCAGACGCGGGCTATGACTCATGGATGGCGTCATGAAGGGACTGCAGTGGTCCGCGGGGGGTTAACGGGCCATTTTATGTCCATAAGAACTATCAGGCGTGGGGATGAGAGGTCATTTTTTTTATGAGTGTCTTGTTGGTGTAATGGCATCGATGAAACTATACCGTTCAATTGAGTCCATCTATTCTATTTTTTTATACCCAGGTGATGACAACATGATGTGGTGCGATGAGCTTGTATTAGTTCTTTTACGGCATTACGTGACCTAACAACAGTGATGAGAGTGAGCTTCAATTGTATTGTCATCCTGTACACGCAATGGATATACTGTATATGCATTTACAATGAGATGTTTTCCGCCATTAATTCCGCCTGTAACCTGCACAACACAAATGAGGGGGGAATGTTATAAGTGGAATGTTGCTATGTTCAAAATTAAGCAATCACATTCAATCTGCTGATGCTCATTTAATACAAATTTGAATGCGACTGGTTCTTTTAGAACAGCCACACCTCAGTTGGGGTGTGTACACTTGTGCAACCACATTATTTCAGTGGTTTACTTTGACTTCCACTCAAATGGGTTGTACAGGTTTCAGGTCCCATTCGCGGTCTCGTTTTTTCATTGGAACTGGCATTTGAACAGGTGTGTATCGACTTTTTATATCCAACGACATACTGTGTATCATACAAGCCTATTACTGCTCCTGTTTGTGTTCAAACCCTCTCAGCTGCGTTGACCCTATTTTGTTCTTTGTCTGGATCTTTTTGTACCCCCCCACCCCCTCTAGAGAGGTGAGGCATCATGGGGAAACACAACAGCAAACTGGCCCCAGAGGTCCTGGACGACCTGACCAAGAACACGGAATTCAACGAGGCCGAGCTCAAGCAGTGGTATAAGGGCTTCCTCAAGGACTGCCCTTCCGGCATCCTCAACCTGGAGGAATTTCAACAGCTCTATGTGAAGGTCAGCATGGCCGACAAGTCGGAATTTGGTGAAGGAGGTTACGGAGAGTTCAAATGCTTATTAGCAATGCCTTGCCGGAAGGTGACATTGTACTTTGTTTCCATAAATATGAAGGACTCAGCTGGAACATGATTAGCTTGTTCGGGTACTGTGACCTGTTTAGAACAAGTGCCCCTTTGCTGTTTTGCGGTTCACGCCACGATACAGAGACAAAACGTTTCCCTTCCAGTTTTTTCCATACGGCGATGCCTCCAAGTTCGCCCAGCACGCATTCCGGACCTTTGACAAGAACGGCGACGGGACCATCGACTTCAGGGAGTTCATCTGCGCCCTGTCCATCACTTCCAGGGGTAGTTTTGAGCAGAAGCTCAACTGGGCCTTCAACATGTACGACCTGGACGGCGATGGCAAGATCACCCGCGTGGAGATGTTGGAGATCATCGAGGTGGGTCAATGAGGAGGACATCTCCAGTATCGTCTACCACGGGATGTTATTAGTCGACTATTAGGATCAACGAGGTTATGTTGTACTGTCGACTTGCATCATCAAAATGAACACATACATTTTTGAAATGCCGGAAACAGACATTATTGAGACCGAATGAATATATACAACTATGCAATTTATGCCAAAACGTTGCTTTCGATCCTGTATTTCCTTGTGGCTGTTTCAGTACATTTGGCGCAGGCCCATTCAGATTTTTTCGTTTTGGGTGTACAGCCCCAAATGTGTAGTTCAATCAGGAAAAAAAAGACTTTTACGCTGTTACTAGCTTTCCCCAAATTATCAGACAGATGAGAGTTGACAATCTTAGATGCAATCTTCGTAGATCACACGCAACATGCCCACAAACGGCACGTGCAATCAGTTGGCGTGAACACGCAATTTGGATTCGTAAATCAGGAATCTAGAGTCCTATTTATTTGAAAAGTTATCGACTTAGCCTTTCCGACACCTCACTTTTGGGTGGGGCATGATATTTAGATTTTTTTTTCTTTTTCTGTAGGCCATTTACAAGATGGTGGGCACTGTGATTATGATGCGCATGAACGAAGACGGCCTGACCCCGCAGCAGCGTGTCGACAAGATCTTCTCTAAGATGGACAAGGACCACAACGACGAGATCTCCCTGGAGGAGTTCAAGGAGGCGGCCAAGTCGGACCCCTCCATCGTCTTACTGCTGCAGTGTGACATGCAGAAGTAGACGCCGATTTTGTGGAGTAGGGGGAGCTCAAAGAGGAAAGTGGAGGAGATGGAGGGAGGAAATCTAGGATTGCCAGGAGACCCCCCTCTCCCCGCCAGTGTTTAGAGAAATTGCGGTGGTTTTGTTAGTTTCATCACTATGAATCAAGGGATATTTAGAAAACAATCCAAAAAAAGAGAGATTCCAATTTGGAATTACGACACTGATAGGAAGAGGATTTAAAATTTGCCAGGATAGTGACGGGTGCACGCGTGTCCACATTAACGCGCCACTGGCGTATTTGGGTGGCATCAGTCAAATCCCCTCCCACTTGGTAGAACGTTTTTAAATGGATTACTGTACAACATGACATCTGGTCTTAAAGCAAACTTGATTAAAAGTTCATTACATTCATGACATGATTCTAAACAGTATCAAGGAAGATTACACGCTACTTGTTTTTAAGCCTGCCCAGAGTCTGGGGAGGAAAAAAGAGTCTCTGATACAGGATTGTTTCTGTACAAGCAATTACAAAGTAAAATGTGAACTTTTTATTGTGTTCCCATCACGATCATAAATTATGGACTAATGTTAAACGCATGACGTTTACGTTTAAGATACACAAGAAGTGACGATAATTGCATGACTAAAGACAGTGACTAATACCTGTAAAGGCCAAATGGTCCTCTCCAATTGAATGTGGAGCCAGCGTCTCGCTCGCCTCTCCTCCCTCTGCCGTCCTGTTCTTGCTCATTTTGTCTCCGTCTTTCTTCCCCCGAAATGTCAAAGGGGAAGCGCTTTGATTTGTGGCGCAGGTAGAGGAACTCTGTTGAACTCCGCTCTGATCTCGAAAGAAAAAAAAAGAAAGGAAAAAAAATCAATGTGGGTGGGGGAATAGCAAAAGGTTGAAAAGGGAACCCTGTGATGTGGGCGCACCTGTTAGTCAACGTGAAAGCACAAACTGGAACTGGAAAGGAGAGAGCTAAACACACTTGAAATGACTTGAATTTTGTGTAAACATTAGCTTTATTATGTTGATGAAGTCGTTATGCAGGCGCATACATATGGCACGTTAAAATCGCTGTCGTCTCGAAATAAATTAGCCGAGCTAAAAGACACCTTTTGCGTCAACAAACAAGATGTACCATCTTTGCTAGAATGATGTGAGATTTTGATTTGGTCATTTGAATTTGGTCTGTCTTGGCTGCGATGCAAAGATTACGGACACGAGCTCTTTATTAGCTTTGCTCGCCAATTACTATCAAACGTGTTGTCATCAGGAATTCTTTTCTGACGGCGTCCAACTTTTAGCACCTTGTTAGCATTGACTACAGACGATAAACAAACGCGGGCATTCCAAATGCCCAACTTTCTAAATATCCCTTGCATGTGCTGGGGATAGATTGCTGCTCCTCCCCCTCCATCTTCTCAAAGTGACATAGCAAGCCCTCCTGTGTTCGATACTGTAATTATGATCAAATGTATATGTACATTATACTACAATGCTATTTATGATTATGAACCAATGTAATATGTAAATGTACTTGTAGCTTAGAACTACTTTCATAAAGATGACACAGCTACAGTTCGTGTGTGTGTGTGTGTGCGTGTGTGTGTGTGTGTGTGTGTACGTGTGCGTGCGCGCGTGCGTGTTTGATGGATTTTTGCAGGTGTTCACACACGAGTTTGTATTTGCATAATTTGTGTGATAAAAAGACATCTCGGTCTAGTTTTACCAACGTACGTGTATTGTACATGTGTGCAAACACAGCGAGTATTGTCCGCGCTTTTGTGCTCTGCTGGTACTTGGCGTGCGTTTCTGTGTGCGCGCACGCATCTGTGGGTCTCTGTGTGAGGTTTTATTCACTGTGGAACACACACTAGAAATCCTCGGAGAGAAATTTCTGTCTCGACATAGGACATTGTGGACAAGCCAGTCAAGGAGATGGAGATTTGTGTTGTGTGTTATAGTGCCGCCCAGCGGATGGAAGCAGTATGTCAGGCCAAATTATTAAATCATGTCCCTTAATTTTAGTTGTACCAGATGTTCAAAACGAACCCTCATACATTTTCAGTCATTTAAATTAAAGAGAGAAAGTAATGATTTGGTGAACAGTAAAGCAAAAGAGTAACTATTCTGCTAGTCGTGCACTATTCCATAGAGATGAAGTGCACTCATCTCTATTTTTTGTTGTTGCCTTTTTTAGTTCCACTTATTGGTTAAATAATCCTACAAAATGGCCCCTTCAACCGTCCTCATGTATACAAGGAACACAGTCATTATCAGGACCACTTTGGACCCAAGAGAAAAACATTCAACATCCAAAAGCAAGATGCAATTTTTTATAATTTGCGTAGAGCCTTCAGTTCAAAATCCAATCATTACGTGCCAAAGATGGTCTTGTTTTTCTTGGCGGTGAAAATGACTGGATGCACCACGCACATTACTAGAAACACAAAGGAAATACGTTTTGTATTTACTTTTGAATCATTTGTAAATGTCTATTTGTCTTGTCAGATGCTTTCCCGAGAAGTAAAAAGGGTAGTACTTCTTTTTGTTACATGGATTAAAACACGTGGATGTCAAACAGGTGTTTCGCTTCTGCATGTTCTGTTATAGCACAAGTGTAATGAGTCACCATCTCGCGATGATGTCACTTTGCTGCAATGACATCACCCCCACTGTTTCCCCGGCAACCATGCTGAGGCCAACCAGCTACCACACACACACACACACACACACACACACACACACATACACACACACACACTCACACACACACACGCGCACGCACGCACAAACAACACACACACACACACACACAAATGTTTTCATTTGTGTGTGTGATGCAGCCATAAAACAGTAGTTAGAGCTAGAGGAAATGTGTGATAATAACCAGCTAAATAAAACTGGCTGTGACAGCGTTGGACAGGATCAGGCGATTAATGAAATACGAATTACTTCCACAAATGTAGTTTACCAAATGAATGCTAATATAAATATAGCATGTAGCTGACAGCATAACGACTTGGAAGTCAACCAGCATGACGGGCCAAATTGGGTCTGACTTTGGTGGTAAACCCGTTTTATATTTTGACTTTCATTTAAAAAAAATTCCAGTATGTGGATGTAGTGGTCTTTTTGGTTCAAGCCCACACTTTGTGACACTATTTGGACTGGAATTTTTTTTACAGCCTGTTCAGCCACTCTCCATGGATCAATACGAATCTATCACGAGCCTCACTGGATCACGTTTCGGCTTCGGGATAAAAACTCACATTTGTCTAGTGGGGCCGAGCTGCGGATGGAAAAAAACGGCAAGAGAGAGCGGGAGTGAGGGAATGAGAGAGAGGGAGAGGACAGTCTGGATATAGCAGAGGTCATGGCAGAGAACAACCGTGTTCAGAGGCACCACACGAGGGCGTTGAGACAGAGTCGAGTACTTTGAGACTGTTCCAGTTGGAAAAAGACTGTCAACTACCCGTCCACACATTTTCTAAAGCACGACCCAGTTTGACTTTGGCGAGAGTCGGGATAAAAGGATTGGTGTGTTGATGAGGCACAGATGCCTTTAGATGTGCTGATCCATTCTGCCGCCGACACCCTGGGACAATCAGCATGCACACTAATGGCCTTGCAGTTAGGCGAGCGGAAAGGTATCCATTAGCAGATACCTTTTAGGCTAGGGTCATTTAACACGTGCGCAAACGCATGCACACTCGCTCACATGTTCACTCACTCACGTTCAGTCATTCACTCACATGTGCACTCACTCAGTTAGTCTCACTCACTCACCCACTCGCTAAACTCGCTCAGACACAATAAAAGGGGATTTAATTGTTGTGCATAAGAATAGGATGATGACAGTCCACACACCTGATCACACATACACAGAGAGCATAAAAGTACATGTCAACTCCACGAGGGGTGTTGGTACTCAACTGGCGCCTATTCCAGTTCAAAGGAGAGAGAGAGCATGAGAAGAACCCGCGCACCGATTGGAATGCCAAACCTCCAAGGTGTGAGGCAGACATGCTCACCGCGAGAGCACCGTGCTGCCTGTTTTGTTTCATATATTTCTTCACGCCGTCTCACTCGTTCAAATAATTTTTCTTCGCACCCCATGTGCATTTCAGCGTGTCAACACCAGGCGGCAAATGGGCAGCGCTTAAATGAACACAGAAGCATGCCCGCGATTGGTGGCCAGGGGGTCTGCGGCGTGGGATTGGCCATGATGCAGTCAGCCTGTCACAGGACAAAAAAGGGAGGGAGGGAGCGAGTGAGGGAGGCCGATGTTTCTTGCAAGTGTGCAGTGGGGAGGAGAGATAGCAGCAGATGGACTGCGGCTCCCGATAGATAAACTTTCCACATGACCGCGTTCACTCGGTTGCCGTATGCGAGAGGGGTTAGCGGAGGCCACTTCGAGAGGGCACCTGAGGGGTATTCACATTCCCTATGGTGAAGATGAGTGTGGACCCCGTGAAGGTGAAGGAGCTCCAAATTTGCGCCTCTTCCAATGGAGAGAAGGGAGACTCGTGGGAGGAGACAGACGAGCTCCAAGAAGACCGCCTGGGACTCATCACCACACCAAAACAGGTTAGTCCAAGCAACTTTTGCATCCGGCTGTTTACGTCCCCCTTTAATACTCTATCTATCATAAACTCCTGGTACTCTCTAAAGTTCAACTCTTGGCCACTATATTACTGTAAACAGCAGCAAAGGAAGTATTTCGTTGACAAACTTGGAACGTGAGAACCGAGCCTATTATATATGAAAAATAGAAGCAAATTTGGGAAAACAATCTCATTGGCATGATGGAAACTAGGATTTATTCAATGTACTTGATATTCAAATTGAAGGTCCTTGTACTAGTAGCACTCTTTGTCATCACTAGTAAGACACTTCAGCACATTAGCAGAACAACTAGTAATATTTTTTTCCACGACTGTATTCCATTTCTTTCCACCAGTAGAACAATTTTGGGATAGCAAATCTCAACTACTCGTGGGCATTTCAGTGCTAGTAGGGTACATGAGGCTCCAAGTGCGTAACACGTGCCTCCTGGAACGATCTGCGTTACTTGTGCAGCATTGCAGTTTATTAGTCAGGTTCAATTGGGCACTCGTAAACCAAAAGTGGAACGAGGGGCGGCAAAACATAACCCAAAAGACACAGTCATGCGACTAGTGCCCCTCAGTAATTCTACTAAAGAGGAGCAAATGGCTTTCCATAGTGGACACAGGCCTTGCTGCAAGTTCATATGTGGCTAAATGCGCATCATTTGTGTGGCTGCAGAATTTCTTCTTCCTTGATTGTCATGACAGAGCAACAAGTCAAATTCAGTGCACTCGCACTCCCCTTGCTGTTATATCTGCTGCAACACGTCACATCATCTGTGGCCTTTAACTCACCTATAAATATCCCCCTCAAGCGCCTCACTTTGTGCTCACCCCCTTTTTTTACTCCTGCTGCGAACTCTTTGCATCCGGTGAGAAGTTACTTGGAAATTCCTTCCAACTTCCTCCCTTGTTTCTATGGAATAACCGAAGCAGCTTCCCCATGTGTGCAAATATATGAGTCAGGGTTTTCGGGGGGGGCTATCACTGCGCAGCATAGGTGCTGATGATGAAGGCGGGGGAGTCATGTGATCGAGGCATGCCCTGCGGTCCGGCTGGCAGAGGGCAGGCTGTTAACGCCGACGGTATCGGATCGCAAGCAAAGACCAAAAGACACCCCACCGAGCCTCCCCTTGCCATTCCCTCAGCCCGCCTACAACTGCATAACACGTTATTCATAGCATAAACCGACTCCACAATGTCGCAAACATCAGGAAGAGCAAAGTTACGGCGACAAAGTAAAGCTACGCAGACGTGTTTTATCGGTCTTGCTGTTTTTGCTGCATCTGCTTGGTCAATGAAATTCAATTTGTCATTGTGAGCTCATTAATTTTGCCTTTTCCCATGTACATCGTTTCATTTCCCGTTCTGTTGGTTCATCATCACAACTTTCCTTTGAGCAAACACCATTTGTACGTGCTGAATTTAAAAATGCAAAATGTCATTGTGCTGAAGGTGACAGGCAGACGGGCCCGCAAGGTGGAAGGAGGCGTGTTCTTTGTGAGTACGACACACGGACGACCGAACACTTCTGTTTTGTGACGGCTGCATGACCGCACACCTCTGCCGCCTCAACTGACCAGTCACACGAGTCACAACAAAGTGAACCGCTGGTGGCGTGTTCAAGTCATTGTTTTGGAATGCAATTCATAATTTGTTGATTTCGAAAGAGATTGTGTGATAGCCACTATATGACCTACAATGCATCATTACGGAAGGTCAAATTTGCACATCAAGCATGCAAACTGTCTGATACAACACTAACAATATTTCAGGTGTGACAGCAGCAGTAAAAGGTGTCAAAAATACCCTCCTCCCCACCCGCCCCAGCCCCCGACAGTCATTCGTGTTAGGGTAATATTTTTGAAGCAGATTACGCAGCCCATGAAAAATACGAGTCGTTTTATCGCCATTCTGACACGCAGAGTTGGCAGTACAAGAAGGAGAATACCGAGACTCAGTCAGCCATAATATTGATATTTTTGACAACGATCCGTCAATATTTTCTCCCACGCCTGCCGAATAGATGAAATTGAAGACGGGTCACCAGTCTACCACAGCAAGTGTGAATACAAAGATGACAACTTGCAGAGGCTTACTCTGTCGTATCAAAGGCAACGCCGTTTGATTCACCTTCCCCTATATAAAAAGTACTGAATCACTCTGCTCGTCACTACGTCGCTGGAATATATTGATTAGCAAATATACAGTCCATTATTTGTGGTAAATAAATTCAATCCGATAATATCACACACTGGCATAGTGCTTGCGAATCACCGCACGACAGTCACCAATGCCACACTTTGCCCCCTTGGAATGCAGCCCATCACCTTTGAATACCGGCGCTGGGGTTTTAACACGCAAACAGCGCCGGCCACATCGGGTGACGTGTCGGCAACGCGGAGCCATGTTATTTTATTTGCCGGCTCCAGGACTGGTTGCTCCTTGGCTCCCCCACGACGTACCGCTGTGGGCCGTTAGGGCCTTATCGTCTGACACGTGCTGTTTTAATTGTTGGACCAAAGGCGGCCAAGAAAAAAAAAACATACAAAGTTGGGCAGTTGTGATTTCCCAATCATTTGAACCCTGGCCCCTGTCTTGGTCTGTGCCCCATTCTCACTTGAACTGCACGGCACCGAACTGAGGCCATCACTGGCTCGGTACTCCTTGCTTGTTTAAGTCGATGCTCACACTTCCTCAAATAAAGTGCATGAACGGATCAGTTTAATCCCTGACTTTAAATCCCTTCCATTAACTCTGAGTGACACTCTCCCTGGTCTTGTTTTTCATTTTGTGGCCGCAGCCTAAGCCCGAGAACGCAGTGACAATCGCCGTGTCCACGCGGGTCCTGTTCCGAACGGAGCGGGAGCAGAAAGTGTTCGAGCAGCACGGCGTGGAGGAATACCTGAGATACCAAATCGAACACGAGAACGAACCCTTCGCCCCGGGACCCGCTTTCCCGTTTGTCAAGGTTGAAAAGTGAAATCCTTTGCACGGACATCTACACTTACCGGCTGCGCAAAGATACATACGGACAAACATACTGACAATTGGCTCCAAAATTGAGCATTTTGCTTCTCTTCCAATCAGATAATGTGCCGTTGTCAGATGTCGCCAAAAGATGATCCTAACATCGGTAGTGTGGGGTGTTTTCAATATTTGCCAAAGCAAAAAAAACATTTGTCTGGTCATCGTGTCGTCAACAGGCTCTGGAAGCGGTAAATACCCGTCTGCGCGAGTTGTATCCGCAAAGCGAAGAGCTGTTTGACATCGTGCTGGTGACGTACAACCATGCTCATGTCGGGATCCGCCTCATCAACACCATCAACCATCACAGTAAGTCTTTCAGTGACCGGCGGCACAATGCGGGTGCGCTGACATGAGAGAGACATCCCACCCATGCACCCGTTTTCTGAGGCACTGATCAAAAGATTGTGACTACGGGCATCTGTTGACGGTGCAATTCAGTTCACTTGAACTGAGGGACAGGCGTAGAAAGAGCACATCTATGAAGATGTCAATTTGGCGCCGATCTAACCATGGCATTTTTTATTTTTCTTCTCATCAAGACTTTCTAGTTAGGGACGAGCCAATTTCTGCAACGTGGATCAACAGCTGACTTTTCAAGGGTCATTCCCACGCAAACGTCCTCTCTGTCAACTCAAACCACTTCCTGTTTGCCAAATCAAAGGATATCAGATCCTCCGAGCCTCACGCTGGGTCGGGTTCAAAACCGTGTCCCGCGGGAGCCAAGGTTAATCCGCGGGCCCTCAAAACAAAAACACATCGGAGCGGAGCCGCCCAGATGAGACGGCGTTAGATCTCGCTGGTGGCTCTCTGCGTGAGTACCCCAACGGTTCCAGACCTCTGAGCTTCTCGACAAAAGCAAAGACAAACAAATCCCCTCTGATGTTAGGGAAACATGTTGATATTGAACAAACCTCTCACAGAGGAGGTCAGTGACGAGCCACCCAGGGTGCCGCAGTCATTAAAAAACAATTAAGACCGCTATGCAGCTTTCTCATCGGAAAATGTTGACACCTTGGGCTAACATTTGGATATTATTCTCACGTTTTCGTACTGGGGCAATTTTTTTTCTTGCCTGTGACCTTGACATAATTGCTCGGCATATTGAAAGGGGACCTTTATTTATTTTTCTTTTTTTCAGAAGGTCCACTCTGCCTTACAAAGGTGGAATAAAAAAATGAAAGCAGCGACACTTTTTTTTGTCACTGTGTTTCAGATGTCACGATTGAGAAAACCAAATCGCACTGAGATGTTCGGACTGATGATGAGTACAAATATGAAGAAAGAGTACAAAAGACTGCAGGATGTTTTCCCTGGATGCAAGGCTAGAAAATGTTCAAGTACAAAGAGCTGGGGGAAATCCCACCCACCAGGCCGCAAATACAAAGCAAAATAAACAATTAGTGACGCGGGATCTAGTAGGAGGGTTTTATACTGCATTTCTGTCCTATTTGTTGTCTGCTTTTGTTTTTAAAACCCAAATGGGCTACTATCAAATGGGTGAAAAGGACTGGGCTGGCTCGATAATGATGATGCCGCCACATTTCTCCTTCCTTCCTTTCCCCGCTCTTCGGTCACTGAAGTAGCCCGTAAAGCAGTTGTGTCCCTTTTAAATGTGTTGTTCCCAGATCTTTTCATTGAGCGGTTTTGCATGACTGGCGGAAGCAGTCCAATCGGCTACCTCAAGGCCTGGCACACCAACCTCTACCTGTCGGCCGACGCAGAAAAGGTCAGGGAGGCGCTGGCTGAAGGTGAATGCCGATTCCATTTCTGTCAATGACTATAAGGTGGATGACTAACAATGATAAATCTGTTTCTCTTTTCCTGATGTGCCTTGAGAATCTTTCTTTGTGGCAAAACATCTGAATGAAAAATAATCCTATTTCCTATTTACTCTAAATGCATTGTGAGAATAGCAGCAATTAACATTGATTACTCTGAATCCCAAGCATCCTTGAGAACCCCAAAATCGAATTGAGACAACATATTGACGTTTGTTATGTTTAGACCCTCAAGGGAGGATTAAGTGCAGGACCACATAGCTCTCAAAGGGACTCGACCAGCCGCGTACACGCAACACGCATACGACGCCGTCAGGCAAAGAAGGCGTCCTTGACATTTAATTTGAAAGGCCTTAATTAGCTGTGAGGCCATCTGCTCGCACTTCCTGCACGCGGAGGATATCGCACAGTGCGCCGTTTCATTATTGCGTGAATGCTGAAGCCTTATTATCTCATGTTGGAGAAGTTCAGAACCAACCTACGCCGATTGCAACAATCCACTGGCGACAATTGAATAATTTTGAAAGTCCCAATTGATTACCAGGTATCGCGGCGGCAACCATGTTCATGCCAGAGAAACAGACAGAGGTGTCGGAGTCCCAGCTGAGGGTGGCGTTTGATGGCGATGCCGTTCTCTTCTCCGACGAATCCGAGCGCATCTTCAAGGCCCACGGACTAGACAAGTTCTTCGAACACGAGCGCGAAAATGAGGACACTCTGCTGGATCATGTGACGTGCTTTTTAACCGTAGACCGCATAGAACTAATTGCGTGACTGGGAAATCAACATAATGAATCACGATCTACTCGCTTCCCCCAAAAGGGTCCGCTGAAAGGTTTCCTGGAGGCCCTCGGGAAGCTCCAGAAGAAGTTTTACGCTAAAGGCCAGCGCCTGGATTGCCCGATCCGGACCTACTTAGTGACTGCCCGAAGCGCAGCCAGCTCGGGCATCCGAGCCCTGAAGACCCTCAGGGCCTGGGGGCTGGAGATCGACGAGGCCTTGTTCCTGGCAGGGGCGCCCAAGGGCCCCATGCTGGAGAAGATCAGACCTCACATCTACTTTGACGACCAGATGTTTCACGTGGAGGGCGCGGCCGAGATGGGCACCATTGCGGCCCACGTGCCTTACGGCATTGCGCAGAAGCACAATGCCAGACAAGCGGGGAAGTAGATGAGAGGAGAGGTGGACATGAACTTTTCGATTGAAAAGTCTCGTCCAATCCTTTTGCGGGTTACAAAACGGTCTTTTCCTCACGTTATTTTTTGCTGCTTTCAAGCCACAACTACAACAGATGGTCAACACCGAGCATCAGGGAATGCTTGGAGATGCGATAGACGCGGCGAATAAAATAAGCCAGCGGTACAATATGGACTTATGAAAAGGTCACAACATGTGCAATACAATCAGCGGAACCCCCAAAGTCAACGGGCATGGTTAAGTTAACCTTTTAACACTGTTTTATTGTCACACAAGTACAGAGAGAAGCTGTTCGGTATTTGTAGATCCCATCATCGGTTATCTGATGAAAAACTCACATAGTTGCTGTTTTGTGACATGACATTAACCTTCCATCCATTTGCTATCCCACTCGTTCGTCATTGCAGTACCAGTATTGCTTTGACTCCATGTGGTGGAATTTTGGCGCCAAGGAGGTATGTTGAAGCGAATTAAGGCGCTTTATTTAAACACCTGACAGACAGTAAGAGAGAGGGAACAGAAAGGTATCACAGGTAATTTACAAAATGCTATGTCGTGTAGTAAGCGTATTTACATTAGCATCTGCTTGCTACGAGCACATGACTGATAACACTCCCGAAAAACACTTTAGGTGCTTCATGGGTTTTGTTAGAATTTTGAGACCTATTTTTTCTGAAATATTTGTATGAACTTAAAATTGTACAACGACGGTTGCATTTGACTTCCACTTTACACGCCCAATGTATTTCATGTTATGATTACAGTGCCTGAATAAAATAACAGTTTTGCCTTTGAGTCATAAGCACGCCGCTGGTTAGCACGTCGCCATCACAGTGCGCGGGTTCAGTTCCAGCTCCGGCCTTCCTGTGTGGAATTTGCATGTTCTCCCCACCGTGCCTTTGTGGGTTTTGTGTAATGCGGCCTTCAGTTGATTTTAACAACTGAATAAAAGGCACGAGAGCTTCATCACTGTCACCGTCTACCATAAGGTGGCAGCACCCCAATGCAAATAAATGTTCTGCAGAATGGTGGCCTCCATCCCAGACTTGATTCATTATTTAGGATGAAAGCGGATTGACTTTTTAGTCTTTCTCATTGTGTTCCCCTTATCTTTTCAGAACAGACACACAGCCCACTTCTCCCGTTAGCTCCATCTGTGATATATGTGTTCATAACCGTCCCGGCTGTAACTGATCCTCCAGCAGAATTCAGCCGATAAAAGCCAGAAAGCGCCCGGCGGTCGTTTACCTTGTGCCTTGGTGCTAAAACGCACCGGCGGGACCCGTGTGAGGCATTCATTTAGAGTCCGGCATGCAAACGAAAAGACAAATGTGACACGGCGGCGTAGGGCCGGCTGGCTATCGTTGCAAAAGAGAGCTTCTCTAATGACACGCATGCGGGGCGGCAATGCCAAGTGTACGCATCAACACACAGCATCCATCAGCTCAAACGGCTCACGAAGCCCAGGATGGCCGTTTTGTGCTTCATGAAACCCGAAAAGATGCCTGGAGGAGGTATCGTGGCATGCCTCAACTATGAAAAACCAGCAGATACAACAGGCAATGTGAATCAACTGGACTGTGACCGCCAGTCACTTGAGTGGCGTGGGCACAAACGCAAAAAAACGTATGTGGATGATGTAGTCACGTGGTCATTCCCGAATTAGCTGTCAGATGTGACCTATGCTTACTATAGATGAAGGAATGTATAGGCAACCTTTGATAGCTTCAGGAAACAGCGCAACATAGGGCTCAAGTCAGAGGCAAAGACAGACAGATGGCAAGCAAAGCAGAAATGAGCCCATCAAGCTGCAATTCATAAGCAATGCTCTTCAAGATAGGGGCTGTTTCATACTTCTTCGAGTCCAGCTGAATGTCAAACTAAACATAAAACAATGAGAGTTACACACTGAAAACAACCACGTAGCTTTGCCTTATCAGCATCCATGTAGCTTCACTCAAGCTCAATGGATTTGTCGCATGCGCAGTAAAAATGCAGCGGTAACACTGAGCAATGAAGTTCTTACTCTCTTACACATATAGAAAGCATATAAAATCATTTAAAAAATATAAAAATCAATAAAGATGAATACTGAAGCTGACAGGGGGGTAGGTAAACAAAAAGGACAGTAGATGAGTCCTTCAGTAGGAAAGGTCCAGTTAGGGGAATGGAAAAAACTGATAAACTATGCAAAGATGCAGGCATTCGATTATTCATGTACAGTATTGCAGGTTGTAGATGTATTTCACAGTGTAAACACTCAAGAGAAGGATGAATACAAAAGAAAAAATATTGTAGTGTGGTTGACAGATTCTGATGTCATTTATTCAGTACACTGATGGCGTCTGAATCTGGTTGGACCTTTTAGTCGGATGGAAGAAGGTTTGGCATTAATGCTAACAAAGAACGCAAGCCCTTTTTAAATGGGTCGCTGCATCAGAAGATAGAGCACAAAAACTCCAAATTCAGGTGACAGATAATTGCAGGACTGACCAATAGAAAATCCGTTTCACCAGCAACAGCTAAGAATTGCGTTTCCATGGATACTCGATCCAGGTTGGAGAAAAAGGTGCCGGTGAATGTAGTGAACGGTGAAAGTGTCATGAGAGCGACGAGATATCATCTGAGGTGGCAACAAGGGGAGCAGGAAGGACAACAAAAGCATTATGAAAGCATTTGTGATATACGAGAGATGTTCACAAGAGCCTGTGAGGCAATTTCCACACACAAAGCAGGTCAGAACAGATGTGCCACATGGAGAAGGTGTCGCCAAATAGGAAGCCCCTTTGTTAAGGAAAGATGGAAGGAAGACAAAAAGGGTGCAAGAAGAGATGAAAAGCTGTGCACAATACTAGAAGAGATAATCAGCAAGTGGATGGAAAAAATGAAAACGTTTTTACATTTTATTCCCCCACCCCCAAAAAAGTAAATAGAAAGTGCAAGTGTAAATTTTAAGAATTGGTGTATCAAAGATGTCATAGTGACCATGTAAACTGGAAAACAACATTCAATTTTAAAAATAAGTGTTGAAAAATATTTAAAATACACATCCCAAAAAAACAGTAAAACAGTTTTCTTTTTTTGTGTTTAAAAAAAATTACCTTAAAGATAAGAAATGAAAAAAAGCACATCAACAAACTGTTGCCTGTTACAGTCTGCTTGCATTGGAGGCCAAGTGGGGCATTCACCAAATCCATGAGGTGGCGCTGCGCTAGAAGAATGCTTGGACTGCGTTCACCTCGGTACTTTTCACGTTGACTGCCACCTGGTGCACTAGAAAGCAACGGAATTGCTGCGCCTGTCCCGTGAGACACATTTGAGATCAGCCCGGGCAGAGGTTTTGTTGATTTTACACTTTGGTGTTAAATAGGCTTTTTTTTAGTCATGCTCTGACACATCTTCCCAGAAGACTTCCCAAGATGCAAAGAGCTCTCCTTCCCCACACAGTGGTACCCATCCATATCCAATTAATGCATGCGAGCGACTAGCCTTCACCTCTCTTCTCAAGCCCTCTCTGAAAAAAAAGAAGGAAAGAAAAAAAAAAACACCCGAGTGCCTTTGCGTTTCTTCAACTTCGCCTATAAGCCACATGTAGACACTATCTCTGTGCTCTGAATAGCCTCTGCAACGAAGAGAAGTGGCATTCTCAACAATGCCAGAAGCTCAGGACATTGCATCATTAGCGGCCATCGAGCAGCGGCAGTGTTTGCATTTTTAACTCTTCCAGGGATGACAAAATAACGATGCCCCGGCCAGTCTTACCAGTGTGAGACACTGAGATGAAAGGTGAGGTTTCCCTAGCTGATTTGAATAGATTCCGAAAACTTCGACTGGTGCAAGTGCACTTGTCCTTGCATATGTGTTGAAGACTCTCTGTAACTTCCTCTTCCCAGGCTAAATGACAAAGATCTTCGACCGCCAGTCAAGACACATCACTTCAACAAACAATACAAGTACTTCCTTGACATTATCAATTACTGATATTGATTTTGGGACATGATGTCAGTGTGTTTGGGTTAAAAAAATGAAATCATTTATCATCGGATGGAAATCAAGCTTACAGTCAACTTTAGCAATCGCCCAAAATCTGTCCAACAAGGCCCCTGGTAGGCTGTGAGCAGAATCAATGACAGTGTTTAGGCAATGCCGCATTGACGATACAGTCAGTTTCTCATTCCCAATGACTTTGAAAACTGACTTTTGGGCGATGAGACTGCTACAATGTGTGTGTGGTTTCTTTTTTCTTCAGTTGAATGAAAACAACACTTGTCTGAATGACACAAGGGCAATTTTGTATCTGTCACAAACAAATCAGGCCCTTTCGCCGTTAGCATTTTAGCTCACCTGCTGGGATTTTATTTATTCGTTTTTTGCTTCACGAATCATCTCCACTGAATTAATATTTGCAGCCATTTGCATGCTGGCTTGTACACAAGTCGTGTGCCCACAGCATAAATGTTAATATCAGTCGTCTCACCCTTGCTGCAGAATCAATGAAGGCCGCTCGACTTTGACATGCCCCCCCCACTCCCCACCCCACTTGTCCCCCGCTCCAACAGCCAGAGCTATATTTAGATATAGGAGTCACAATACGTAGCCAAGTAATCACCCCCATCCTGTGTGAGTGATGAGCTGATGCTCGCCACCAGCCAAGTTACTGATGAGTGAGGGGGGAGTCAGTGTAACACACAGTGAAAGAAACACACTCCCTTATGTCAATAACCGCAGCACATCACACACCTTTAATGACAGTGGGACAGTGGTTTTGAATGTGGGTTTTTTTAGGCCAAAAGCAACTCATATATATATATATATATATATATATATATATATATATATAAGCCTATATATATATATATATATATATATATATAGAGAGAGAGAGAGAGAGAGAGAGAGAGAGAGAGAGAGAGAGAGAGAGAGAGAGAGAGAGAGAGAGAGAGAGAGAGAGAGAGAGAGAGTGAGTGAAGATCCTGTGGGACTTCCAGATCCAGACTGACAAGATGGTAATGGCGAACCAACCAAATAGCGTGATCATAGATAAAGGGCAGAGGAAAGCCGTTGTAGTGGATGTAGCGGTCCCAAGTGGTGGAAACATCAGAAAGAAGGAACACGAGAAACTAGAAAAATACCAAGGGCTCAGCGAGGAGCTGGAGAGAGCCTGGAAGGTAAAGGTGACAGTCGTGCCTGTGGTGGTCGGAGCACTCGGGGCAGTGACCCCCAAACTAGATGAATGGTTGCAACAGATCCCGGGAACAACATCTCTGTCTAGAACAGCGCAGTGCTGGGATCAGCAAGGATACTGCGCAGACCCCTCAAGCTTCCTGGCCTCTGGTAGAGGACCCGAGCTGAATGGGGGACAGACACCACCCGAGTGGTGAGACGAGGATTTTCTTTTTTTTTTTAATATTGAATTGTAGAATGTCTGATTATCAAATTATACAATGTGTAGAAATACTACGATACTGCTGCTTAAGATGATCAGCGCTTATCATCTCCCCAAACTTGGTCGCCATAGCAACAGCCTCTTCCCCTTTCCCCTCCTCCCTGCTGCTTCAGCCAGTCTTGTTTAATTAAAGCGTGCAAGATGCCAAAGGCCAGTCAGCCATTCCCAATGTTCCCACCCTGACTCTCTTCTGTCATGTTTGCTTTGACTCATCCAGACGTTCCTCCTCCCCACCAGCACTCCATCGCCAAGTCAGCATCCTTCCTGGGACCCTCGGCACCCCATTGTTTACCTTCTGTCAACAACCCCCCCACAACCACCATTATTTTTCCCTTAAAACCTGAACAAGTTAGCTATTCACTCAAGCCCTGTTATGTCTCCGTTCATCATTTGCCCCACCTCTCGACCAAACTCAGTTGCGGTAGGCTCCGGTATGATCGATACCCGGCCCACCATTAAAAATAAATATTTGTGGTTTAAAATGAGCCAAGTCATCATTGAGAGTTTTAGTGATTCAGCACCCACTGTTTACACCACTTCTGAATATGGTCCTATATGAGGCTGAATCATTAACCACTGTTAACAGTGACAGCATAAGAAGATTACAGCAATCATGCATCCGAGACAAACCACGTTCTTCTTTCTAACAACATGGACGCCTCCTCCCCATCGCGCCAACCCGCATCCCCGAGACGAGATCGAAGGAATTAAGATACCCGACCGCTCATCTGTCGCATCACATTTTCTACACAAATGAATTCAAGCTAATTAACGTGCACAGAGGGATTGAGTGGGGGTGGAGGAAGGGGGGGACATTTGACCTCCACCGGCTTAAAAATAACTTCCACAATCCTTTGGGTTGCGACGGGCAGCTCCCAGTTTCGGCGCATAACGTTTGCGGCGCTGATAATTACTCAAAGGCAAAGGCTAATTGGGACAATGCATATGAATTCATTAAAATATTCCCCGTTGCTGCTATCCAATTGGAATGTGGGCCTCACGTGTGGAATAGCAGGTGCCCTGGCAGAATCCTGGGAGAAATAGAGAGTTGGTATTCTCAAGTAATATCTAGAGATGTGGTTAAAAAAAACAACTAAACTGCATTCTTATTTCTTCTAAGCCAGTGATTCCCAACCACCATGTTGTCGTTATTGAGATCTTTGGGTGTGCTGTAAATGAAGCCACTTAATTGGTCGAAAAGTTATTTACTCAGTACATGTATCTTTCTTCATCTTTCTATGCCAGTGATGTACAGAGTAATGATAAAGCAGTGCGAGTAATGAGTAAACAGCTTCAAGCAAGGAACTGAAGAATACCTATGTTTAAAGCATGTAAATTTGGAAATCAAGAGTTTGATAATGTGTGTCTGGTGGTGTGTGGTAATGATTTCCCCAGAAAAATACGTGCCTTGTCACGATCATGTTTCCAAGCCATATTTGCTGAATGATGGTGAGAAGTCAACTAAAGCCTCAGCAGATCCTCGGGCAGGCTGTTTCTGGTGAGGTCTGAGTAGAGAGGCGGTGGCGGCGGCAAAGTGCTTAATATTGACTTGTGGACCTGGCGGAGATGCTGTTGATCCCCCATCCCAACGACGCAAATGTGTACATAAAACCCACAAAAAAAAAATCAAGACCAAAAAAAAACCCATAATAGGCCTATTCACATTTTGATTAATTAAATCAAACAGATTTCAGTTCTTCCAACTGTGGAGGTCACCACAGTAGAAAAACAAAACAAAACAAAACAAAAACAAATGTTCCCAAATTTTGATTGGGTGAGGAACCCACAGTTGAAAGTAACATTGTGGTAATTAAGAGAAATCTTTCTGTGAGTCTCAGAGTGTTTTCTTCTTAGCGGCTGACGCTCGACCATGCACTTCAGTGTGCATTACTTTGCTTGTATAATTGATGTGTCACGTTCACCGCGCAGAAGCCGAAACTGTAAATTGATATCCGTGCCGACCCCACAATGACATGAAATCGCACATTTATAGCTTTCCTTCACGGCACTAAGAACCAACAATTCAATCTAATCAAACCGATACATTATGTTTTGACATGTGCCTTTAAGTACAGTTGAGTAACTTTGTGCACCTTTTGAAATGATAAGACCATAACTTGTTAAAAATTATTTGGCGGGCCCTCAAGCGATGCTTCGTGGACCCCAGTTTGGGAACCACGGTTGGACAATGGAAAGTATTTCCCAAGCACCTGATGGGAATCAGATGAATCCAATCAAAGCAGAATTCCCACAATGTATGAGCTCAAGCCGTCTGACTCTTTCGCTTTGGAGATAATGGGCGAGACTATGCATCGCCATGACAACAGACAACCGGCCCAAACGCACGTGCGCTCCCGAAAATGAGGAAAACTCATTAAAGGAGGCACACTTGTCTCACGGGCGCGCGCAGTAGACACAACTGCAACATCATCAGTAAGGCAACACAACAGTAAGGCAAATGAAAAACTCTTGCGAGCTGTTGCAGGGTGGGGGCTATAAACCCCACTCGACAGTTACTGATGCATTATGCAAATGATAGGGGGGGCATCAAACATGAGCGGTTAAAAACTCAGAGAAGCATCCATCTGGGCTAAAATGTTAATGCTTTTTTTTTTTTTTTTTGCTGACTTCTATCACACCCCGGCTCCACTATTGCGTTTCCTCCGAGCAAAAGGGCAGAACGCGCTCACCGCCAATGAGAACATTGTACTGTATTATTGTATTGAGCTGGTGGATGCGAAGAATTAAGCATATCCGGTGGTGTTAGGGGGTTAGGGCGACAGTAGCTGGGAAATAGTGTGTCATTACAGCCTTAGGGTTGGTTGAGTGCAGACTGGGATGGGCAGATATGAATTTAAAACGTGTGGGCCATTGCGCTGCCTATTGTGAGAATTAGACGATGAAGAATGATGATGACCCTGGATTTAATGATGTGTGCATTTGTATGCATCCCACGAGGACGTCACCAAACTCAAAAGGTCTCAGGCGTAATAGCATCAAAGCAATTTGGTGAGATTACAACAGACAGTCACTGAAGGCCCACAATCACATGATCACAAAAACCCTGCGAATGATTTGCAGTGTTTTGGGGGATGATGTGACATATATGAGCAACCTAGAACTCCAACTTTGTCATTTTTGCAAGAGAGTGGTTCCACATTTTTACAGCCTCAATAAAATATGTGGAATTTACATCTTGGGTGATTTATATGATATTGGCGACTTCTTCTGGGTATTCGTTTTTACCTAAGTCAAATTCATGAAAGATGATAAATAAGCTGAATCACTGCTTGCTTATTGAATTTTCTATCAATCCCCGAAGCTCACTTTCTGCGATCTTTTTGCGAGAAGTGAAGCCAGGTTTCATGAGAGCGGCCATCTTGGGGAAGGGAGTTGGCCCCGTGGTGTTGCACTGATGAATCAGGAAAAGGGCTGCGTGCAATAAGAATGGAACTCAACCTTGATCTAAATCAGTATTCATCTGAAAGTTAGGCCTTCATTCAAAAAGAACAAAAATAAAGTTCACCCACTTTTGTTCTTGGTGGCTTATATGTAGCCAATATGGGTTATCCTTAAAAAAGAAAAAGTCCATTTGGAATATGACCAGAAAAAGTGGAGCGTCTCATATCAAGCTCAAACTGTTTGAAAGGCAAATTTATCGCATGATTACGTCACCATATCAACACTATTGTTCAACACTATTGCGCTCACTTCCAATGTTCCGGCGTGTCGTCGTGCACTCCAGACGAGCCTAATGAGGTGCGAGAGCAATCGTGCCGCTGTCATGCTTGATTGCGAGCATTCCAAATAAAACCAGGCCACTATGATGAAATTGTCATGGCGTACAAACAAAAGACAGTTTAAAAGCCTGCAAAACATTGTCAGTACGTGGAGTGTTTTTTTTTGTTTGTTTTTTAATGAGGTCCGACCAGTGCACGTTTCTCTGTGAAAATAGGGCTACAAACCTAGATAAAATATCAATCTGCTTTTAGAGAGCTGCTTCATTGCACTTCCTGCATCTGAGTATACAATGATTTTTTTTTTTATTAAGTTTGGAAGTGGCTACAGACAGACAGATTTTTTTTTCCAAATGTATTCCAAAAAAATAAATAAAAACTAAAATAAACTGATGAAAACTGTGCTAAAACATTCCAAGCAAATGTACGTCAAAGTTAAATACTACACTTTTGCCCCATGGTGGCTTATTAGACAGTGGCCGCAAACTATTCTGTGCAACGGTTAAGCCACCGTGTGGGCCAAGGAAGTATGGTGAAACCGTGTTGCTATTTGGCATTGAAAACTGAAACACAAAAGGTGTCCTGGGCCACTGAATGTCTCCAAGTACGTAGTTGTTGATGATGATGCTTTGAGGCTATTTTCAATAATCTTATTTATTTATGTATTTATGCTTGGGCTGTACGCGGATTTCACTAATTAGAAAAAGTCTTGTATTAAGAGTGGTGATTATGGGAAAAATGGAGAAAAAAAAGCACAACTTGTTGTGCGAATCTGCAGCTCCAGATGAGTCATTCTCGCTGCGCACAGCTCATCAATATTACACAAGCTCGGCTCCTCTTTGCAGCCGCATTATTAATTTAACTTTTATTTTTTGTTGTTGTTGTTTTCTGCTACCGCCTCACCTCGAATTCGGAAGGTGGCTCGAATCGAAAGCGTCGACCCTTTGATATAATTCACAGATCAAACACGGACGTGTAGCGGAAAGCGCCGTGTGTGTGTGTGTGTGTGTGTGTGTGTGTGTGTGTGTGTGTGTGTGTGCGTGCGTGCGTGTGTGTGTGAGCTTTCAGCAATAAGCATGCATGTGCCGCTGTGACGCAAGAATGCAGAGCCTTGACGTTGTCTCGGCCTGATGCTATTAACTCATTCACTCCCAAAGACGTTTTTAAACGTCTTTTCAGACTTGGTCTAGAATTGGCTGGTACTGAATGAGTTAACTAGCCGACGGCAGATAGCCAAGTGTAATCTTCTCATGCAATCGTAGGGACCGTTCGAACCGGCGACTATAGTGGGCAACAGCTGTGCGTCCGCCATCGCAGCGACAGTCCTGCTTTTATGTTGACACATCCGACGCATGCGAAATGCAAGTCAAGGGCTTGAAGTAGGCAGAAAGATGTCGAGACTATCTAAAAATGGCAGAAGGCATCCCCCGGTTTGAATGGGTGTTTATTTTGGCACTTCAACTGGTACCGTTTGCCGCAAGATGTGATGCAAATGCAGAGGGGATTGGAAAGGGTTTAACTTTAACCTATTCAATATTCCGCTGTGCTCCCTGGCATTTGCTGTGAATACACACCCGTTGGCCATTACCTGGGACTTAGGTAACAGCTACACCATCTAATTAGACAGAATGACCAAACGAATCAATTACGAAGATAATGCTCCGGTTTGATGAATGCGCAGTTTTTAGGATTTTTAGTCGATATTGATGCCTTGTAACACAATCATCGTTTACCCTTCCAAAAATAAGGCCTCCCTTTATCTGTAAATAAAAACCCCATGGTCGCTATTTGTGGAGAGACGATACCATTGTGAAAACAGGATTCTTGCTCAGTGCAGTTACGCAGTTCATTTTTAGCCCCAATTTTGAAAAAAAAAATGGAAGAAAGAAAAGAGATGAGCGTCGTCACCGGCAGGGTGAGCAGAGTGCGTTGACGGCAGGGAAGAAGCCTTGTTAGAAGTACGGACTTTCATCACGACACGCTCACTCCGCCCGTCGTCTTTGCGGCTTTCTCCAGAGGCATTAATATGAAAGAGGACGCTCTCCGAGTCTGCAACAAAGATGATATTTCTACTCTTCATTAGCAGAAAGCCAGAAGCTCTTCGTCGCGGGCTCCCAGGCCTTGAATTTCATGAACACAGAGCCATTGTTGCTCCGGTTGGCATGTAAGCCATATGTTTTTTCATCTATCAAAGAAGAACACGGTGCCGTTAAATCCTAGTCAAGGGTCGAATATCCATGTAGTAAAGGAACTCGTTCGGTGCACTCATCCATCATTATGCCCGTCATCATCCATTGGTGCCTTTTATTAAGCCCCCCTGCGCTGATCTTACAGGTGAGGACATCCTCTCCCCGCAGCCAAAGCAGATTAAAGTGTGCAGTCAGACGCGCTAGTGAACATTCGCTAGTAATTTAAAAGCAACCTCAAGTCTGCCTGAGTCCTGAGCACTTAAACCGAGCAGCAGCTGCGGGGAAACGCGTATTGCGAGTGGAGCACAATCTATTCAGCGACATGGTATGGTGGGAGTGAACTCAACGGGGCTCACTTCACAACAAGCAGCACTTTGGCAGACGGTAAAAGATTCCTGGAAAAAGAGGTTTCAAGCCATTTGAAGCCACACCGAGTTGAAGTTTACGGTCAAACTAAACATAAAAGAATATGACGAGTGGTTTCTTTAAAACAAACTCATACGAGCTGTGCCGTGTAACTTCATGCTAACAGACGATGTAAAATGTAGTATTTCAGGGGCAGTGCTTTAACGCGAAGCATATTTTAAACGCAAACTACAGTAGTTGTGAAACTCTTCAGCGTGACTCTATTATTTAGCCCCCCTTCAGCCCCCTCCTACCCCGGTGGCCAAGTTTAATTTTGTTATCGCTTTGTTCCGAGCTGTGTCAAAGAATGTGTTGAAATGGTATCTGGAGGTCGCACTTCATTTAGTCTTTAATTACTACGGATGCACTTCCGACTAGAAGCGATTTGAACTTTGCCGCCTTGTGTGTGACTTGTGCAATAAAACGTTTTGAACTACAGTAATCAGATTTTTGTTTTTCCCGTTTGTTCCAAGAAGACTTTGACCTTTAAAACAGACACAGCAACATGTCTTGTCTGGTGTTGCACTTTGGCAAAACACAATCAGCTGCGGTAACTGCCATCCGGCATAGGTGAAGTTCAGGGCACCGGTGATGCCTTTTGTATTTTGTTTCAAGAGACAACGATCCAATTACATGCCCCGCTCTATTCGTGGCGTCTCCACATTGGAGAGCTTGGATCCAAACTAGAAGAGGGCAGAATACTCAAATTATTTCACCTGTCAAGGGAGAACAGTTAGTGTCACATCATGTTACTGAATGGATCGTAATTCCATAAGCGGAATGAAATGATCCATTTCCACTTCCTGTGTTTTTCAATCTCAATTACTCAGAGGAATCCAAGCCGTTCCCTAGCAACACGGTTCGAAATGCCTATTTTGTGGATGCGGCTTGGGTTTTGAATGGCATTTGAATGCGGCTCCGTGGGGACTCACGCCGGCTCAGTGGGAAGTCGGCTGTGCATTGGTAATAAAAGTTGACTGAGGATGTGCTGAGGGGGGAAAAGAGAGGAAAGTGAAGGAGGAGGATAAGAAAGTACAATTTAACACTACTGGTGGGCCTCTGGCAACACGCACCTCGTAATTATTACTATTGTGTTGGCAAGCACTCACTCGGGCGCAACAACAGGGCCGCTTTGTGCTCCATTATTGTTTACCTGCTCTTGTTGTTGCTTTTTCGCCTCCACTTTGGTGACCTGGCAGTTTCCTTTTGTTGCTAGAAGATTGCAAATTACCGAATGTTACCAGCGTCGTTACTGTTAACGTATCCTGCTGCTCTTTGCAATATGATAAGAGGGTAATTTATTGGACAATTCTGTGAAGTGATTGATGATGCTCACGAGCTAGCGTTCGTGCTAGCTCACACGCTAACAGGATTATGGGGCTCTTTGCACCTTTCCTAACAGGTCTCGTGATGCTCCACCGACGGGAGTCAAGTTTGGCACTTGGGTAGTCTGAGCCTTTGTAGAAAAAGAGGAGGAAGAGAAGGAGAAAGACAGAGAGAGAGAGAGAGAGAGTCGGTGGGGATGTGGGATGGAAGGGTAATTCAATCACATCAGTGTCCTCATTCACAGGACAGAGAGGCATAAGCAACTAATGAAATAAGTAAACGCTGAGTTGGAAATTTGTCCTGGTCTCGCTCTCCGAGGGATAACGCAGAGGTAAGGCAAGGAGAGGCGTCAGGGTGGTCCCAGGAAAACCTCAATAATCTGAATTGGTCAACAGACCAGTCACAGGGCACATAGAGACAAACAAGTCTACGCGGATGAGATGCAGTTATATCTACGTGTTATTCGTAGAAGCTGTACACGTCAGCGGAGGTAAAACTATGGAAGTCACATACACACACATAAAATCGTTCTGACAAATTTCACAAAACTGATCAAAAAACTCACTCGTTGGTATCGCGCAGTGCTGAGGAAAAACCAAAACGTCGGAATTAAAATTCATGTGGACTCTGGCTCAGCAGAAATCTTGTGATGTCTGTTTGACTTTTGAGGGCTATTTTAACATATTTTGGTAAAGCAATGGACACGACATTACATTACAGCACTCGGACTCCTTTAATTGGTTTCACTTCTACTCTGACCGTGACTGCCCTTCTTTCAGAGAAGGCGTGACAACAGTTTTAGGTGCTACTGGGGTTTTTCCCCTTCCATTTTACTAGTTTTGTCGTTATAGTGTAGTTGGAAGAATAGAAGATAATTTAAATCCACCAGGCTTCCATCCACCTTTCCAGCAGTGTAACAGAGACTGTTGTGAGACAGTTTATCACCATTAACAGATGACAGCTCCCCCCTTTCCTCTTCATGCAGTGCATGAAAATTGCCATTCCGCTGCTGCGTTTCACCTCCGCATTTGATTTCCACCTTCCACTGCTGTGCTGTGATAGCTTCCCCTGTCTCCATCAAAATGCCTCGTCAATAACAGCTGCCAATAAATCAGTCCATTTGATCCCAGCATAATTCCCGATTTTGCATTCACGGCAGGCTTTTGCCTTTTGCCATCTGTGTGCTCCCTAATAACGTTACTGTGATGGGTGGCCTGGTGCTATAAAGCGGCACCTTCAAATTGGAACACACAAATTTTCCACATGGGAAATAAAATAAAGTGAACTGATTTGCTCAGGATCAAAACATTTTGCGATGAGGCTATAAAAATAATAATAAATTGACTGTGATGGTTACTGTAATGAAATACAACAAAACCTCCAAATTGAAACACAATCCATTACGTAGGATTGGTTGGCTTTCAAATTCTTTCAAATTCTCCACATGGGAAAATTCCAGGTTCCAATTGTGGCCTCCCCCAAACCTTTGCTAACTGTGCAGGGAATGTTTTAAGAAACAATTCAACTTCCATAACTAACAAATATGCAAGCTGGGGCATAATAATGAGGCTTTGAAGGTGTCTGACAACCAGGTAACGGAGAGGAAACATGATTATCGTCACACGCTTCTTAGTTTATATTCGTGCAAAATTCCCTTTTGTCAAAATATCTACTGTAAGCAAAGCCGATATTATAAATTCACATCTTCAATTGTACATACGTTGTACATAATATAGTACATGTGCTCAAGTCACATGGGCCAAGTCAACCAAATATGTGCTGCCCGGGTGGCTAAGAGCTCATTACATGATTATCACACTCAAAGGGCAAACATATAAACGTAGGCCATCTCTGAGGCAGACCCCCCCATTTAAAAATCCATCCCACGGTTGCTTGTCTTTAATTTTCCTGATGGTGCCCCGTCGTCTCTACAGCGAGACTCTTGTCCGAAGAGACCAAGGGCTATGAATCATCGCATCGCCAACCTTTGATTGAATGAAAAAATAAAGACACAAGAGTCCCTTGAGTGATCTGAGGTGTGACAAAGTATAGCGATTTCTGGCTTGGATGGCGAACCTCATCATATGCCTGTACGAAGATTTCAATTAGGAAAGATGGATTCAGGTGGATTTACATCTTCTTTTTTGAAAGAGCCTATCATGTCAGCAAGGTAAAAGAAGAAAAAAAAATCAAGCCTATGATTTCAGATAGTTTGGCGATTTCTAACAATAAAACTGCTATTTTGAAGCCACAAATGAGTATTTCCTGACCACATATTAACATTTTGTGCACACCTTATATCTATCTATGTTGTGATAAAAAAAATATATCTCTCTCATGCCTGTGGTTCTTTAGCTGTGCATACAGAAAAAACACGACAGTATGTGCCTTGTTCCTTTACGGTGACGTTTTTTTAAACTGAGAGCGAGAGATAGCGAGAGAGAGAAAGTGGGCGGGGCTGTGCGCCATGTCTATGCCAATCGGCGCAGGGCTACCTAATTAAAGCCCTACCAAGTAACCCCCCACACACACACACACACGCACACGCACACACTTTAAATCCTCTTCTTCGGCGCACACCATTGAAAAAACACGCCGTCTTTCCTCCGCATGCAGACTCCTCTGGAGGAGATCACGCTAAACATGCTCTGCGGGGCTAGGCTCGTGTAAGACCGGCAAGGTTCAGTGGGGGCATCCTTTCATCCATCCATCAAACCTAGGCGTCGAGACACTCCGGGCGACCGCGGATGTGCACGCTGAACAGCTGCAGAAGTCGTGTCTGAAAGCGGGTCGCGAAGGAGCCAGCATCCGCGCGCTTTCTACTCCCCGCAGCACCGCGAGGAAGGCGCCCAGCATCCTTGCATCTCTCCCCGGCTGTCCTTGCATTCCGGCAAGGCTAATCGGAGCGCCGAGGACGTCCTTCGTTCCGTAAAGCGCCTCATATCGGGTAAGAGAGTACTATGCATGCCTTCAGATTTTCTCGGGAGGAGGCTTGTAATTGTCCACTGTGACTTGTTTCTGCGGCCAATTGGAGCTGAAACATTCGCACGCACGCATGTATGTATAGGACATTAAAAGGGGTTCTTCAAAAGAACCCTTTTGTTGGTTTAGGAAGCGTGGTCTTGATTTTTTTAATGAATGATCTTAAAGCTGAATGCACATGGCCAGCACAAAGAGCATCACGTTCATACCTTGTATTATTTGTGACTTTTGAAATGTAGCAGTACAGCCAAGTGCGAATTATACCAGTATTCCAGTCATATTATTATTTATTTATTTATTTTTACATTATTTAATTGTTGGAGTGATTTCATGATGTCACTTTGGGTTCCGCTGGAGTTAGGTCACACCCTGAAAGTCAGTTTTATTTGAGCATTCTCCAAGCTCTCCTTCTGTCTCTCTTTCTGTCGCCTCCTGCTTGCCGATTGGCAGAGCTGGCAACCACATCCATGAATTAAGTCAACAGAGGCCGCGGGACCGTCAGAGTGAGGGCGCTAATTATCACCTGTCACTTAGACGCTCTCGATACCAGCTCGACCCGGGATAACGAGGCTGAGCTAGCACGAGCGGAAAACTGAGAGGAGGCAACTGTCCTCTGAGGTTAAGTGTTTTCTTTAAAATATTCCAAAGTTTCAATCAGATAGCCACTGGATGTTGATCTCCATGCAGAATGTGTTCACAGAAAATTCACCGTTACTCTCATTAATTTGTTATAACATTATGTTAATTATTCAAGATTGTTGTCAGTGTGTTTGTTAAAAACAAAATAACAGCAGACTCTTCTTGTCTGAACAGTGTTTGATCATCTTCAAAACCAATTCCCCTTTTACATTACCTGTAAAAGCCTACATTGCCCATTTTGGGGGGGGGGGTCAGAAATTGTTTTTTTTTAGAATAAAGTAATAGAAAACTGTTCAAGGTTCCACAATATAATTTTAAGCCAACCCTGATGGGAATTGATGGGAATAGGTTTTACCTGTGGGAAGGAGCCGAAGAGGTGCTGACCAGGATGTTGAGGGTCTGAGAGAATTTTGCCTGCTCTTCTCTTGGTTCTTGCAGCATGCAAGTCCTCAACAGTGGGTCATATGGTAACAATGATTATTTCCAGCAATCCTAACTGTCCACTGCAGTTTTTTGTGGTGGCACCAAAGCAGACTCTGAAGAAGGAACACAGGACCGATTCAATGATTGATGTATGAGACAAAACCAAACAAAATAACTCTCCGTATTCTTGGTTCTTTGTCAAGACTGCATGAATCACTGTTTTTGTGACAGCAAATCTGCAGGCTCTCTGTTTTAAAAGAAGCTAAAAATAAGTGTGGAAGGTGTGGTATGATGTGGTCAGGCAGCCAATGGAGACGTGTTACAAATGTGGTGTTTCAGATTTGCATTCATTGTTCAGCTACATTCTCGTTTTGTACAAAAGTCATCAATTGGAGTCACAAGGTGGTTGTCGGACAGTTTTGATAAGTTGAATTGGTCGAGACTGAAAAGGAAGGCAGCATTTTGCATTTGAGTGACACTTATGGGGTTGCCACAGCCATTTCAGTCTGGCTGGGACTGGATCGGAACCTCCGGTTAGTGGTTGTCTCCGAGAGAGATGCCTGGTAGGTGGCCAAGCAAAATGATGATTATTATGTTGTCTCACGACTGTAAAAATCAATAGCGAAGTCGCAAGGCTTCCCCTCCCAAGTTACACTCGGACACTTAATAATTCAGCCATAAAGTGGCTGGTATGGTTAACTCGTGCCGAAGTGGGACTCATGTGCCGAGAACATGTGCTCGGCAGTGTACTTGGAAAGTGGCACAGTCTGAATTATGCTGCGGATATGGTTTGGCGCCGAGGCAGCGTTTAGCTTGCATGTGCTAATCTAGTTGTTACATAAGACAGTAAGTGTGTGCCGGAGCGCTTCTCCGTCAGTCACACGCACACACACACACACACACACACACACACACACACACACACACACACACACACACACACACACACACACACACACACACACACACACACACACACACACACACACACACACACACACAAACTATCACTGCGCATCCTTTCACGTTTTTGTATATGATTGGCATGGTTTCAGGTTAAACCCTGCAGCCAAGGTGAATTGAAGTCAGGCTCGACAGGCAAGAGACTTGGGATGTTCTTTCATGGCTTTTTTTTTGTTCACATGAACCCACAACATGTTACTCATGTTGACCTTGATGCTGCTGGGAACTCTCGGCAGCATCAGTGCTGCTCTCCAGACCCCCAACACCATGTCAGCAAGTCTGCAGAAAATACACGACTGAGAAAGTCACTTTGAAATTAAGGTTTGTGTTTTTGTTGTTCCAGTCGCATTTCTATCGACCAATCCATGGACAGTGTGTGTACCTCCACCCATTAGGTATCGTACCACCCGACAGAAGGCTGTTAAAAAGAAACACCTATTTGTCCTTTTTGCTACAAAATGCTACAAGATGCTGCCAAAGCACTGGCTGAATAGGAAAGAAATACAGTAACGGTTATCAAAGTAGTATGTTGACGTGAGGTGAACAAGCCACAAAGCTGGTGACATCACCGCAGCGTCATCAGTACACATCAGCTACTTTTACCCACAATTCTACACGCTGAGGAGGCAATGTTGGGGGCTGGAAAAACAAACAAACAAATAAAGCAATTGGCCCAGGGGAGTTTTGTCACAAGCTAGAACGTTTCATCATGAAACTAGTGAGAATCAGCGAGGATTTAAAAGAGTAATTCCTCCCCCATGTGACTGTTTTTCATCTGTTCATCTGCAGAGAGAAGGGGGGGGTGGGTGTCAGTATACGTTGATGCCGGGTCTGCGTGTTGCCCCCATGCATGCTTTCGGCTTTATAATCTCTTCTGATCCGACTTTGGGGAGGGGCCAGGATGTCTCGATAAAGTCTGCGATCAGGCTGAGGAAGCAAATGCTCTGCTGGATGTACGAGGCTAAACTGAATACTTTGCATGGGTGTGCAGTTATTATATCCCAGTTAGCGCTGTCCTAGAACTCACCTTTAGTCCACACGCTTCGCTCGACAGACAGTCATAGGCTGCAGTTGGATCCGGCAGTGGATGGATCTAGAGCACACAAAAAGGGGTGATGTGGATCGTGTGCTGATGTTACGCAATGTTAAAGGGTTAACAAAGTTTTTTTGGGGGGCGGGGAGGGTTCCTGTAAAGTGATGATTTTGGAGATGCAAACATTCTCCCGACGCCAGCAATATTTAGTGTCAGCAACATTAACAATAACACAGATACATTTCTATTGTAGTATTGCAGAAGCGCATGCATTATACTTGTACAAATGGAATTTTATTGTATGGCAGGTCCAAAATGAAAAGAACAAATTAATTTCCCAAGAAACCATGTAGCAAAGTCGTTGACACACTTTATTTGCTTGAGAGGATCACTTTAAATGATGTGGCGGGCCAAAGTGGGTTTGACACCCCTGTTCTAGATAAATAACTGAAATTTCATTTGGGGCATTCGACAATCAACAGTGTTGATTACAACGCTGTTGAATGTCTATGAAATAGAATCCAATTATGCACAAAAACCCATTTGCCAGAAATACATTTGTGTGAGTCTGTAATAAAATACAGTTGGGCCTGCATTTGGATCAGAATTGTAAGTCACGCACAGGCCTACTTGCTATTCTAACCGTATCAGGCCTGATTCTTTGATTACAAAGATAAAACTTCAGGGCTAGCTAGCCACTGAAATTTGAGGCAATCCAATCAAAAAGATGCTGGCCCGGATTAGGAGGCGAATCCTTGATGTAGCCTCTCTCCAATACCAAATCAAGAACAAGAAGCTGGACGGTAACAACACAAGCGCTTGTGAGTAACCGCCATGCCGAGAGCAGACGCGAGAACAACAGATATGAAAGTGATTTGAAAAGAACTAACAGTCATTTGGACGCTCAGCTTCTGCGGGCCTTTAGGGACTGAAAGGGCAGACATTTACTGCCAAAAGATCGACATTCGCTGCCGCTCGTGAAGTCAAGGGACAGAAAGAAAAGGCGCGCACATTCCTTGGCCTAAAAGGGCGGACTCAACTAAATCGGCACACTCTCTTCTATTTCGATCCGATCTCCAAGTGGCCTCCTTTCCCTTTTCCATGACATGTCCAACTATTCCTCTTCGTCCATCGATCCATTGTGTGCCCCATAAGGGAGGGGACTCGTTTCCTCTCCTCCTCTGCAGCGTCACAGCTCCTGCTCTCTTCACTTTGCCTTTCATCTTCGCCCATGTCCTTTTTAGTCCTCTCCATTTGAAAAGGCTCCAGGCATAAATAAAATAGTAGTTGAACATCATCCCTTTACGCCAAGAGTTAAGCCATTTCGAGAAGATTGTTGTTGTTCCAATCAGTTAAGGCTCTTTCAAGAAGGGAAGATAAGAATATGCAGTCCGTGCTGTGGCTCTAAGTGAAACATGCGTATTGAAATGATTTTTATTTAGAACGTCAGCTGCTTTAAAGGTGCAGCACAAATGGACTTGCAATGGGGATCTGAGTTGTGTTTAAGGACTTGTATGTCGCCAGCTAACAGTATCAAGGAGTAGGAAGAATACACTGAAGGGGGACTTTTACCTGATATGGGTGTTTAAAAATAAACAAGAAAAATAATAAGGTGCATTCATATTTAAAAGATTGTATTGCTTGCATTAAAAGGAATAATAATTAGAAGAAAAGCTTAATATGAACATAATAGTCTATCTATCTATATCTATAACTTATGTATGTGCTCTATGTATTGCAGCATGTTTGTTTTCCTCGTACTTCTCATGTCATTTACACAAAAGGAGAGTGACAGCAGAAAATGTTTCAGGTGAAAAATGTCACGATGCTCGAGACAGTTTTTTTTTTTTTTTTTGCCACTGTGCAACCTCTCATGGCGCTCTCTGAGCTGTTGCAGGCCAATCAGAATCAGAATCATCTTTATTGGCCAAGTATGTAGAACACACAAGAAATTTGTCTCCGATAGAACACGCTGCACTAGTATCAACATAAACAAGGACATGACAAATAAGTACGGAAGGACATTCCGTAATATAAGTGAACCATTGTGCACAATGTGCAAAGTATCAAGCAGAGCTAAAGTGACCAGTGGTAGAATAAAATACGAAAACAGTTGTACAGTTGGTGCAGAAAATCATTGAACCATTTTAAAGTGACCTGTAGCAGTATGTGTATTACAACAAGTGTGCAATTATGCAGGTGTCCTTGAGTGCTTTAAAGTGTCTGGTGCCGTGGAATATAGATCAGTGACAGTGGTTCAAGTAAGTACAGAGCTGGAGCTACAATAACTATACGGAGGGGGGAAAAAAAACAATCAAATGGATGTGGTGTCAGCCGGCTTGGATGCATTTACAAGCTTGTGTAATGACTGTAGACTCATTTATGCTGGTGATGGAGCAATCGTACTACAGGTTTTTCTTCTCTTGATGGGTCTGTGAGCGAGAGGCATTCTTTGGACGAGGCTAGGGTGATAAATGAGCTACTCTTCTGTAATTTTGGATAGAGCAGTCGAGTTGGATCTCATTAGATTGTGCGGGTTTGTTGGGAGCGTCTGGCGGAATCCCCTGTCAGAAGGAGTTTCAACTCCCACCTCCGACAGAGCTTTTCCCATGTTCCGGGGGAGGCGGGGGACATTGAGTCCGAATGGACCACGTTCCGTGCCTCTATTGTTGAGGCGGCCAATCTGAGTTGTGGCCGTAAGGTAGTTGGTGCCTGTCGTGGCGGCAATCCCCGTACTCGCTGGTGGACACCAGCAGTAAGGGATGCCGTCAAGCTGAAGAAGGAGTCCTATCGGGCCTTTATGGCCTGTGGGACCCCAGAGGCAGCTGACGGGTATCGACTGGCCAAGCGGAATGCGGCCGGTGGTCGCCGAGGCAAAAGCTTCGGACATGGGAGGAGTTCGGTGAGGCCATGGAAGCCGACTTCCGGACGGCTTCGAGAAATTCTGGTCCACCATCCGACGTCTCGGGAGGGAAGCAGTGCACCACTAACACTGTGTACAGTGGGGATGGGGCGCTGTTGACCTCGACTTCGGGACGTTGTGAGCCGTGGGCGGAGTACTTCGAGACCTCCTCAACTCCACCAGCACGCCTTCCTTGGAGGAAGCAGAGTCTGGGGACTCTGAGGTGGGCTCTCCTATCTCTGTGGTCGAAGTCACCGATGTGGTTAAAAAGCTCCTCGGTGGCAAGGCCCCAGGGTGGATGAGATCCGCCCGGAGTTCCTCAAGGCTCTGGATGTTGTGGGGCTGTCCTGGTTGACACGCCTCTGCAACATCGCGTGGTCAGCGGGGAGAGTGCCTCTGGATTGGCAGACCGGGTGGTGGTCCCTCTTTTAAAAGGGGACCGGAGGGTGTGTTCCAACTACAGAGGATCACACTCCTCAGCCTCCCTGGTAAGGTCTATTCAGGGTGCTGGAGAGGAGGGTCCGTCAGGAAGTCGAGCCTCGGATTGAGGAGGAGCAGTGTGGTTTTCGTCCCGGCCGTGGAACAGTGGACCAGCTCTACACCCTTAGCAGGGTCCTCGAGGGTATGTGGGAATTCGCCCAACCAGTCTACATGTGTTTTGTGGACTTGAGAAGGCGTTTGACCGTGTCCCTCGGGGAGTTCTGTGGGGGGTGCTTCGTGGGTATGGGGTACCGAACCCCTTGATACGGGCTGTTCGGTCGCTATACCACCGATGTCAGAGTTTGGTTCGCATTGCCGGCAGTAAGTCGGAATCGTTTCCAGTGAGAGTGGGACTACGCCAAGGCTGCCCTTTGTCGCCGATTCTGTTCATAACTTTTATGGACAGAATTTCTAAGCGCAGCCGAAGTGTTGAGGGGTCCGTTTGGTGGCCTCAGTATTGCATCTCTGCTTTTGCAGATGATGTGGTACTGCTGGCTCCTTCAAGCGGGTCTCTCCAGCTCTCACTGGAGCGTTTCGCAGCCGAGTGTGAAGCGGTTGGGATGAGGATCAGCACCTCCAAATCTGAAACCATGGTCCTCAGTCGGAAAAGGGTGGAGTGCCCTCTCCGGGTCGGGGAGGAGATCTTGCCCCAAGTGGAGGAGTTTAAGTATCTTGGGGTCTTGTTCACGAGTGAGGGCAGAAGGGAGCGAGAGATCGACAGGCGGATCGGTGCAGCGTCTGCTGTGATGCGGGCGCTGTATCGGTCTGTCGTGGTAAAGAAGGAGCTGAGCCAAAGGGCGAAGCTCTCAATTTACCGGTCGATCTACGTCCGACCCTCATCTATGGTCACGAGCTATGGGTCGTGACCGAAAGAACGAGATCCCGGATACAAGCGGCGAAATGAGTTTTCTCCGCAGGGTGTCGGGCTCTCCCTTAGAGATAAGGTGAGAAGCTCGGTCATCCGGGAGGGGCTCAAAGTAGAGCCGCTTCTCCTCCACATCGAGAAGAGCCAGATGAGGTGGCTGGGGCATCTGATTCGGATGCCCCTGAGCGCCTCCTAGTGAGGTGTTCCGGGCATGTCCCACGGAAGAGACCCCGAGGACGACCCAGGACACGCTGGAAAGACTATGTCACACAGCTGGCCTGGGAACGCCTCGGGATCCCCCGGGGAGAGCTGGAAGAAGTGGCTAGGGAGAGGGAAGTCTGGGCTTCCCTGCTTAAGCTGCTGCCCCCGCGACCCGGCCCCGGATAAGCGGTAGAAGATGGATGGATGGATGGATGGATAGTGGAGCTGCACAACAGGGGGAAAAAAATCATTTTTTCCTCTCTTATGATCAAAGTCCACATAGGCAGGACTGTGCGATGTCTCTGATGGATTATCCTGAGTGATTATCCCGTGGTGTGGGGTGTCTTCAGAGTGTTTTTCTTCCCCTATGTAATCTGCTCAGCAAATGTTCAGGAGTGACTTTTGGAAATATTAAACCTTCTTAAATATTAGCAAAGTAGACTTGCGAATCTTAACCAAGGTGGATATTTGTCATGTGTACACCGCATGCGATAAGTAGTAACACCGCACTTAGCATTTTCCTCATCGTGTGGGCTCCCTCATTATCAAGAGAAAAAAAAAAACATGCCATGCTGTTTTTATGCACCGTAATTGTCACACTCTGGGATCAGGAGTCTGGCTGTCGCTTGTAAACACGAGAGCGTATACGCGCGTGGGCGCCACTAACCAGGATGTGAGTGATCAGAGGGCCGCAAGCTGTTCCTTCCCGAGGTGTCTCCGCATTGTCGCTTGTGCATGGAGAAGGCGAAGAGGTGGCATGGCGGGAAGCAGGGAGGGTACCTGCTGCGAGAGACAGAGATGGGCGGGAGTGGAAATGTTTGCAGATTAAAGAAGAGGTTCAAATTTCTCATATCCGGTCATGCCTAACTTGTCGTCTAACCATTATTTTAAGAAAAAAAACAGGCATCTCTCATACGTGTACCTAATGTTGTGGACAGTGAGCCTTTCAACTCACTTTCAGCAGCATCATGGTGAGGAGAAGAAGAAAAAAAAGTTGCTAAACAGCCAAGACATGACACTCGAACTTCACAGGCGAGCCTTCAGGTGCTAAAGGAGGCAGCGTGAGCAAGCAAGCCAGCGCAACATCTGAGCAAGTGCGAGCGAGGCGAGGAGTTCTTCTGATCTTTCTCTGCCTCCGTCTCAAACGCGAGCAAGAATCTCCCACAATGCACCACGGTGGGCCTCTTCAGCTTCCCACATAATCTCCCATGAAGGGTGTATCTTTTTCCCCGACTGCCTGCTGCTGCCTTCCAGAAGCGTCACACTAGAAGCCACTCACAATCTGTTATGTGAGGCTGGTTGGCTTCCAAGTTGTTCTAATAAACATTCCCAAAGGAAATTAAGAATTAATGGTGCATTTTTGCATTCTAAACTCAAATTGAAAAAAATGTGGACGTGGTAAATCGCGTATTAACTGTCCAGGCAATGTTTCAAGTAACATTTCTTAACTGTCATACTATTATGTCGAAATGTTATCTACGTACAAATATAATTGTTTTTTGTTTTTGTTGTTTATCATCAATTGAGCACGCAGAGCCCGGATTAAAATGCAGAACCTCTCAACCTCAAGCCCTTGTGATTTTCTCCCCATTAAATACCATTTCCATTCTCTCTGCATGTTTTTCAGCCCCCCAATCTCTTTTAATTCTCACAGACCGCACTCGGTAATGATGCTCTCCAGGGCCTGAAAATGTGACTGTTGCCAAGCCAAAATAAAAAAACAAAATTCCTTTTTTTTCTTTTTTTTGTGCCATCATGAGTCTTCGGGTTATGAAATATTCATCTCACGTCACCAGAAGACAAAAAAAAAAGTGACTAAATGCATTAATATTTAAATGAAGTATTATCTAAGGAGTCCATGGGATTACGTAAACAGTAGCGCCACAAGAAAGCTACCTTGGTTTAAAAATTTACTTCTGAATATTTTACTGTTGTTCTCAAGCTTAATGTAACGCATTTCATGAAATACAATACTATCTGGCTATTTTGATATTACATATGTGGTGGTTTTGTTAAGCCTCAAAACCACTTCAGCTGCCTACCCTGAAAAGCAACTCAAGTGGGATAGGGGCATTAGACACATATAAACATTAACTGCTTACTTCATTGATGTCCCAAAACAGCAGCATAAATGTAGGACAGTCCAAACAAAGTGGCAACCTCGTGTTAAGTCATTTAAAAAAAAAAAATAATCAAAATATCAAATTAGCATTGAAACAGCTGCACACAGTGGTTCAGAGCTCATGACTGACAATCCGCCACAGGTGTGGCGCTAACAACACAGGAAGTAAAGCTTGAGTGTGACACAAAAGGCATTTCAAAATAAAAGTACAGTTTTTATTTAACATATTGGTTTATTTTTGTTTTCCAAAAACAAAGGTGATGCCATTTTTGCCATAACTAACAACTGCTGATAGAACTTTCAGAAACAGGACATGTATTGGTCAATTCAAGGACCTGTTGTGAATGTTGTCATTCAGTTCCTTATTTGAGAACACCAAGTGCAAAAAGTATTGAAACACTGAATAATTGGACATGTGCATTGGAAACTTTAGAGGTCAAGTTCATCTGTAAAAGTTATAGTACATTTTTGGTTCAAGATCAAATTTCAGCCGATAGCCGAACATCCCAAACGTGTGCGTACTTCCAAAACTTCATGATGTATCGCAGTCATCCTTGTGCTGAATATGGGAGTGATTGCCTCCAGCTCCAAAAGGCTGCTGCGATAATAATTACCATCTCCATCTGGGAGTGTGTGTGTGTGTGTGTGTGTGTGTGTGTGTGTGTGTGTGTGTGTGTCTTTCCGCCACATTCGATTGCAGCACATGGTCCAATAATGTGTACCTTTTTTTGGCTTGCTGTGGCCTGGGATTGCGTTTAGAAACATTTGTTGCAAAGCCTCGAAAGCCACCAGTCACCAGGGCTCTTTCTTCAAAAATGTCACTCTCTCAACAGTCATTATTCTCCGGTTTCTGTGGCCCTTCACTCTGAGGCGAATGAAAATCATACATTTGCAAAGACTGCTTTTACTTTGGTAAACAAGTGCAATTTCCTTTTCGCCTCAGGGCAGAAAGGGAGGCGCCCCACCAGTTTCAGGCAGGATAAGGCTCCTGGGGCCTTAGGTTTAAGACCTAGTGTGTTTGTTAGGCAGTGCGGTGAGTGGGCATGCATGCCGCGGGCCAGTCGATCTCATTAAACCTGCGCGCTAATTTGTCAGCGGCACAGGGGTGAGAGATTGATTGCCTTCTCCAGTGTCCACAGCCAGGTTGGCATCCTGCCTCCCGTGGTTGTTTAGTAACCGGGACAAAGGCCAGTGGGCCGAGCTCCGTGTCGCTGGCTGCTTCCAGTGCGTGCTGGCAGAAAGATCTAGAACAGCGCTGCCAGGGGGATGATCGCAACGTGGCGCCGAGCGGGGGCCCGATAGCATTTAGCGGAGATCAAGCGCTGCGACAGAAAAAAAGACAACTGTGACATTTAAGAAGGTTTCCGGGGATGCAAGATGGATGGAGTGGGGAGGAGAGGGAAGCTAAACGGGAGGAAAAAGGGAAGATGTTGAGGTGTTGCGTGTCGGTGCATCGATTGCAGCGAAGGATGGAAATAAATCTCCATTCTCTGTCGCCTCTGCAGCAGGAGGAGGAGGCTGTGTGGGGGCCATATTGGACGAGAGGTCACCATTATATGCGCACGGTACTCTGTAGCCAAGTCGTTAGCACACGTGCTTCACAATTTTAAGGTTCCGACTGAACTACGAATAATCGTGGTTCCCAAAGTGCAGAGAGGATATACAACGTGAGTATTGTTGGATGCCTGTTTGTATGTGTTGCTGCTCCAGTAAGTAATACTATATGAGTCCCTATTCTTGAGAAGGACTAAGACTCTGCACTTGAATTCATCCCAGTGTCTGTATGTGTGTGTTGGTAAATGCTGCGGTTTTGGTTAGCAACTGAGTTCACATGGACTGAGCAGTTATCTCTAATTAGTGTAAGCGGACATAATTACAGTTAACCAAGCGTTACTTTATGTCGCAGGTAACTCAGGTCTGTGCATGCTCATCGTTGCCGAGAGCTGTTATAATAATCCCTCCATAATCTGCAACGCATCCATGGGATTACGTGACAAGATCCTCCATGTAGTTGTTCATGGACTGCCGCACTAGGTGTTCGGTTTTGAGAACGTTGGTGTAGATCTTAAGTGAACCGTCACTGTATCGACAGTATCGCTCTGTTCACCCACCCTTATATAAATCAATCTATCATCCTGATATCAATCCTTGACCTCTCTAGACCTTCCTCTTTCATTCTGTCCAACCCTCTTCATCCATCCATGCATCTACCATCCATTTGTCCCCGTCTCCACTGTCCATCCACCCACTTATCCATTAATCAATTTACCATCTGTCTTTCTCTCTGTCTCTCTGCCCCTCCCTTCCTCTATTATCTGTCAATGCATATCTCCGTCCGTCCATCTACAGTCATCCCACAATCTGTCTCTTCCTCTTTCTTTCTATCATTCCCTGTGTCCATCTACCATCTGGGTCACACCCAGATGGCAGATGGGTGCAAAGCTATTCACATCTCTCGCTTTCTCTAAGGAGGCATTGTGCTGCGGTGATTCAGTGGGTTCCCATCTTTCAGAAGAGGGTCAGGTTGGAAAGTGAACGAGAATGAAGGTATACCAACTGAAATGAGTGCATTCAGGAGAGCTATCGTCACAGCAGTCAAGTTGATGGAGAAATGTTTCAGAGAGTCGCGTTTGTTGTGTGTAACCACATGCTGCCGCTCGATGATGCTCCAGGCGGGTATTAGACTTTGGTACTTGTAGACGGAGCGTTGGAAATGAGGTCAACCTTCTCTCAGATGGAGGTCTGAGTTTACAAAGAGAGTGGTCAGCTTGTGTCCTGGTTTTGAAGTATATGGTGTATTTTTCCCAACCTTTTTTTTTTAAATGGCTGATGAATGGGTGATTTTTAACAATACTACATTTTCTGTCACATCCTCATGTGGGAAAGGAGAGCCACAGTGGCCTTGTATTACATGCTGGGAAAAAAGTCAAACACCAACACAATGAGGACGCATCCATCAGCTGATGGCCGCAGCTCAAGCCCAGACAGACCCCGCCTCGAAAAGATACATATCCGCTTGCCATCTTTCGAGTGGGCTAAAATATGTTCAAAAGGTGTTTTAAAGGTGTTTTAAAAGTATGGTATATATATATATATATATATATATATATATATATATATATATATATATATATATATATATATATATATATATATATATATATATATATATATATATATATATATGGGGTGGGCCTGTCATATATCACTGTGATCAATGGGGTTCGCTATATATGATATCCACCTTATTCCTTTTGCCAAAGTGGGTCATATTCAACAAATTTCCTTGACTAATCCGCTTCCTGCCAACTTCTGATGCCTTCTAATCATTTTCCTTCAGCACTTCAATGGGGGCCCATTACATGCACCTTCTTCTCTGTTCTCACCTTCAAATATAAAGAAAGCAACCGAGAGTTAAGACCTTTTCAGTGGCATAAGGTGTGTGGGTACGCGTGCAATTAAGCCCTCCCTCTTTGATGGAGTTATTATCGGGATGTGGAAGGAGAGATGAGAGTGCTCCACGCTTAGGACCAGTCCTCATTCTTATTTTTAACCACTCCATTAACGTCCTTTTTTTCTCCTTCAATAACGCTAACCGCGTGTTCTGATCTCATCCCGCTGCCTCTTTTGGTCACAGTGGATAATGAATGACGGCCATTAAGGCCTTTCGGCAACATTATCACAACCGCAATGGAGAATTGAGGGCTGGAAGCATATGGAACTGCACTCATAAAATGCTTTGACATTGTTTCATACATAATAGCAGTAGTGGCCTCACTATTAGTAATGTTTGGATATAATTATTTGCTGAAGTAATATAATTTCTCCAGCTGACAATTGTTTGTGTCTTGAAAGTGTATATCATTGGGTTCTTTTGGACCCAAGTATGATTTTTAAGTCATTCCCTGAGGGAAACCAGGACTATGAATTGGCTTATAGTGAAGGGAGGTTGCAGTCGATTTTGAGGCTCGTTGCAGTAAAGGCCGAAGTATTGACATTACTTCTCAGATGGCCGCCATTACATGGCACAATGCTGCCCAAAGTGGCTGTGCGGCGCGTATAATTACAGTCATCAGCAGACAGACAATGCCAGGCTATCGCTTCTCTTCCGCCGTGACGCAGGCGGCGCGACAGGAAGATGAAAAATAGTGCCGGCCAAATGATGTGAAATTGTTGGGGGGGGGGGAATATGGATGAAAGGTGTTGTCGTCTCAGGTGGCCCTGGTCGAGAAAGCGCGGGATCAATGGTGTTGCTTTTCGTGTTGCATCAGCGGCTCAGTCTGCTTTGCAACGGCGCTTTTAATCCTTATTCTTAACCAATATTTTCTCCACTTATGGGCACATCTCTGCTTCAGATTATGCTTATCTTTTGGGCTTTTCTTCATCAAGTTATCACTCATCTCGCTTCCTCCAGTCTCTATCTCAAGTTGCTCACCGCTGCCACGACTCGGTCTATCGGAGCTGACGCCCGGGCCATCGCACACTGCGCGGCATAATAAAACTCCCACCTCCAGTCGATATGCTTTAATATCTGCTATTTCTCTCCGCTGCCCACAGAAATCATTTCGACTTCATGCGAGAGGACACGACTCAACTTGCTTCGAGTTCTCTCAGTCGGGGGAGTAAATAAGTAATACCGTCATCTTTGAATGACTCGAAGCGTGTGCTAATGTACTTTCAGTTGGACTTCTATGCTGAAATCAAACATAGTGGAACCTGAATTGTTTTATGTTGGATACCAGGGAGCCGTATCAAAATTAAGCCGGTACCTACTATGTGCGCATGGTAAATGAACAGTATGCAAGACAGGCATGTCCAATGGATCCCCGATTACATTATTACCCTGTACGTTTTCTTCCGTTCGCCACTGCAAAGCAAAAATCAAGTCACACGTGCGAATGTCGGTGACCCGCTTAGTACGCTTGGGAGCAGATGTTCAAGTCTTTGCATGTGAGTGTCTGCATGTGTCAATTTGTGACGAGCCAACAACTACCGACAAGTAAGCAAGCACTTGTACCAGAGACTCAGATTAGAGCTTTACGACTCAGGATGGAGAGATGAACGATTAAGAGGCAGTATGGAGGATTGGACGTTGGCTCTGGGATTAGCATGACCGAGGATGGCGAGGAAAGAAACGCGACGGGAGAGCGGCAGCGACAGCATACGGCGAGCTTTTCCTCAGTCAAAAGAAAAATCTTTAAAGAGTACAAAAACTGAGTGCTGCGTAGACGTCAGCGGGTGTATTTAGGGGACAATCGTGGCCGAGGGCCGTCTGTGTCACGCTGTCGCTTTTTTGTGTGATTTAGCACTTGAAGGCTTTTTTTTTTTGTCACAGTCAAACACTTCCTTCAGCCACCATGCGGGAGTCCGTAGGGCCAAGCTGCTAAACTGTGCGACTGCTCGCAGTACCAAAAGATGTCAAAAATGTTTTCTTTCTTGTATTTTTTTTTAAATCGGAATGACAGAAAGCAAGTTTTATATCCACATATGTGTAGATTTTTAAAAGCTCACAACATATATCGAGTCTTCTTTTGTGGTTGTTTATGGAAGCACCGTGACTTCTGATTTCTCACTGATTTCTCACTGAAGTCTCACTTTTCCCAAGTTAGACTGTGAAAAAAAATTCAGCATGTCAATCAAGCAATTTGGAAAGCCAAGCAATAAGCAACAAAAGCGAGAGAGGGTCACAACCAAGCAGCCACATTCCACGTTCATGTCGTGCAACAATGAAAGGCCTGGTATTGAACCATGTGTTATGGCAGCCACAACTAAATTTATCATGCAGAGTGCTTCCTGTTGTCTGTCCACTTGATCTGCTTTTTACGTTCATCATTCATGATGAGGCTGCGCGTGATGAAGTAGCGCTGATTGCTCTTTACTTTTGACGCAAGGCAATTAAGTCGAACGTTAGCTTTGATTGTTTCGTGTTTTAAACGGAAACTTTTCATGAGCACACAGGAAGTCTTTGTTGTTACAGCGAAGGCAAGGAGATGTCTGGTGGTCATCCAATACCTTTCGACTGCATGGTGCGCTGTATAAATGTTCCTTAGAAAAACCATGAGATTGGTTCAGGGTCCGAAGATAGTCCCGAGGATAATTATGTTTCTTTTAAGACTGCTAAATCATACGGTGTATAGGCGCAGTTAAGCTCAGGGGTTGGGGGGGAGGGCAAGGGGCCAATAAATCATAAGCGATGCCTGGTGCACTCCCCGAGGTGCTTTGATAAATGCCTACAAGCATCAATGTCAAGTCTCGACGCCAACGCTTCACTCGCTGAGTGACTTAATATGCACACTCCATCATTTTATTAGCCAGCTGAAGAGGCGTTGAAGGTGTGTGGGTTAAGGCCCGCACCGACCGACACGCTTAATACGCTTAAGCGCGTTTATGCACGACTCTCATTACGCATACTTGGAAGTGCAGCGGTTGTGTATGCATGCGTGAAAATGTCTGTCGTAGTTTAGTTTTTTGAAAAAAATGTCTTGATACTGTGGATCTCGAGAGCCTTTATAGTTCAATTTGAGTGCTGCTGTTTTGGTTAGAAACAAGGTTCGCTCACTCACTCACTTTCCAAAAACATCCATATTGACGACTAAATTGTCCAGAGGTCTGAGTATGAATGCTTGTGCTCTGTGATTGGCTGGCGACGAGTACACCGCCTCTCTCCTGAAAGTCAGCTGGGATATGCTCCAGCTCACCTGCGACACTTATTAGGACAAGCGCGACAGAAAATAATTGGGGCACACATTAATTAGAGGGATAGCAGCTATTCGAGGAAAGTCGGCACTTGAGACACGACTCTGAATGATTGACAACCATCTGATGATGTGTCATATTAACAGCCGTGTGAGTGGATTTTTTTAAAGAGGTGCGGGGGTTAGTTTTACGAGTGTAGTTTTGTTACATCCGTGGCAATGTGTGCTTTGTGGGTCAGGAAGATTAGGCGCGCAGGCACATCACAGCACACAGTTGACTTGACACACAAACACAGCTGGCCACCGTCGATGTGATCAGTAGTTTGCGTGTGCGCGTGTGACGTCAACAAGCCACGGGATTATTTATTTAATGTTTTGCAAATGTGATGCTGCCATTGACTGCGTTTTATAACATTGTGTGATGAGCGGATTAGGTTTAGTTTGGTGCCTACGTGGAATCTGGTTTTACCACAAAAGAAGTCAGTCAAAGTCACGTTGGAATTTCTGCACCTCTGACGATTTATTATGTAAGGGCAAATGTAGAAATTCCCCCACAAGTCATTGACATCGCCTAAAAATATTTGAAAAATACCTATAGATTCCAAAAAATGGTGCCAAAGCACTTTCTCTATGTAACAGGGCTTTGATTGGTCTCATGTGAGAAGATCCTCCCATAACTTCAACGTAGCCCCTTGAATGAATAGGCAGCGAAATACTGACATTAATTGCCTGACATTAACTACCGTCTTTTGTCTTTATTTTGAAAAAACTTGAAGCCGTTTATGAAGTCTTGCCAAAGTGCTAACTAATTAATAGCTCATAACTCATAAGCTGAACTGTTGCTGACCCGCTGTGCGTTCCTGTGTGTGATTGACAGGTGTGAACAGCGACCCGAGCAGTGCTGTAGTCACTGTCGTCAAGTCAAAAGAAAAAAAGAGGAAAGAAAAAAAGGCCCTGCACCTCCTAAGCCGCCGCCATGGGCAAACAGAACAGCAAGCTGCGGCCAGAGATGCTGCAGGACCTGAGGGAGAACACGGAGTTCTCTGACCACGAGCTGCAGGAGTGGTACAAGGTAACTCCTCACACACGGCTTGAACCGTAAAATAAATAAATGATGCCGCTTACATAATAGGATGAGCCCCATTTGGTTAAATCCGTGCAGGGGAATAAATGCAGAATATCTCTCAAGTGGAAAATCAATCGAGTGCAACACTGACAAATCATTGAATTAGCAAACACTTAAATTAAATAAATAAATAAATACTTATATTTTTGTCAGTAACTTCATTATTCAATGAAAAATGAAGGAAAAATATTCTTGAATATAAAAAAAAACTCTGGAGGTGCACTTACATCCACATCCTCGCCAAATTGGGATGGCTGCTTTGAAGTCATCGTGTACCACTCCAGGCCTGTAGGTTGGCGCACCATCAGCTAGATGTGGCTTCATCTCTTGGCCCAATGCAAATGGACTGTAAAAGCACAAACATTAATGTACCATTCTTCTAATCTTTGACAAAAAAAAGTTTAAAAGTGAAACCATTTTTATTGTATGTTCAATTTTTATGTGGTTTATGAAATATATTAACCCACCAGTGTCTAATGTGGAAGGTTTTTGCATGAATGTACCGAAGAACTAATTAGAACAGTATTAGACATTTTGTTCATAAGAGATTTTCATACTGAAGCTGGAAAAGTCACATTTGCGGCCTTTTTTTTGTCTAATCCTAACAATGCGCTGCTTTCAAAACTTCTGAATCTGAAAGTCATTGGCGGAGATAGTAAGTGACCTGACATCGGGCCGAGCGCCATCCCCTTGCAACGTGTTAATCCACTGACCAGACTGGATTAAAAAGTGACAGCACGCTGACCTGACCGCATGACTCCTTCGTGCATATGTGATGGTTTTCATATATGCCTTCTGCACGGATTAGACCTGCATACATTCGAGAACGTGCTCACAGCTGGGCGAGGAACAGCTGACGCTGATAAAGCCGCCACCTCGCTTACCTTTGACCTCAGCTCCGCTAACATCAGGTCACCTTCCGCAAATGATGCTCGCCCATGAGTAACGAACGGCCTTAGATAGACTAGAACTGCACTACACGTGAGTATTAGGGGACACCTCTCGATTGATTAATTACTCAATGAAGTAATCAATGGAGTCGAGCTATGAGGTCTGTAGACTCGGGTCAATTCATGGTGCCCAGATTTCAAAGCAAACATGGTGAAGAGGCATTTATCTGTTATGCTGTACACAAATGGAGTAAGTTGTCAACAGACTTGAAATGTAACTGCTTCAAAATCCAGGTTAAAAACATTGCTGTCCTCAGAAATGAAGACAGTTGAATAAAGATGAATAAATGTCGTGGTGTCAAAACAGACTGCGCCTGTTCACTATTTGCGGAAACATAGTCTACTCAGTTGCGTGAACTGACCTCTTCTCTGCGCAAGTACAATGCATCTATATCAAATGTGACTCATGGAAAATGAGTTAAAATTGCTTTTGATGAAGCTACTTTTCCTCCAGTCAATATATGAGCGTTAGTCAAAGATTCCAGTTTTGATTTTGCAATCATATGTTGTGAAGTAGCTGACAATCTTATGTTGACAGATTGGAGCTCCTTCATGTTGATGATGTTCTGCCCCCAAAGGGTTTCCTAAAGGACTGTCCCAGCGGAACGTTGAATGTGGAGGAGTTCAAGAAGATCTACGCCAACTTCTTCCCGTACGGCGACGCGTCCAAGTTCGCCGAGCACGTCTTCAGAACGTTCGACACTAACGGCGACGGCACAATAGACTTCCGGGAGTTCATCATTGCCCTGAGCGTGACATCGAGGGGCAAGCTTGAGCAGAAGCTCAAATGGGCCTTCAGCATGTACGACCTGGACGGCAACGGTTACATCAGTCGCGAGGAGATGCTCGAGATTGTACAGGTGACACACTTGGACACATACGTACTAATAGACTCTACACATTACACTTTGTATTCTTTTTATGGACTCAGGCAGTTTCCAAGGCAGAAAAATTATCATTATATTTAACATTTGACCAACTTATGAAAGAAACTAAGTAACCTTTTCCTCGACCACAATAGAGGAATCCTGATTGTCTCTTCTTAAAGTCTCTATGCACCAGGAAGTAACTGGCTAACAACCAGCAATAAGTCGTTGCGCTGTTTTAAAAGTCATAGAAACATCTCCTCCCACTACAGTATCCAAAATGGCTCAATATGTTACCTCATCCTCCATGAACCAGGACCAGGCCCTTCTAACAACAAGCAAAGAGCAAAAAAAGACCATTCAGTAGGATGTAGACAACTATGAATAATGGTCTTTTTAAGAGGCCCAAATGACCGAAGTAATCCAGTGTTGTCTGGCCTGCTTTTGGAGCCAAGACACTTCTAGGGTCTAATTTACACCAACGTCCTTCCCCTCTTGAGGTGTCCCACTGATCTACTGTCTTTTTTACGCTCTGCACTCCCCCAGGAGCCATCTTAATGGCTCTGTAAGCTAATTGTAGACGTGTGCCGCGGGCTACCTCGCTGAGGTTAATTTAATGCCACAGGAGGGAGCACAGCGGTCATATGAGTGGACCCAAAATGCATCAGATCAATAACCTACACCCCGACAACACCGGTGATCAGCGTCTTGCACATGGACTGCTATTCATCTTTTTCTATCCCTCCCTCGACTGTGTGCCCACCGTAGGCCATTTACAAGATGGTGTCCACTGTAATGAAGATGCCCGAGGACGAGTCCACGCCCGAGAAGAGGACAGATAAGATCTTCAGACAGATGGACCTCAATAATGACGGTGAGGTATTTAACATATCGTATATGTGACCCGCTCGAGCTAAAGTTTCCGCATGTTGGAAGGGTTGGTTTCGAGATTATGGACAAAAATGGATCAGATGGTTCAAATTCAAAACTATTTTATGAAGTAGTATTTCGTCCATATGGAGACAAATCCAACTTTTTGCCAGGCAGAGTTCGTGGAGCACTATCGTAACTGCCCCATAGTAACTGTCCATGCATCCCTGCAGGCAAGTTATCACTGGAGGAGTTCATCAAAGGAGCCAAAAGCGACCCCTCCATCGTCCGGCTACTCCAGTGTGACCCCAGCTCAGCCTCCCAGTTCTGAACAGCCCCCCCCCCACTCCATACAGGAAGCCTGCTTGGCGGCCCCCTCCCCTTCCTTTTCCCCTCTCTGTTGCTATAACAACAGTCACTGGGGATAAATGCATGATGGTTCTCCCTAATCTTTTTTTAAATGTTCGTGTATTCAAAGGGGTGCAGGGGGATATGAGAAGGAACGTATCACTGTCATCTTACTGTTTATTTTTGTATCTGTCGGCTAATATCAAAGAACACACACATAGGTATCAATGGGAGCGGCTCATGTTCCTAAATGGCTCTCTTGCTCTAGAACTTGAGAAGTGTCTTGTCCAGCACACACCTGTATATCATGTATCTATATCTATATATATATATATATATATATATATATATATATATATATATATATATATATATATATATATAGATATAGATATATATGATATATATATATCTATATATATATATATATATATATATATATATATATATATATATATATATATATATATATATATATATATATATATATATATATATATATATATATATATATATATATATATATATATATATATATATATATATATAGATATATAAATGTCAAATGTGCATCATAAAATGAAGCTCATTTGCAAAGGCAGTACAGTATTATGTACCGTAAACTCGCGGAGTAACTTGTATGTTGCTTTGAAGTTTATTTGCATTTAATTAATTTGAAGTCCATTTGGGATGCTATTATGCGAATATGATCATAATTCTTACTGTATTTCCTCAGATGGTGGTGTGGGCATTTATTGACTAAACTGCACGGTTATAGGGAGAATCCTTTCTTTATACAAACACATTTTTTGGAACAATATTAAACATTTCTAGTGACAATTGACGGCCTTTTGTAAAACTATGATGGCAAAAGATTCAACAAGGTCGTGGATGCACACAACATTGTTTGGCTAGCAACAGAGTTCAAATAGTTTCAGCACTAAGCGCTAATGTCCACGTTGTGCTAATCGTCACCGAAGGAGCCATTTTCACCCAACGTTTGATCATCTGTGCATTGAATTTGTCAACCTCCATACTCCAATTCATTTGAGAGACTGCTTAGGCGCTGCCGTTTTGATTCGCAACGGGGTTTAAACATCAAGCTAGGGCCACTAGTTGAGGAAATATGACAACATTACATTGAAGAGTGAAGAACCAACATGGCTGTTGCTGTCATCGTTTGTCCATATTTTTTGTACATAAAGCTTTCATGTCATTTTATTTGTGCATAACTTTATTGTTGTTTAATTGTTGTTTATAGTGACGGAGAGAAAATGACAAAGCGCAACGTTAAGAAGGCTGGTTGAAGTGAAATACACGTCATGCATTTGATATGAACAAAAAACGCACAGTAGCACACTTTTTATGTTTGCAAAGTATCAAGTTTGATTGTGTGTACGCATGTTGCTAAGTATGGAATGCTTGATGTTCATTTTAACAGTATTATTCATATTATAAGAAGACAGTTGTAACCCATCAGCACTGCATGACACAAAAAAATGGATTTTATGCACGGCGGTATCCTTTTGCAACTGGGCACTGTAACCCCGCAGGAAAAAATAAATAAATACTTGTCTTGTTTTGACTCACAGGTCACTCACTAAGGGCTCGTTCATCACTCGGATCGCTTTAACCACCTCCTGGATTAGCCTTCTTAGCGGGCAGTTAGATGAAGGGATACGTTTTACAAGATTAGTCCAGTATTTTATTGCGAATTCCCAAGTAGCGGCTGCGTTTACATGCAGCATCTTCAGACATGTCTTGCTCTGAGTGGTACAATTGGAGCCGTTAGACTTGCAATTGTTGATGTGTGCGTTACAAGTCCTACAATCTTAAGTGCTCGTGAACATACAGGCACTCGGCACTGCAAATTCAGCAAAATGCTAAGTTGAGGTCTAGGAAAGACCATGATTTTTTGAAGTAGTATTAAAGCCACAGTGGAAAAAAAATGTCTCACAGGATTATAAGAAGGAAGTCGCGATTTAATGAGGAAAAACCTCAATGAAAATAAATTGAGAAATTATCAGTCAATTCGACAAAAGAAATTGGATTAATGTCTGAATCTTTGCTGTTAATTTCCATTCAAGATTGCAACTTTTTTTTTAATGTAAATTTACGACTCAGAAAATTACATCTATTCCATTGTACCACATATCAAAGAATATTCAGAATGTATTCCTACAATTGACTTTTTTTCTCATCACATCCCATCTTTATATTTTCAAAACTTGACAATCTTGGAACTTCACAACTCACCACTGAAAATAAAACTCCCAAGTTTGTTTCATTATGTTCACGTAGTGTATTTTTTATGTAATATGAGGAATGTATTCTTCAATGATCATAACTTGGACGATCTTCTCGTAACAATATGACTATTTTCATCACATTACGTTATTCCTGTCATTCTTTTTTTTTCTTTTAAACATGCTTTCATTCATGCAACTAAATCTGAAAATGACTTCGGTCGATTTAATATACTGTTTTTTTTTGGGGGGGGGAATATCAAAATGATGCTCATATAACGTAGCATCTTTCTTTTATGAATTCTTCTAACATTAAAACATCAACCTTGTAGTTTGACTTTTTCTCAGTGTTGCCCTAATACTTCAATCGAATTGCGCATTACCGTTTTCTCCCTTTGTTTTATTTGACTGCAGGAGAGCGAATGCAATCAAAACTGTTCCGAAAATATTTGTGGTTCTTCACCCGAGTGTTGACTCATTTTACAATTTGCAAGCATGAAAGCCCACCAAAATAACACATTTAATTTGTGATGGTTTAAGCACATTAAGCATTTCACATATCTGCATATTGTGATTTTTTTTTTTTGTACCGCCAAGTCACTCTTTATTGGTGGCATGGCCAAGCAGTGCCAAGTGAGGTCAAAATTGCGTTTAAGTTTTCTATTCAGCTGGGAGGGGGGCGGGGGTTGTTGGGTTTTTTTTGGCTTTTGAGCGACCATGTAGCGTCACTGCCTCTTGCTGGTAGGATAAGGAACAACAATGTATTCGATGGTCACTGCCTCACATGAACTTGCTAACTTGTGTTGGATGAATTCTTCCTTCCTTCCGATTGAACCGTTGCACTGCAAGCGCACCCTTCCGAACTTTTCTGTTGCATGGGGAAAAAAACTAATGTGAGGATTTGTTCTATTGGACCTGAATTACCAATATCGATACAGTATACTTGTTTCAAAACTGCACGCGTGGACTCTTTTGTCATTTATGGTTCTAAATAAAATTAGGATGTAAACGATGACCTCGTGCTTTGTTTCTTTTCAAACAAGTTATTAAAACAAAAAAGATTGAACTTCAGGCCCTGTGACAATGCGGCAAAATTGACAGGATCACACATAAATGAACTTCAGTCTCACTCATTTAGGACCAGTTTTTTTTATTACCATTTTTAATGACACTGTCAGTTTTAGACCTGCTTGATTGCAGAAGAAGTATATAATAGGTGTAATTTGATGAAGATTCCATTTTGACAGGAAGAGATTCTAAAAGTATCAAAACATTTTGAGAAAACAAATACAGTACAATGACAAAAGCATTATGTTATGTGCCACCTTGATAAAAAGGGGAAAACAAATGTTTGCAAACAGTTCCAGAAACAAATGTGGATGGGCGTGTATGTGTGTGCGCGTGTAACCAGTCCTTCCTGTCAGGTCACTGTCAGCAAATATTACCACGCGTGTACCATTACAATGAACACTTTCTACGAAAAGTAAACACAGCAGCCCGTGTCTCAATTTTATATTTTGAAAAGGGCATAAATAAAATAGTAGCTAGACACGCAAACGCACATAATGGTGGTGAAGAAACACCCTCACGAGGTACTTTTTTTTTTTTGTCAGGCACAAAGACTGGAAAGCTTCTTTGAGTTCCAACCACAGTTTAAACATTCCTTTAATATTTTAAAATTGCGAAATTTAAAAAAAATACATGTATCATAATTAGCTATAAATTATATACTGCTTCATATTGATAAATGTTGACCATTTGTGATAAAGCTTTGCTTCCCATACTTCCATGTTGTACTAGTCAACAGCAAATTATTTGAATAAATCAACAGCACCTTTGCTTTGTTGCGGGCCATTTTGACTAATTTCCTTGAAGATGTGATTAGTCCAACAATACCAAACAATCCAATCAATACTTCGTGATCCCTGAAATCACCCATCTCTAATACTGACACACTTACAGACCACAACATTAGGGACAACTGCACCGTCTAATGAGAAGTGTATGAGAAATTTCCAAAAAAAGTTCCGTTTTGATGGGGTTGGTGGGCTGTTTGTGTTGGGTCGCAACAGATGGTACAAGTATACCTCAAGAAGTGGCCAGTATGTGCATTGTTGAAGTTTAGGTTCAATATGAAATAAAAAGCGGTCTGCATCATTTCAACTAAATCCAGAAACTGGATCGTTCCAGAGCGCCTCTCTCCAATAGGTGGCGCTGTTCTAGCATTGGCTGCTGGCTCCCTTGTGCAGTATCAGGGCTCCGTGACCTTTCCCAGCGAGGCTGCTGGCGAAGAGCAACAGGCCGCCTCTCTGCGGGGGGGAGGCTCCTGTAGTACGGCGGGGGAGGCTGCCGGCGCTGCTGCCTGACCGTTTGTGACACCGGTCTTCTGGGTTCACTGTAGCTCCTCGGAGCTTCGGTGTAGCGCTTGGGAGGAAGCGGAGGGGGAGTTTCTTTCTGCTGTTTCGCTTTGCTGACACGAGATTCAACCGGTTCCTCCAGCGGCCTCATCGCTTTGATGACCGCTCGGACCTCTCGTGGCCGCTTCCTGTGCGGCCAGCAGGGCAAACCCAGGAAGGAGACGCACACGGAAAGGCAGCGGGCGGAAAAGATCAGCTGGATCACACAAGTCACGATGAGAGGCACCCAAAGGATCAGAGTGGTACTCTAATGGGGTGGGGGAGCATCCGACTGTTAGCAGCTGCGCTGTGTGAGGTTCAATCTGAGGCTTGAGTGCATCCACTTAAGTAAGGTTGTTGATGCGATGCACAGCCTACACACCTAGTCTGCGATTCTATTTAAGACGTCTATGAATAAAACATCTAGAGCTGAACACGTCTGAAAAGTAGATAAGTCATGTTATAAGAACTCCTTGAAAGCTACTGTACTTTGTATGCACGTTGGTCAGCCAGCAAACCAGCTGGATAATATGCCTAACTCATTATTTTAGTTAGTTTAAGGTGAAGTCAAGTCAAACATTTTGTTTACAATACATTCTATCCAATCCCACTCGTCTAAAGACCGTATTCCAATTAATATTGCGTATGTGGAATATGAATTAAGCAAAAAAACTCCACCCGTTTTTATCCATCGCGGGGTGGGGCCATTTTGTTACCTGCTGATGAGTAAAAATGGCATTGCAATGCTTCAAGGCTCAGCTTGCAAACGTCACATGACCAAATCCAGAAAACAAGTAAGCTATGACAGGTGTTACCTGAGCACTTGTACACTGTTGTTGTTTATTGAACATGAACTGCGATGTCATTTTCAGTTGACAGCAAGTACATAATGGCCACCCGCTGAGATGGATTTTTCTGCTTATGGCATATTTTACAAATGCAGTATTAATCTGAATGGCGTGTTCAACCTAATGGGGGCAAAGAGAACATATTGTAAAGAAAATTATTGACTTCCCCTTTAATAGGATTGGCTAGATATCTTACAAGTTAATCAGCGAGCAAAGTAGTTAGTTTGGCCAGGTGAATAACTTTTGTTACTTTTACTTAGCAATCCTGATTTTAGTCAGTGTGCGCCAACTCACTCACATAGATGCGCGTGGGGTCAAAAGGACACTCGTTGGTGATGCTAGAGTAGCCGATGGCATCAGGGAAGCGGCAGTGTGTCAGCAGGCTCCGCCCACCATGGACGATGGCCCGCACCACGGACACCAGGAGGCCAATAGCAGATGCCGACGCCATTAGCGACGATACAAGGCTGACGCTGAAGAGGGACCATGTCTGATTAGGGCAAACACACACGCACCAAAAACATTTTGGCACTTTGAGAATTCTTTGAAATATAAAGTGCAAAAATAAACACATGGGTAGATAATGAATTTGTTTTTGAGTTAGCTTGTTCGATGGGAGGGTTAGCTAACAAGCAAACTAGTAAGAATCAACTCAGTAAATGACCAACAAAAAAAAAAATGGATCATTAACTTATTCATTGTTACCTCCGGTGTTGAAATTATAACTAAAGTCTAGTGCTGTCAAGCGATTAAAAAAATTGTGAGATTAATTAATTATGATCTGTAATTAATCTATTCTTAATCTCCTCTAAAAAGTGCTGAGAAAATCCCTATTTTCATTTTTAATTAATTACATTATTGAGGCTGATCAAAAGACAAAAAAAGTGGCACTATAAAGTCTTTCAGTGTAAACAGACTTGAACAGATGCAGTCCTAGCCATTCACTTGCTGCTGGAGTTGCGACTACTGTAGTCCCAAGTCCTACCTGCAACCTTTAGTTTCGACCACCAGGTTGAATATCACCGTTTTGTTTGTTTTTGTAAATCTCCAAATAATTACAAAATAAAAATGAAAATAGAACATCAGGTCCATAAAATGTGCTTAGGTTAATATATCAAAAACAGAAAGAACATTTTTCTGAGCAATACAAGCACTCAACACTGAACTTGCTTCGGATAATAAAAAATAAATAAGAGACCCTTAAATCACAGTGCTGTAAGTACGTACTTCAGAAATAACAGTGTTCATCATGACAAAATAAACATAATGACAGCCAATCAATGTCTGCTTCAGGCTCTGACTGACAGTTGTTTCCCCACCCTCAACTACTTGAACACAGGAAGCCAACACATGAAAAGGGATATTATAAAAAGGCAACCCACCGACAGAAACAATAAAGTTAGAGATTAGAATTTAGATTCACGCGACTAAAAAACATAACGCGCTAAATATGACTAATTAATTATTCGCAATTAACGCGATAAATTGACACCTCTACTTAAGTCCATCACCGCCAAGCGATTGCGTATAGGTTCTCCTGTTTATTATTGTGTTGGTGTACAGTGGGTTAACATCTGATAGCATTCACAAACAGCGTTATTTATCAGGAGACCCAATTAGCAGTGATGATAGCGGTGCGTCATGTCGGCCGCATGATTAACAAAAGAGATGGTAAGCAGCTGTGGCGCTTCGAGGCCCAGCTGACTCTGGTGCAGACTCACAAAAGGCAAACAGGGAGTGGTTTAGCAAGGCGAGTTTCATTCATTGGTATCTGCAACCTTGCCAGTCTCACCTGAGCGGGCCAACAACAGGAAGTAGGAAAGTGAGCTGTTATAAGATGACAGGGTTTGAACATGTGTCAACCCGTCTACATCAGAGGCGGGGAAAGTTTCTCCTATTATGAATCACAGAATTAGTTTAATTAAAAAAATAAAAATAAAATAGGATTGAAAAATTATATAATTTTCTGAGGAACTTTCGTGGGTTAAATGTTGTGCGGCTTTTATCTCTCCCAAGAGATGATTCATAGAAGCTGTTTAGCTGCTGGGTTTTTGAAAACCACAAGCTGACAATTTTCCAGTCAGTACATTTCACAGTTCTGAAAAACAACATTTGTACTTTATGTGTCAAGAAAACTCTGGTGTTGTTAGAAAAAACAGACTACCTGTACCTGGAAATCACAACAGCGTAACATGTCAAAACATAAGAAACATAGTTCCCAGTCTACATATTTTCCCTTTCGAGACTCAAAAAATAGAGAGTGATAGTACTCACCAGGCCTCGGCTTTTCTTGTTTTTAGACAAGACAATAGCCAGAATGCCAACGACAATTCCCTGCAGTAACAAAAAAATAATAAAGTTCTGATCTCAGCACAGTATGTTTTATTAACATGACGGAGAGCAAAGGTATAAAGAGGAATGAAACTGTGGCAATAATCCATTTGCAACATGACGAAACATTTGAGAAGTTCAAAGCTTGAGAAACTGTTTCATTGGCAACTAAAAATGGCATTGAAATTGGGTGAAAATGTCATGAAGTGCTGCATTTTCCTGAATCAAATAATCAAAAGGTAATGATGTAAAATGAGTTTGAAAGATGTTACGTGATCATAGTTTGTGATATCTGTACAGTTTCTACTGTAAGGCAATTACAAACTTTTTAGGGGGTATAATGAGTCCCTCTTCCAGTCATAGTTTTGGTGTTCCCAGTGTGTATTACAGTACTACAGAAAACACTCACCATCAGTCCAGATGCAAGTGCCACAACATTGGAGATGGCGTACTCCATGGCACGAGCCTGCTTGTGGAGGTTGATGTGCCGGAGCACCACGCCGTGCACCAGCGCTCCCAACAGGAAGTTGACGTGGCCCACAAGCACCATGCTGAGGCCCATCTTCATCAGGGCCGCGGGCTCCTCCAGGCTGGCGCAACACACCCCTGCGGAGAAAACCGTGTTTGGATCGGGTTACATCGGGCGCATCGGGGGGCGGCGTCCACGGTTCAACGTCCCGCTCTTGTATCGATCGGAGACATGCGAACCAGGTCAAACACACATAGAAATGTCGCTCGCATTAATCATTGATGATCACAATGTTGGCTTGGACTGACAAAATGTCCCTGAAAAGAAAAATCGAGCACAAAGATTATAACCACCAGCTGGACCAGATGGGTTCGAGAGTGCCCAACATGGATTGTAGGTCAGTTTTTTTGGGGGGGTTGCCAATAACATTTTGGAAGCCATGTTATTGATCATCAAGCAGAACGTACTTGTTCGTGGCAATGGGCTTTTTGATACTTCCATTTATTATGCCACTTAAATGTACATAAAACCTAATGAAAGCAATAGAATAATTAAGGCGATTCTTGAAGTACATCTATATTTTGACATTTTCCTTATAAGTACTGAACGGCATTACTTAAAAGGTGTAGTTATTACGACAAACTTCATTCCCTTTAGCCACACCACGTTCACACCCTGTCACAAAATTTGATATTGACTTAAAATATTGATAAAGCAGTAAAACTGATCAAAACCATGTGAGGTCAGTTACCTGTTCTGGCCATCTCGATCAGGTCACCATTCGTTTACGTTGACTTACAGGTTTAAGCGTTAAAAGAAGGACTGCATGTCCTCTCCCCACTTCCAACTGAACAAGTCCTACATGCCAGTCAGGCAACCCAAGCATGTTGACAGAGGTAATCTTCAAAATAAAATAATATATTTTTCAGGAAAAGGTGTTTATAAATGTACTGAGTTTTCTGAAAGTCCTGACATGCTTGTTTACAGTTTAAATTTTTAGACATGGTTTAGGAGTGGACTTACAAACACTTTTAAAGTGGTTTATTAATTCTATGTAAAGTCCATAATTTTACTTTGGAAGCTACGATGGTAATTCGTCATTGTCTGTTTAATTAAGTCACAGCTGAGCACAGTTGTGCTTGTTGACGGGCACGCCTGTCTTTTAGTGGTTTCAAAAAGAGCTTGCTGTACACTAAAAAAAAATCAACAAACTGCTAAAATGCAAATTAATTATGATATTGATGATGACAATAAAAAATCAATTCTACTTAAATTAAATTTCAGTGTAAAAGGTCATCTTTGTCAAACTACTTCCGGATGACAGGATTTAATGAATGAAATAGAGAACTTGATTGGAATTTGGCACGGTCTATTTGTATTACCGGTACTGTACTTGAAATATATTTTTTAATGTTACAATTAACACAAAATTAATTAATACAAAATACTTTATTTCAGCCATATTGTTTGTTCATTAAAATGTAAATGTGATTCATTTTCAATGTTGTTTTTTGATAACTTTTGAAGAAATAATTATGCCTAATATGCCTGTTGTTGATCCTTCTGCTGCGGAAGTCCCTCGCTGTTCATGTGTAGGCATCATTGCTGGTGACTACACTCGGTTCGAGGCACAAGACAGGAGACGATTCTTATTTTTCTTTGTGTGGTCGCTATCACTGAGTCGCTAAACACCTGGCGTGCCACAGTGCACCTTCATTGCCAGAAGCGAACTGCAGGGAAGCTCCACCCCCTTTATTTACATACACCCCAGAACATGGTATCCCTCCACACAAAATAGTACCAACACTAAACTCTAATGCTAGTGGCATACATCGTCACCCAACACCCCCACTCGATGGCGCCACGTACACTAACATTGCATTAGTTACCAAATATATAGGGTCTAAACTTTTCAATTTTTGCCCTTGTAGCAGATTTAGTAAACACGTCTGCTACCATACCATCTGTTGGACAATACATCAAAACAATTCTTTTCAGCAAAACATTGGACCTGATGAAATGGTATTTAATGTCCACATGCTTGCTCCTTTGGCGATGCACTGGATTCTTCGCAAGGTGTATCGTTCCCTGATTGTCCTCGAATATCTTCGTGGATTGTTCAAATCCTGGGTGTAAGTCTTTCAAAACTTGTGTAAGATATAGTGCCTCCTGAATGGTAGCCGCCAGTGCAACATATTCAGCCTCACAAGTTGAAAGTGCAACTGTCTGTTGTTTCTTTGTCTTCCATGAGACAATAGCACCCCCTTGTGACAGACTAAAGCAATAGCCTGTGGTGCTCTTTCTGTCCTCTTTATCATTTGCCCAGTCTGCATCGGAGTAGCCTACCAACTCTAATTGTGCGTCACTCTTTTGTAACATAGCACTTGGTTCTTAGTTCCTTTTAAGTACCTATACACATGTTTTAATGCTGTCAAGTGCTTTTCTCTTGGATCAGACATATACTGAGATAGTTTACTCACAATCCAACTAATATCAGGTCTAGTGCAGGTCATGATGTATATGAGGCTGCCCAGCATTGCTCTGTATTTCCTCTGATCAGTTTTGTCCCCTTCTGGAGCCAGGTCACATTTGATTTCACTTGGAGTGGCTCTTGCTTTGCATTCAGACATGCCAAACCTTTCCAATATTTTCTCAATATATCTGGATTGGTTCAATGTGATTGAGCCCACATTTTGTTTGAAATCAATCCCAATGAAATGAGTGAGGCATCCGAGATCTTTCATCCTAAACTTACTCTTGAGTTTCTCTTTGATCTCGCATAAACACCTCTCATTGCTGGCAGCCACAATGATATCATCGACCCACACTAACAAAATTACTTTTTCTTTGTCAGACATTTTGGTGTAAATACAGTGGTCTGCTTGACTCTGTACAAACTCGTTCATAAGTAAAAACTCATGAAGCATCATGTTCCAATTTCTCCCAGACTGTTTGAGGCCATATATGGATTTGTTTAACTTACACACAAGTTGTACACCATCCCTTTGTTTCACACAAAAACCTTCAGGTTGATCCATGTATAGTTCGCAGTCAATAGGTGCATGTAAGTATGCTGCCTTCACGTCCATTTGGTTTAACAGCAACTCATACTGTGCAGCAAGCTGCATCAGTAGTCGCAGTGATGTCAGATTAGCGGTCGTGAAAATGTCTCAGAATAGTCAAGTCCTTCTCTCTGACTGTACCCTTTGGCTACATATCTCGCTTTATATGTTTCATTGCCTTTGTCATCCTCCTTTAAAGCATACACCCACCTTCCCCCACTGTCTGTCTACCCTCCGGTAATGGCACAAGGGTGAAAGTGTCATTCTCTTTAAAAGAAGTCATCTCATCTATCATCGCCTTTCTCCACTTTTCTGACTTTGGCGATGCCATTGCCTCGTAGAATGTTTGTGGCAATCCCACTGTTGCTCTATAGCAGTAATCAATTGTGATCTCATTGCCTTTTATCACACATTCATAGTCCTCTAAATATTTTGGTGTCTTCCTTTCTCTACCAGAAGTACGAGGAGTCTCATTACCATTGGTTGAGTCCGTGTCGCAGTCAGGTTTAAGCTCTGGTTCAGTGTCAGAATCTTTTCCTACATATTCCGTCTGTAACTGACTTGCTTTAGGCATAGTTACCCACTCTACATAGTGGTCCTCCAGTTGGGTCTTCTCGGTCTGCGTCTCACTCTCAGTCACGGTCTTTGTGATGAAGTGGACCAGTCTGTGTTTCTGAACTTTGTTTGTCTCTGGAAAATAAATCAAATAAGCAGGTGAATGACGGTCAAAACCAACAAAGATCCCCTTTTGCCCTTTGGATCTAGTTTTCTCCTGTTTTGCTCATACACCATGCATTCTGAACCAAACTTTTTCATTTTTGACAAATCTGGTCTTTTCCTGTGAAAAGGAAATAAGGAGTCTCCCCTGTTCTTTCGCAGTAACATCTGTTCCGTATAACTGCTGCTGTTCTGGCTGCATATGGCCATAGCTCTTTGGGTAAGCCTGATTCTATCAGCATACACCTGACCATCTCAAACAATGTGCGCCAGTTCCTCTCTGCTGTCCCATTTTGATGTGGGGAGTAGGGCGCTGATCTCTCATGTTTTATCATATTATCTCGAAGTAGAGATTGATACTCTTTTGAAACAAACTCTGTCCCATTATCCGATCTCATTCGCTTCACTTTACCATATGGTGCTGTGTCTGCCAAGAACTGCTTTGTAGCCTCGACTGCCATGTTTTTGTTCCTGAGAAAGTATACAAAAACAGCTCCAGAAAAGTCATCAGTAAAAGTGATGGCATATTTGTACCCGTCGAATGACTCTGGGTCAATAGGCCCACCTAGATCTGTATGTACCAGCCCTAATGGCTCTTTAGCTCTCACATCACTTTTCCTGTTTCTATTCTGGGTGAATTTCCCTTGAATACAGGTTTCACACTGGTTAGGTCTAGTTTTGTTACTAATTTTCATACCTTCTACCACAGCTTCAAGCTTAGCAATATCACCATAGTTACAATGGCCCATTATCTCATGCCATGTTTTCATGTCTAAAGATGCATTGCAGGAGTCCTCACTGCATTCAGAATTTTCTGTGACAATGTCAAGATAGTACATACGGTCCTTTACAATCATCTTGCATATTGTCCCATCTGAAAGAATCATTTTGTTGTCATTCTTCGCAAAGTTGAACTTCGCTCCTTTCGAAGTTGCTGCATCCACAGAAAGGATATTCTGCGGGTATTCTGGGATGAGGAGAGCATTTGTGAGCTTGACACTCACTACTCGTCCACTGCTGTCGGCCAGCTTGATTTGCGCGTCCCCTTCTTCTCGACACTTCCGGTGATCCGTCTTCCATCAGCCAGCTGCATGATGTGATCTTTAGGCCGGAAACTCTCATCAAATCGGATGAATGCGGTCTTGTCGGTGATTATGTGGGCAGAAGCACCGCTGTCCTAAGTAGTCCATATTGCTGCGCTCCCTTGGGTCGCCATTCACTCACCGAACAATAATGTTTCTTCTTCTTCCTCGAAGATTTGGCTTGGTCTCTGCCACGGAAAACTTTTTCCGAATCGTCCATAACTGTAGCCACTTTATTGTTCTTATCAGCTTTTGTCGTTCGCTTGTGTGGTTTCTTATCCTTACTCGTGCAGTCTCTTGCTTTATGCCCCACTTTCTCACAAATAAAGCATTCTCCATTGAAGACGTATTTCTTGTCTTTTCTTTGGGCTTCGGCTTGAATGACTTGGCGGTCATTACTTCATCTGGTCTGGGCCTGCTTCGGTAGCGGAGGGTGCATTCAAAACTTCTCAGCCTAGTCTTGAATTCAGCAAAGGTTAACACTTCCCTCGTTTGAGTCACATGCACAGAAAATGGGTTGTATTCATCAGTGAGTCCTTTCAACACCATAGCCACCAATAGTGCATCGCTTAGGCTCTCTTTAGCTCTTTGTAGCGCGGCCACTAGCTTCTCGACACGTGCTAGATAGCCCGCTAGCTCTCGCCGTTAGCCATTAGCATATTGGTTAGCTCTGTGTACAGCCCGACAATTCGCGGCTTTTCTTCGGACTCAAAATGGCGTCTCAATATTTCCAGACTTTTCTTACCATCTTCTGGTGCTTCATACAGGATGAGTGTCAGTGTTTTATCATCCAAGCAGCCGCACAGTTCAGCATATGCCAGTTCGTTTTTCCACACGGTTTCTGTTGCGGCCTGTTCGCTGGATCCCGTAGCTACATCACACCGAGGATAGCATCTTTTAGCCCGATGGTTTTCAAGTATGCTAGGAACCTCGCCTCCCAGATGTGATAGCGGGCCTCATCTCCGTCAAATCGCGCGGTAATCCTCTCCCATGGAGCGCCGCTGTGCCTGGAACCCACCTGGGCCCATAACCTGTTGATCCTTCTGCTGCGGAAGTCCCTCGCTGTTCATGTGTAGGCATCATTGCTGGTGACTACACTCGGTTCGAGGCACAAGACAGGAGACGATTCTTATTTTTCTTTGTGTGGTCGCTATCACTGAGTCGCTAAACACCTGGCGTGCCACAGTGCACCTTCATTGCCAGAAGCGAACTGCAGGGAAGCTCCACCCCCTTTATTTACATACACCCCAGAACATGGTATCCCTCCACACAAAATAGTACCAACACTAAACTCTAATGCTAGTGGCATACATCGTCACCCAACACCTGTATACATAAAAATTAATATACAATATAACAAGGCACCTCACAAAGCTGTGCTTTAATGACACCAGGTGGGACAATATTTGTAAGTAACATGTTTGAAAAAAATGGATACTTTTTTCAGTAATATGATGACAACTTAAAAGATATATTCTTTTCATTTTCATATTTTGTTGTGGGGTTGTATATCGTAAGTAACCTTACAAAACTTCGCAATGAGCGCCACCACGCTGTGAAATGTAGGTGTTACAAATGAGACAATTTATAGTTATAAACCTCTCACGACCAATGTCCAGTGTGATTTATGACGGTCTGCTAGACATATAGTACAACTATGTCCATTACTATGGATATAAATTCTCATTTTGTCACATTAAACGGGTTTCCACTGGACCTCCTTTGGGTACAGATGAATGTAAGGAAATGTCCTCTGAGTGTAAACTGTTTTTCGATTTTATTTTTTTGCCCTAAAAGTGTGTTTCTTTAAGGTATTTTTGCATGGAAGCTAAGTGGGTACACAGTGCTGTGTTTACAGCTCAACCGGAAGTCATAATAAACCAGACGTACTTGACGGCGGTGGTGTCGGGTGAAGGGGGGGTCATAAATCGAGACTCCTTTACTGTATTTGCATACAGTATTGCTGCATAGCCCATAGACAACATGACCCAGCGGTGGGTTCTCCTTACCCGGTTGTAAAAAGGTCCGGCAATTTGGGGGGGAACAGAATCATTTTTTTGTCGACAGGTTTTCCCGCTCGCAGTGGTCAACATCCAGCCAGCCGGCGGCAACTGTCCGTCCACCGCCGCCGAGGGGTAAGCGATACGCCGTCTTCCGTGGGACCACCCCGGTGCTAGTTAGCGACGAGCTAACTGTGCTAGCTACGCAGCGAACCCGCCAGGAACAGCCTCCCTTCCTGCTTGTTACTTGACTAGACATCATTTTCGTGCTATGTAGCGACACTTGTTAAATGTATTAGGATCATAAATTTTCCAGCATCTATTGTGGAAGTTTAGATAAGTTAGCCGCGACTAGACAGTCTATGGCGTCAACACACACAATCGCTGCAACATTGCTTCCTGTACTTTTCAAAATATAATGCAATGTTTTTTTCACTGCTCTCTTTAATTTGACATGGAAAATATTTTATTTTGAGACGAAACTACTTTGACTTCCGCAGTTTATTCCAACAATAACGTGTAACTTAACGGATTGTTTCCTAGCAGGCTCTAGGGAACCAGACTGAGTTAGCGGCGTTAGCTTAGCCGAATTAGTCTTCCGGCAAGTCATCTTGAAGCGGTTGGTCTGCCAGCCTGCTAATAGCCGCTTAACCACTGCGGCACGGCTGCTGTATGTAGGAGGTCCAAGCAGAGCTGAAGTCTTTGCCGAGCGGAGCCATGCGACACTGGTGTGTCCCCGCTGCGACCCGAAGCACGGAGCCACTCCCGGGGCGCCTCTCCGTGTCGCCCCCTCCATCAGGTAAGTTCGCGGTGGGCCCGGGGTTCATGAGTCAGATCAATAATTTAAAACTTATTGTCACTCAATAGATGTCCAATTATAATGAATTCAGTGCACTGAGTTGTCTTTGTTGACACTTGTTAAGGAAGTCTCAACTTTAGACCACTGCAATTTATCATATTCAGAGATGTTTCATCTTTTATGATCATCTCATTAAATTAATGAGCGATGAAAAAATTTGACTCTACTATGAGCACTTAATAAAAATGGACTAGTTGTTAGAACGTCTGTTATGAGGTTTCTGGGTTTGCTCCATCCTTCCTATATAGAGTTTCTTGTTCACACCATGCTTTCGTAGATTTTTCCAGGTACTCCAGCCACCTCCCACATCCCCAAAACGTCTGTTAGGTTCATTGAAGACTCTGAATTGTCAGTTTGTGCCCTGTGATTGGGTGGCGAAAGTTTACATTTCAGACAGCTGTGCAGGTGTACCTAATGTTGTGGTGTATGTTTAACTCTTGTGCAGATGTCAGAACGGAGTGCTGCGGGGTGGAGCCACGCTACACCATCGAGCAGATCGACCTCCTGCAGCGTCTGCGCCTCTCTGGCATGACCAAACCCCAGATCGTCCATGCCTTGGAGTCTCTGGAGAGGCTCGACCCGGACCAGCGCCCGCCTCACTGTGACTCCCACCCGGCCCCTTCCAATAACAACAACAGCAACAATACACTCACCACTGCCTCCGCCCCGGCGCCATCCTCTTCGTCGTCCACCTCCTCTCTCTCCCTCACCTCGGCCACCACGCAGACCTCGGGGTTAGACGGTGCCGCGCTGTCCCCAAGCAACAGCTTTGAGGCCTCACCTCCTCCCCTGTACCCCACCAGCGTGGCTGTGCAGCGCTCGTTCAGCTACGACATGGTCGGGGAGGAGGAGTGGGACCTGGAAGAGAAGGTGGAGGAATACATGAGGTGAGGAAGGTCAAGCATGAATTAGCACCGAGTGAGAATGGATAGCAGAGAATAAATGCACAGACAAAGACGGACTATTATAACATCAGGTAATGGCACTTGAGCTCCCCAGAGCTGCAGGCTGTTCCTCCACAAGTGTAGTCACGTTAATTCAGGTCAGGTGTACTGGGATAGCTGAATGAAAAAAAAAAAGACTTTTCGCTGAATAAGTTAAGCAAGCCACCACCGTGCAAAAATTCCTGCGCACTGACATATCTTTTGTTTTCACAGGAGGGACAGCAACCTAGTAAAAGAGGAGATCAAAACCTTCCTCAACAACCGACGGATCTCTCAGGCAATTGTGGGACAAGTTACAGGTAAGCAAGGACTACATTGGAAATGGCACACTCTTTTATTTTACTAACCAATGAAGAATAATCATCAGACCTTTTATTAAACGTGCAAGGAGATACACAGTGATGCCAAACTCAAATTGGCACCCCTCTACTTTGACAATTCACCAAAAAACAGGCATCTGCTGCTTCTTTGAAGCCAATTCAATGCAGTTCCTCTTACCTTTTATGCTTTGACATACTGTTTCTTTGGCAGTCGATTTTCCATAATATCTCCCATTTCATGCATTTGACTTTGGCGTTTCCACTGTAGAAGAATCTCAGATGACCTGAAAGAAATGCTAAAAACATTTGTACCCTAAAATGATCAGAGTTTGACATTGTAATCGTGTTGGTTTTTGAATGTGCGATGTTGTTTGCCTTCTTTACTCAGGAATTAGTCAGAGTTACATCTCGCAGTGGTTGCTGCAGCAGGGCCTGGAGATGAGCGACTCCAAACGCAGAGCTTTTTACCGCTGGTACCTGCTGGAGAGAAATAACCCAGGTGAGGGTTTGCGAGAGACAGGGAAGCTTCTGGTCCAACTGAGATTGAAAGGAACGCTTGCTCCCAAAGTCCTACTTCCTCCTGCATGCGCAAGATGACACACATAGCTTTGATTTGGCTGGTCATGCCCCAAAATAGACTTGACACGCACGGTGCTTCTTCCTCCCATCATCTTTGCTTTCAAATCTCAACCCGCTTCACCCTCGAAGCTTTGCTGTAGTTCTCATGCTGCAGCCGCTCTGGTGCTGGTTTTCCCTCCGAGACGGGCCGAGACTAACAATAACAACACTGATCCTCCGCAGTGGTTCCGATCCAACGCGGCCACAGCGCTTTGCTTCTGATTAAAGCTTCTATTCACTCGGCTGAGAAAGCAAAATGAAAAAGCGGCAGAAAATTCTCATTGGCTGATTGCACAACACGGCACAATGCAAAATCCGTTTGCCCAAACTGACGTCTACAATCTTACCCTGACTGAAGGGCTGAGGTGGAACGAAAGCCAGCACAGCGTGAGCCCCAGGGCCAGGGGAGGGGACAGAGACGGGCTGGCGGCGGGGGCAAGTGGCTGCCTCCCCAACCCCAACACCAACCTCAACCCAAACTCCAATCCCGTGTGGAGCAGACAGAGAGAGCTGCTGATGCACTTGTTGCCGTGGTACACTGCCGCCGCCACCGCAGCCCAGCCAGGTAACCCTGGACCCTCCCCCTTCCTTTCCAGTCGCGGACTTGCACTTAGACGGGATCACCAAAGGAGACTCATGATTCCCATATGTTGGGCAATTCTTTGACGAACAGCTACGTGGCAAATAGTTTTGAGGCTCATTGCTTCATCAAATGCTTGATGAATCAATCAATCAGCCTGATTGGGCTGGGCCTTTTTCCAGCTCTTTGTGAGCTAATTTGAGTTGTGATTTTACAGGTGCATCTCAGTCAATTATAATGTTGAATGTTGCGTTTATTTCAGTGGTTCAATTGAAAACTCAGGACTGCAAACCCACTCGCATTTGCCAAAGAACTGTGTTGCCATGAGTTGAGGAGCTTCATTTCGACAAAAATGTTGATTTGCTGCCATCTTGCGGCATCTACTATGCAGATTACATAGAAGGCCAATCTCTACCTAGTTTCTGTGGTAAAAATGTGTATTTAGTTTTTTTCATGTAATATTCCATTTTTGTTTTTAGTTTGTGGATTTCTTGTTAGTTGTGAGGGATAATTTCCCTCAGCATCTATGCTCTGCATGATGACAACTAAGTAACCCCTCTCCTACAGGCGCAACTTTATCGATGCGGTCAATGGTGAAGGAGGAACCTGACTGGCGGACGGGTATCATGGCCGACAGGCCGGCGATAGTTGGGGCACCGCTGAGGTTGCGTCGAGGAAGTCGCTTCACCTGGAGGAAGGAGTGCCAGTCCATCATGGAGAGGTGAGAGGCACTATGTGACATGACTACAAACAGCCCAAGAACAAATCTATCCTTGTTTTCAAATTCATACCGGCAAATAGCATACCGTGTACATTTGGGAGCGTTACGCTGACTTTATTGAGCAGTTTTTATTACCCCTGCTTCTCTGGAATGAACTTGTCTTCTTTCTCGGCCGGCCGGTAGGATGCTGACAAAATAGCATGCCACTCCACCCCCACCCTTACCCCCAACAGTCCCACCTACAGTGCCCAATTGATTTGTCCATTAGACGCGTGCAGTAAGTACTAGAGGCACTCACGGTAATAAGACAAAACGGGGCCCTCTCCCGCTGAGCTGTTTTAGATCCAAGGGCGGATGTGCGTGCGTGCGTGGGTCAGATTCATGACAAGATGACCCAGAGACCTCGAACTACAAGGGTTGTTCCAATCAGACAATATTTCAGTCTCTGAGGACACTTGAGTTCTGTGTTTGTGTGGCTTAATGTTTCCCCTCAATACCATGGCGAAAGAGCAGCCGCACGATTTTAACCATTGCCATCGCTCCTCCAGCTTTTTTGTGGAGAACCAGTACCCCGATGAGGCAAAGCGGGAGGAGATCGCCAACGCCTGCAACTCGGTCATCCAGAAACCAGGTGCCAAAATAGATTTGAACTTTTGTGAATCAGAATATTTAGACAGTGAAAGATGTCTCCGTAGGGGCACAGTTAGACAGCGTAGAACTAGCAGGGCACATGCAATTCTTATCATTTTTATAACAATTTCTTATTCTCTGTTGTGTTCAGGTTGCAAACTGTCTGAGTTTGAGCGTGTGACGGCATTAAAGGTGTACAACTGGTTCGCTAACCGCCGCAAGGAGATGAAGCGGCGAGCCAATATCGGTGAGCATGTCATATGGGAACGAGGAACAAGCCGCTGGAAAGGTCTTATATTTACTTTTGTGTTTGTGTAGAAGCTGCCATTTTGGAAAGCCATGGCATTGAGGTCCCGAGTCCAAGCTGCCACTCCAACGGCGAAGAGGGGGAGATGCAAGAGTTCAGTGATCAGGTCAATCAACGTTTCTCAGAGCAGGTAAGTCACTGCTGAAATGGGCAGTAGGCATATGAAAATGATCTCAAATGTTGAATTTGACGGTTGTTGGTGCTTCCTCATTGTCAGGAAGAGGCATCCACCCAAAGAATGGTGGAGCAACAAGACTCCTCCGTGAAGGCCGTCCCTGAGGCCCTCCCCAGCTCCGCCATACAAGTGGCGGAGCAGAAAGACAAGGATCCAAAAAGGGAAACTGTGGATGAAGAGTGACCAAAAAGCTGGTGATATAGATTGAGTTTTAATCTAAATACTTAAAAAAGGGGGGTCTACCTCCTCGGGGGCGGCTGACGAGACATTTGGGTTCGAAAGTTGACTCGAGGTGCCTCTGGCGGGAAAGAGGCTGCCATATTTATCGAAAGTTATTCTGCTTATGTTAACAGCAATATACAGTACATATATAAATATATACATCTATATATATATAGCTATATCAATAAGTAGTGCATTCCAAGGTGGTATTAACAAGCCTAAATTCCTTAGAATTATCTAAAGGATACCTCACCCATTTAATCGTTTTGATTGAGTATTATTTTTCCCCGCCTCATGCTTTGATTTTTATGCTGAATGGTGATGAAGTGCCTGCAGGTCAGGTCCGAGAGACTCTTTCAACGATCTCGTCTGCATGGATATGAATGTGCCTGTTTTTTTGTTTTGTTTTTTTCCTCTCTCTTTTCTCTGGTGCTGTCATCCGACCTCTAAGAGTCGATTGATCAAATCATTCGGCCAATGTTGGAATTTGCAAAGCCCTGAGGGACACCTGGAATCTCAGGAAATCCAACGATGGTGGCTCAAGATAGTGAAGAAGTGCACCAGATGTGCGCGTGCGTGTGTGTGTGTGTGTGTGTGTGTGTGTGTGTGTGTGTGTGGGAGTGTGTGTGGGCGTGTGTGTAAGCTTCAAGAGATTTTCTTGCATCATATCCGCGCTCACTCCAAACAGGATGTTCTATTTATACTTTTTTTTTATTAGTAGAACAAAGCGAGGACTATCCATCATGTCTTTGTTCAACTCGATGCTGCTCTTGTTGCTCTTTTTTTCCCCCTCATCTAACCTCATTTTCCAAGCCTGTAAAGCTTCTCTCCACCAAAACAAACGTCGGTGTGATTGAAAATCACAATGCCGTCTTCTTCCCTCCTTATTGGAATAAGCTAAAAGCTTTTGCTCGCGTACTGCACTTCAAAAGTGGATCTCACTCTAATCGTAATCATCACGCTTGTGTACATATAACCCAGAGAGGATAATCATGTTTGTGGGTGTTTTTCTTCAAACTAACGACATTACCGGAAATATACTGTAGAGTTGTCACACTTGAAACATAACTAGACTTCAACTGTGTCAAAGTCGCTCCCGAAATGTTCATCAAATGGACATTTGTGCTTGTATTATCTCCCGTATTTCCTCAAATAGTGGCCGTCCATCTGTGTCGTCTGCTTTAAAATGAATTGACAAACAAATGTCTGCCTTTTCCCACCAGGAGGAAAAAACAAACAAAAAAACGGGTCGTAACTGCAAATACCTCAGATCGTACACACACATATGAAAGAGTTCACGCTCTCGCTCACCAAAACAGCAGCATCTACCAGGGTAAACAGTCTTTCAGCTCAAGAAGGAAATTTGGGGTTACTTTAATATATTTCCTCAAATAGTGGCCGTCCATAAAATAAATTGTGCCCAATTACTCACCGTGGCATCATCCACAAATAAATGCTCGCCTCAAATTAGGTGCCCTCTTTTTCCCCATTCTGAAAAATAAATGGGTGGTAACTGTTCTTACCTCAGTTCACGGATGCTGTTGTTCACACATGCACAAAAGAGTTCCCAGCTGAACACATTTGGTCAACGTTATTAACCAAAATTATCACACCTACCAAGGCATGTCAACATGACAGCTGAAAGAAATTCGACAACACATTACCGTATTTCTGTGCTCTATTCACTGTTGCATTGTCAAATCAACACCTCTCTCCAATAAGACACCTGTAATTACCTCAGTTCACAGAAGCTATTGTTCACATTAGCTAACTGCTGAGCCAATTCCAAGTCTGTTGCCAACCAAAACAACAGCACCAAGCCAGGCACGTAAATACTCCCTCACGTGAGCAGCTTTGCGTCTGACCAAGTTCCCTTTGCAGTATTAAAGAGCTGGTCGCACCACAGCGTTGCACATCCCTATGTTCCAGGAAGCTACAGGACTTGACCGCTTTTTGCCTAGCTTGATAATAATCATACAACCAAAATATCGATGTGTATAGTTACAAAAAATGTGTACAACTACAGGCCTCACCCGCATCTGCAGTTGAGTAGCCACTATTTGCGGAACTACAGCCCATGTTTCTGAAATCGCGTTAGCCCGCGATGCCAAAGCTGGTCCAGGTGGTGTTGAGTACAACACCAGCCAACGTTATTTCAAAGGAATCCATGCGTTACAAGCCAATGGCAGCCATTGTTGTGACTGTTCACGGTGCGGTGTCTTGTAGCATTCCTTGTCAGTGTGTGTGTGGGGGGGTTGTTCCGTCCTCCAAAGGAAAACCTCCAAAACGGAATATTCTAATACTTATTATGCTCCTTGCTATCTGCTTTGATCTGACAGCAAGCCACAATAAAAAGTATTGTTAACGATGGCCATGCTATGTCCTGTTTGTTGTCTCTTGATGGTTAATGCGATATCTTCCAGTCTAAAACCAAAAATGCTCTTTTGGGCCATTTTCAGCAGCTGAAATTTTTTTGTGACTTCGAAATTTCTACTAGGCTAGTGTCAATAGGTATAGGGGGGTGGCCCAACACCGGGCCGTGGTGGCCATCAGGCCAGTCTTATTTAAGAGTAATCACAGCTCCCATTTTCATGAACTGAACATGAAGCTCAAATTCTTTTTCCATGTACACAAACGGCCTATTTTGCTACCTTATAGTCATCAGAGAAAAAGTGCTCACTTACACACATTTGAGAAAAATGAGCTTTTGGAGTTCAGCTCGTGAAAAATGGGAGCAAAAAGAAAAGAGTTGCATTTATTTTGCGTAATTTGACAAATTGAACCATGTAATACATTTTTTTTATTGGATTACTACGGGACTCCGCGGCAGTCCCACTAATTAGATTTATTATAGCCAGCCAGCTAGAATTTGTTATTTTTGAAGTACAGTAATACGTTTGGGCCCCATGCAAACAGTATCCGGTCAAATGTGTTTCTATTCATTTGCATTTAAAACGTCACTATAAATCAACCAAGATACTCGTACAATACAGTTTCCTCAGCAGCAGATGGCAGTGGTGCAGTGCTGAAGTAACTTGGCAGTGGAGTGCTGCGATGCGTTCTAATTCTGTTTTAAATGTGATTTCATAAGTTCTTGTGACTTCCTTTATGCTCATTCCTTCGAGCATTTTGTCAGCATGCATGTACGCTGACGCTCTCAGCCAATCTGTCACTGTTAACGGCATCAACCACTGCCTGGGGGTCAGTTGTTCAAGCTTACTAATGCCCCCTTAATTCACAACACAGCCATTTCCAAAATTTATCCCCAGAAAGTGATCAACCAGTCCTCAATCCTTGGCTTCCTCCTCGTTAAATTTATTTGCGGTTGAAAAGTGACCGTGGTGCCGGAGTGCCATCAGGCCAAATGTGGCATTTCGGAAAGCCACAGCACTTTTACTACTCCATATAGACACATTGATCTCATTGTAATGACAATAATTTAAAACAAGTTTGGCCTCGGGGCTCATGTCTGAATCTACTCCAAATGTTCTAATCCTTTCATTAGCCATCAAATTATCTTTTGAATATGAACGCAAGGCATGAATATGCACAAGCATGCACGCTTAAAGACTAAGCACTCTCATTTGTGTTTGAAGTCATCCAAGGTTGTCAGTAGCAATACTTGGTCACACTTTAAAGCTTTATGAGACACAACAGGCTCTCAGTTAACATGGTTAAAATTGAATGTAACGCTTGTTGTTGTGTCATCGTTGGCTTTTCTTTGTGCCTGACCCTCCTTAAATTTGAGTGAGGCTGTGGTACGTTAGCCAGGCCTAAACCAGTGATAGCCCATTTCAGTTTTGTTTTTCTAAGAAACATATAATGATTCAAATGTTTGGGGGTTTTTTCTTCTTTTTTTGTGTCAATGTTGCATTGTGAGTCTCCGTGTTTTTTTTTAGCTTGCAGCATGGTGCATTATTGGTTCGCTCATCTGCCTCACAGCTATCTGTGGTTCAAATCACGTGGAGTGGGTTCTCTTGCAGGATTGCGGCTTCCTCCCAAATCACAAAACAGGCACCATTGAAGACTCTAAATCAGGGGTTCTCTGACTTTTTGGTTCCAGGGCGCACTGTACCCCAGCTCTCACTTAAAGTCCGCTGGGATCAGCTCGAGCCAGAAGTCTTTCCATAGCTGTGACAAAGGTTCTCGCCCATGCGCCGAAGGTTTCCCACCAACCGGCCTCAAGCAGTTTCCAAAAGCACATCAACTGTGTTTTTCATTTGCCCATGCGACACGTTCTCCAGCCCAAACACGCTGTGTCATCGCTAAAAAGTTACATTTCGATCCGATTAGACGGTTGGGTTGCGGTTCGACAGCCCACGGGCGTGATTTAAAGCAGCACGCCAAGTGAGAACGAATTATCATCTACACTCCCTCCAGGCCTTATTCAAATTTACTTTCTATTACATGCATAAGCACAAGTACACTGGCATCAACGCTTTCTTGACCTTTCTCATGTTGGGAATTTTGTGTACTCCTCTTTTTAGCCCATATGCGACTGCAATTGTGAGGATAGAATAGCGTAAAGTCTGCAAAAGTCACAGAGACAGACATAGGAGGATCAACAATATCTACAATGGAAGTACATGTAGATCCGTAAAATGCATGAAATTACACTGTTTGAGAAAGAAGACATAGCACATCTGCATGTACGTCTTGCATCATGTACTGTACATGACTTTTGTCTTTACAATAATAGAATTGGCAAGGCAGCTTTATACGGCGTAGTTCATACATGAGGTAGCTCAATGTGCTTCACAGTTAAAATTACAACAAAGGCATTTACAGGCAAAACATACGACATTTAAAAGCCAAGCTACAAACTAAACAGTAGGTTACTAAAAGTACTAGAACGTAAAGCACAAACATTGATTACATAAATACTTTAAAAGACCATAATGATGCATATTTGTACCACCATCTGATGACGCAATAGATAGACACATTATAGAAAAAACGTTTTATGCCGCCCTGTGAGGTATTGCGCATGCCAGAAACCGCCACAGCTGCCTGGTTTGTAAACAAGTTACTTGTGCTTGTTAAAGATGATCTGGCATTATGTGGAGACAATGTCATTAATAACTGATGGGATCGCCCGCAATGTTATGTGCTTCCATGTCCGGTCTGCTCCCATCCTCTGCATTTCTCTGCAAGTCCTTTTTGAAAAAATATTTTCTCATAAAATATACAGCTCATCTTTATTTATTTATTTATTTTAGGCGAAGGTAGCCGCGCTTTCGTTCATCCTCTCTTGAATGGTGCTTTTTCCTTTTGCAGTCGAAAACAGAATTCATGACCTGTCACCTTTTCTGCTGACGACACACACCATCTCACAGCCTCAGTAACTTGTCTTTTTCCCTCTCTCTCTCTCTCTCTCTCTCTCTCTCTCTCTCGCTCCCCCCCATCTCTCTCTTTTAAGAGGCCCAATGACACATGTGGCATGAAAAGACTGCAATTCAATTTGTCACTGCTTATTGCTCCACTGCTCACCCAGCAGCAGTTTTGATTAGGGGCTTTTTTTGGGGGGGGGAGGGGGGTTGCTGATTCTGCCCATTTTATTTCACTCACTTATTTCCTACCAATCCATGAACTATCCTGTCCCGTGTGATTGGATTCCCCCTTTAAGTGAGCGTGTCTTTTTGATACAATGAAGAGAGGAGGGTACACACCGATGGAGATAAAGGCGGGAGGGACTGTTAAGGTTACCTTCACACTGGCAACATAATAGAAGGAAATTCTACTCTCTGCAGTGTTTAAAAAAAGGCCCCTCCTGTTTAGGCACTGGCCTCGCAACCCGTTTACCCTTGAAAGAGAGAGACGTGATGAGAACTAACCTTTTCATGCCAAGTCTCTTTTTGAAAAGACAAATAAAAGTAGAGGAAGTGCAGCTGTAGTACACCTTGGCCTGAATCTGTCATGGTCACGTAGTCCAAAAAAGATACCCTTTCCCCTGCCTCCTTTTCATTTTTTCTTGCTTAACAATCTCCACTGAACACAAGCAGGTTGAAATACTCGTCAAAAATACTCCTCAGAGGCTTCTCCTCTGAGCTTCAAGTGTTTTTTTTTCATTATCCTGCTGTCCTTTCCCCCATTTGGCACTCATGACTTTCTCTCTTTGCTCCTTGTGTGCCCCCATCTGCACAAATATCCACTATCCAGAGCAAACTGAGAAGAACTGAAATATCAAACAGTCAGTTGTCAAATGATGAAATATGATGGCAATGACAAAATAAGTGATTGAAATTTTGAAAATGTGTGTATTTAAAAGTATCTTTAATATTTGTTAAATGTATTCTCAATCTAGTTGAACTTTTACTTTGCATTATTTTTAAAATGTATTGAGAAATACATACAAAGATTTGTCGTGAGTTTTGGTGAGGGGAAAGCAAAGTCTTTGTTTTTTTCGTTTTTACTTGCATGTCACCCTTAGGGGCTTGTCCCAAAACCACTCATTCCATCCTGTCGTCATGATAGCGGAGGTTGATATGAGCAGTGGATCAGGTTCTGAATTTTGTTGGATTGTGACATAACAGTTTGCAAAAATATACAGGAAATGATAACCACCCCACACAGCAAATTTTTCTGGCCACGACATGGTAGCTTGGCTGGGCGGAGATGCTCCGCTTTCAGGCCAAATTACGACATGGTCTGAAATACTGTGTCAAAGCCAAAAGGTAAGCAGAGCTGCAGTCATTTTTGTTGGAAACTTTACTATCATTGTTTAAGTCTGGTAACTGGCCCACACAAGGTTCTATCATGCAACAATAATTCTCAGGTAGAAGGATGAGGAAACTCGCGCTCGTTATCATTTCAGTAAAACATCAACCATCGGGACAGGCAAACGCACTAAGGCAGAGCCTGCAGTTGGAGGCAGAAAAAAATTGCACATCATGCATCCTTTAAATGAGATTGTTATGCCTTGGTGGAGGTCTGTGCTATATTCTACTCTCCTTCGGATTCCACTCGTGTCTACAATTAAAAAAAAAACGAGAGACAGATCCGTGTTGAGCTTCAGACAAGACTTCACCTTTATGTGCAGTGATCAACCATGACACGCTGCATCATTTCATTAAACCCACTCTCAGCAGAATATGGTTTCCTTTTCTTTTGGTCTTGGTTCTTTTTATGCTCCTCTCTCGACACGTCGCCGTCCTCCTGCCCGACCTTGAGTTATTCTAATTAAGCTCATTACCGTGTGACTTGAGAGATTCCTTGAGCAAAGCCAGCACTGTTAAAAGCAGAGCGACCTTGAAGACAGTTGGGCAAGGATGACAGTGCGTTGTTAGTGTGTGGGGAGGGAGGGAGGATGGGGGGGGTTGCGGTGGGAACCGGTTTGTCTCCTACACAGGTAATTAATAAGCTTATTAACTCTTCTGCTAATCATCCTAATCAGAACCGCGGTCGGGGGGAGAGTTGGAGTGGTGAATTGTCTCATTGCAATTAAATTGGACAAAAGTGCACGCGGTTGAGAGCTGACTGTGCTGAGTTTTGGATGGCTGAAGAAGAGGAAACTGCTTTGAGGAAAACTGTTTGGAGTTGCTCACCAACTTTGTCTTGCCGTGGTATTAAAAGAAGCCCCATTAACAATGCAGACCTTCAGCCACTCACGGCCAGCATCACACCTCATCACAGCAAGTGTCAGGATTCAGGTGCTATTCCATTCAAGAGTCCTCAACTTGTCGTTGTTGCCCATGACATGTGTGTGAATGCCCCCCCCCCTCCACCACCAACCCTGTTTCCACAGGGCTTTGTGCGCGTATGCATACTTTGACTCAAAGGCCAAGGTGAATAAATTGGAGCCGACACTTGGAGAAGGACCCTGTAACCTGGACGTGAGTGGAAGACAGACCTGACAAGCAGTCTGATTATCCTCGACGATGAGGGAGAGGAGGTGGCTTTCCTGATAGGTGGAAAGACCAAAATAAAACTCCTCAGGGATCTTGATTGATGGCCTTCTTTGGAGGTAAAGGTTTACATTCACAATTGTACTGTGACCGCAATGTATCCCACCGTGGGATAGCTTCTTTTTCCTCTCATTGACAATTACAGCAGCCGTTCTAAATCACACCTTTGACTATGTCAAGGCGGAGTTCTTGATCAAACCAGATCACCATGAAATGTAATCTCGCGCGGCCCCTGAAGACCACAAGGATTCTTGAATTAGAGCAATCGTTCCCAAATTTCTGAAGCAGCGCACCCCCTTGAACGTCGTGACAGAGTTGGTGCACGTCCTCTGCTTCGGATTAGAACAGTTTTGCAATGTTTGCAGATTATTTGATACTTGGGATGCTTCTCTGCTCAGTGTACCTGACATCCACATTAAAATTAAGTTCATATTTTAATGCTTAATAGGGGAAAAGAAATTCACCCTCCAAGCACACAGCATATGTGTATATATGACATATTAATGTCACAGCTTTATCATTGCCACACAGCGGCGTAAAGATAAAGAGAACATTACACGGTTGAGAATCAAGGGCAATGTGATGCTGAGTCGCTGCTGTAAAGCTCAGTCAGAGCTATTGTTCTTAAATGAACAGGAAAATGGAATTATGGATTGCAGTGCACATGCTTTGAAGCAAAGAAGTGAGAAATAGCGCTTTTGATGAGAGTAAAAAGGTCTCAAGATAAAGGGTAATGACACGTGTTTCCTGTTGGAATTAGTCAAAGTTGTCTTTTCACTGCGAAAATAACAACGCTGAAAGTATAACAATGTATCTTAACACTGTGCGGTCAGGGGGCCTTTTCAGCCCGCGACAACGGGGCGCTCTAATGCGGCCGTGCCAGTCCGAAGCCACGCTCTACACACTGGGACTCAAGTTGGACTTTTCAAAAATGTGTTCCTCCATTGCCACCCTTCTGCTTTTCTTACTATGGCGTGCATGCCCTCATGGCCGACAATGAGGCACTCTAAAGCAGCCATGCCAGCAGTCAAACTGAATATGCCAGGTAACCGATTCACTGATGCAACTAAATGCGCTCAAGTTCTACCATCTGGGAGGGGCGACTCATGCCATCTTCAAACATGTGCAATTGTATTGAGAAACAAATCTCTGAATTCACTTTGCAGTGTCTTTAAATTATCCAATAATGCCACCAATGTGAAAATACGTCAACAAAAACTATTCATAACCGAGTATGTGTATTCTGCCCAGCCACTTTAAACTTTGCTTACTGATGTAGTTGAATGCAAACTGCCTGCTGGGCTATTTCCCTGGGGTGAGTACGACTATAAAAAGCTAACGAGCTACAGCGTGTCACGTGAGGATATAAAAAGATATATAATATATAAGTATCTATAAACCCCTTATTGGCTTTTCATTCGGGCCCGATGAATGTGACTTCAAATGATAAATCACTTGTGAATGTCTTTTGAGGAGGAAGAGTCTGTGCAGCCTTTCACTAATTTACTTGACATAAATGTTATGATGCTGCACACACACGCACACACACACACACACACACAGGACAACAAACTCATCAAATGATCCATGGTGAAATATTTTAGGCATTCTTGCGGGTACATGATTAACTAAATCGTCCACCCAGGAGGACATGACAGCAATAAAGTGCCTTTTGCAGGGTTTGTGAGCTGTGCGAGCAAGAAAATCGGGTAAGGGCTTGCGATGCTTATGCTGGGGGTGTCGGTTTTGTGAGCTCTAAGTGAGTGTGACAATTGTGAAAGCTTTCATGAGAGCAGGGGGGAGAAATGGTTTCCGTGGCCTCGTATATCAAAGGACCAAGCTCGTACTGCTTCGTCAAGTTGACTACACGCACAACTGGCTCATGTTTTCTTTGTACAGTATTTTGAGTAACTAACTAACTAACTTGAAGTTGTACTCCAAAGGCAAGTTGAGGGTCGTCAAAGCTAATTCTATAGTGCTGCCATTTTGTGAGCTCTTTGGAGCTTGACTGGCACTGATGTGGATGAGCAGCCACTTTTGCCTGTTTACCGTCTTCCATCTTGCGCCTGTTAACCCCGAACTGTGGCGCTTTTCTTTGCAGGGACGGACGGGCACACAAGCTAACAGATTGGAACACATCCACATGCCAAGAGGAGTAACTCTTCCTTTTATGAGCCCATCGGAATTCCGCTCACAGGCGAAGAAGCATTCAGTCAATGACAAGATGAGTCAGGACGGCCTTTGCAAGCCCCAATCCTAATAACGGCGTAATGGTCATAGATAGATCATGGATAGCACAAGCAGGTCTCCAGCCTGTCGTAAGTGCTCGCCGCAAACACATTTTGAAGCTCATTTGTTCTGAGCAGATGCACGGCTGGATGCACCTTGTGGTTAATTGTAAAGGTTCTCTCTCAGGCGGCGTACCGACAAATGGCCTGCTGTTTTTTGTTTTTGTGTTTTTAATGTTTCGTTCACTGCTGCTACTGCTCAACAAGCACTGACCTGGACTTACTTTGTATGCATTGGGTCAAGTCTAACCATCTGACCCTCTCGTGCGCTCTACTCAATCGCATGACAGGTTCATTACAAGCATCCAGACCATAGGAATCAATCCCCGAAAGGTCCGCTCCTGACGTTCCCCTCACCCACGCTCCCACCTCATTCTTTTCACTTCTGCACTAAGTGTCTGGGATCGATAGTCGTGGAGAGGAAAAGGGCTTCCTCAGATGGAACCAATTTGAGCTGTTCATATGGCACGTTCTCTGCAATATTCACCACTGCCACTGGGGGCCAGTAAAGAGCTACATGTTCAAAGCATGTAAAATTCAGGAACGTTTCCAGTACTGTATTACAAGAAGGCAAGCATGCCTTTATCTGCTGGTGGGAAATAATCAAGTACATGTACCTCGTTACATAAGGAGATTTCTCAGGCATTTTTATTTTCTGGTGAAATGACAAAATGTAAAAAGTGTAGTGTTGGTGGATAAGATGAAAAAATATATAAATATATGATGCATTACCTGTTTTTCTAAAAAGATAATTAAAATATCAAATAAATAACGTTCGTTTTACAATGTTCAAATTGTCAATTGCCAGAGTCTACAGTACTTTTTTGCTTTGACACAAGAACTGATCACGAGTTAAATCACTCGTTACGTCTACTTTTTTCCGTACGTTTACACACATATCCGTACTTAAAGCACACAATGTGAAGACTTTTGCCACCTCTCTTTGCTGTATTGATGTACATTAAATTGTACAACGCTTAAAAAAGAGCAGTTAATCTTTCATCAAGGGGCGCAGCTCTTGATATTACGTAACTCTGACGTCACTTCCTGCATCGCAGTGCTTTTTCCCCCGCTGTTATTCTTCTTCTCTCATTCCAACCCGGTCAGCGCACTGAGTGGATCGCGTTCAGGACCAACACCCGTGACGACAAAGTAGTGGGCACGTCCGACTTCGAAACCAGCGTAAAATATTTACTCAAAGGAGAAATCTATACGTGTCAATTCCTAGTCACAAAAAAGGACTACCTTTTTTCCATCTCCTTGGTTTGGATTTTTTTGGGGGCCGCCATAAGCTTTTAACTCCACCCGAACTGAGCCTCCCTCTCGCTTTCTGTTCGAACTCAAAATGGAGAACGGCGACAACAAATATCTCCCTCAGCTGCTGGCGGAGAAGGACAGTCTGGACTCGTCTTTCACACACGCCATGAAACTTTTAGAAGCAGGTAAAACGAATGTTTTGTACTTTTCTTTTGTCCGACCTTTTTGTGTGTTTGCTGGAAGTTTGTCGAGGGGGAAGGCGACGGACTACTTCGCCGTCGGGCGCCATGTGGTGACGGTCGGGACTCCATTATGGCTCCAAGCGGAAGCGTTCGCTTCGCTTTTCATAGTTCGATAAAATTCGATAACATTTAGTGTTTAAGTCTGGCAGGGATATTGATACGAATGGTGGCCATTATAGCGGCACTTTATAATTTTATACGTTTCCCTTCTTCATGGAGCGAGGGTCAAAAAGGCGCTTTCGTCGTCTCTTTTGCCTTTCAACAAACGTCGACCGCACTCGTATTTTCTGTTTACCATTTTCTTTGTTTTTTAAAGCTCTTAAATGTCGGTCAGTAGCCGGGGCTTTCCTATACATTCGTGGGTTTTTGAAAGTAATTGGTGGTGCTCAAGTGGTACGAGGAAAAGACGCACGCCTTAACCGTCATTGACTTTCTTTGTCCGATTCGCAGCAAAGTTAGCACGCTCGTATTCAGCTTTATCCTACTGTTTCAGCGACTTAACTAATTGTAGTGGTGGTGAGCGACTGCTTCATGCTGGTGTTAACCAATGTAATCGGTGTGAAAATTCAATAAAGCACAAGTTCGAAATGCATTTAGTTCGCTGCACATGGGGTGCTTGATTTACGACAGAGTTCCGTTCGTACGGCGGTGACGAATTCTTACGCGTCTTAACGTACCGTGGTTTATCCGTAACATACGCTGACGAAGCAGTGACGAAATCTCTGCAGTAAATTTGTCTGAAAACACTCCCGAGATCAAGTATCAAGCAAGATTTAAACCCTTTGAACCAGAGGCACCACTGGGTTTTCTGAACAAAGAATGCAAACCCAGCCCACCAGGAGAGGCACAGATTACAAAATTGCTTTTTAATGAGTTGGGACACATTTATTACAAAAGGGAAAGAATTGCAGCTGATGGCTTATTCAGCTAGTGCTTCCAACTTTCAACCAGTGGTGATGGTAGTCAATTAAAGGACATTCTGACTCAAGCCGGCTGGTTGTGGATAACTGTTACTTTATGTTATACATTCTTATGTCACCCTGTGCACATTCAGAGATTTGTAGTTGGTGTGTACTACGATTGAATTCTCATTTGATCATGTTTGCATCATACATGTGCAATAAAACACTTTGATATTTTAAGCTAGATGCAAATGAAAGGGAATTATACAGAATTGTGATGGTGGTGAGAAATCATAAACTTATTTTTTCTCCCGTCGGAGTGGTAGAAAAGTAATTTGTTGAAAAAATGTTTTGTTGAAAATTGGTGGTCAGTGGACAGCACCACTAAATGTATTCAAACTCATCTTTCGGCGTATTTGAGACGAAAGTCTGCCTACTGGTTGGTGGGGATGCAAAACTGCGTCGTACGGTGATTTGTAGCAGTATGACCAGAAGCCCTCTGCTGCATTTATAATGAATTTGATCAATCCAGCTAAAAAAACATGGGAAACTTTCATTTGGGGAAGATGGCAGTTCACCCGGACAGCTTTCATCTATCTATGCCCTGTTCAAAATCGTCGCGTGATATACTGGTGACCATTCTAAGGTTTAGTCTGCGCTTAAACCTTTACTAATATCAGTGATGCACTTTTAACGCTCTTTCCCCTAGTATAATTCATTCATGATGTTTTGAGTCTTCAAATTAAAATGCTTACTCGATCATTCGACTGCCTGTTGGTTCTGCTGTCCCTTTGCATGATCACATGAACTGAACCAATACCTCCCCCGATCGCAGAGATTGACAGGATCCAGAAGGGTGAGGCTAAGGAGCAAGAGACCTACCTGGATCTATTCACGAACAAGTTCATCAAACTCAAGGAGCGGGTCCTCATACCTGTGAAACAGTACCCCAAGGTGAGCATCCCGTTTTCCTCTCATCTTCATTCCCCGGTGTGATTCAATTTATCCTCTCGCAGTCGAGGTACAATCACATAAAGCTACAGGGTTACCCGGTGTTCCAAATTACTTGGCTTAATATTGATCTTAAAACTCGGTGGCGTGATTACAGTTTACAGCAGTGTAGTTTTATAAAATAGCCTTTAAGATATCCAAATGCTAACACAACTGCTCTGCTACTCAGAATTCTGTTCCACAACGCTGTTTTGGATCCTCCATTCGGTTTGGACTCGCTAAACGGGCCAATTTTTTTGAAGTATAAATGTAATTCATGACAAGACCCAGACTCTCGGTTTTGTTGGTTTAAGTCATGTGGCTATGAGGGAAATAGATGGGGAGGGTTAAGTGGGCACTAAAATAATCGTGCAAGTTAATCCCTCATTTGCATGTCATTTGTAAAAGCACAGTGGAACCTCTAATGCTGATCTCTGTCTAGTCTTTCTATTTTCAAACCAAAAGTCATAACACCCAGCTGTCAGACCACACGGTTCAGGTGGAGCACGGACCCATTGAGCACATTATTGGGATGGGACAGTTGTCTGCATTACAGCGCTCATGGGCTCACATCTACGTCCTCAGTCAATACGCTACTTCAAGCTTCAAAATGCACATGTATCCTGACCACTGAAGCCTTTTCTTCCCCCCGCAACAGTCCAAATTTCTCTGCTTTGCTTTTGCTTCTCCAGTTCAATTTCGTGGGCAAGATCCTGGGACCCCAAGGTAATACCATCAAGCGTCTGCAGGAGGAAACCGGGGCCAAGATCTCCGTGTTGGGCAAGGGCTCCATGAGAGACAAAGCTAAAGTATGAACACAGCCGCAAACTTTCCATGGGATTGAAAGTGAATAAAGCAGGCATTCACAAAAACTCACGGTTGCCTCTAAGTAGTACTCTTGAGTTGAGAGAAATGTTCTTAGATAATAAGGAAAACATTTTCTACTAATCTGCTAGGTGAAGAGTTCCATGGGGTTTTGGAATTGGGGGGCGGGGGTTAACACTTGACTCAGCACTCATGTTTTTGTTCTTTAAAGGAAGAATAAATTTTTTAAAGACTATTGTGCTTTTTCATTTTATTATTTTTATTAATGACAACCCTTTTTTAAACATATATTTATGCCTACGTTATAATATCTTTCAATGAATCTACCCTCATTATTTCCCAAATTCTCATACATAACTTTCCATGGAAATTCAGAGGAAAGCTTCCTGTAATTTCCCACCCATGCGCACACATGTAGACTGGGTTTCCCGGAGCCAGCATACATCTGGCACATGTGCAAACCTCAAGGGTTGACACTGTGCCCAGATGGCAGCGCCCAAAGGTGGCTTTACTCCGCTACGCATCAGCTCATTTAGAATATACTTTTAAACTGGTTCTACGCCAAATGTGGGTAGCCGTTAGCCTACGAGGCAATGCCCTAAAAGTGAATGTCGCCTTTCCACGTTATAGGAGGAAGAACTGAGGAACGGCGGCGAGCCAAAATATGCCCACCTGACCATGGAGCTGCACGTGTTTGTCGAAGTGTACGCCCCCTGCCCGAAGCCTACCTGCGTATGGCCCACGCCATGGAGGAAGTCAAGAAGTTCCTGTTTCCTGTGAGTTGTGCACAGCATGTTTTTTAGAGCGACACCGTGACATTGTCATAGTCTGTCATTCGTTTCTGTTTCTACAGGACTGGCTTGTCAAGCTCACTTTGTGTCGACTTTCATACCTCTATAAACTTTTCATGGGCTGAATGGTTGTCAAAAATGTGACGCATACAAAGAGCGATGTCAGTTCCTATTTTATTTTTATTTTTTTTACACCCCCCAAGTACTGTATTCAGAAAACAATGCCTAATGACACAGAGGTTTTATACATGGCTGTAGCTTGATTGGTTCCCAGCGCGACATCGACCAATGACAGCACGAGTGGATCTATCCCATGTTGATTGGCTGTGCGCCTTCGTAGCCCCGCCCAGCAACCTGCTTATCATGTGTGTTACTCTTTGATCAGTGTCTAATCATGTGGTTACCTAGATCAGCGTTGTGTTTGTTTTGTGTGGGGGGGGCGCTGGGGGAGGTGAGAGAGAAGAGGGGGATGATTGGGCTTGTGCAGAGAAAAGCAGCACGTGTCTCTTAGCCTCCTTAATTGTCTAATCAGAAACAAATCGGCTGTGCACTGTGTGCCGAGGGATAGCTGGCCAACAGCTGGCTGGAGGCTAATGGAGGCTACACTGTCAGAGCTGCATAAAGGCAATGCTGATGAATGTTAATTACTGTATAAAGTTTTATCATTGAAGATTTAAGTAAAAATGTGCACTGCTATAGTCATTGTCTCAAATATGTAAAGTATAAATCCTGTTTACATATGTTAAACATGCTGGTACCCACAAACCCTTAGGCGTAGAAAAAAAGTAGTGTGTTTCCGGTAACGTGAAATTTCAACATAGGATCGGTAGGTCGGACAAAGTTTTTTATTTTATTCCCCCCCCCATCAAAAATGTAAACAAAATAACCATAAAACAAGGAGACATTGACATCCCCGCTCGCCGCCGGCGAGAGAGTTGGGTTCCTCGGCGGCTGGGTGTTACAGCTACCTCTGCGTCCCGCGTCCTAGACGGCCTGTGGTTTTTGTCAAATAGTTCGCTGAATCTTTTCGATATAATAATAATACATTTTATTTATAAGCGCCTTTCAAGACACTCAAGGACACTTTACAATAACAAAAAACACAAAACAATGGATCAGAGATGAAAGTGGACTTTTCTGAAAATACGCGCGCACACACACCTGGCCGATCGCGCATGAATTAGTTTACACAAAACGCTATTCAAATACTCAACTCAACTATTTATAGAGCACTTTCGAACAGCCATCGCTGCATACAAAGTGCTGTACACGGACCAATTTACTCGATATTCAATGATTAATCTTCCTTTTGTGTGCACACCTGCACCCTTTGTGGCTTCCGTTCTCGACGAAATTTAGAAATCTCTGAGATATGGCGAGGCCATGAGAATGCGAGGCGAGCTTATTACTGTTGTGGCGACGCCACTCAAGCTAAGCGAGCCTCAGCAGTAGATACTGTAGTCCGCCGCTCTCTGCTGTGCGTGCTTCAGCACGAACATGTACGCAAGCGCGTCTTTTGATTTCAACCAATCAGCGCCGACGCAACGACGTCACACACAACAGCTAAGCTAAGCTAGCCGAGACGACACTCGGAAGTCGGACGGACACGTTTTTCTCCCAATCTGTGTGTTTCCCTTTTTGTCCAAATATACTTTTTACGACGACTGTCTTGTCCACGGTGTCTTTTATTCGTTCCCATGGGGTTTAGCAAGTGTGTTTATAAAGATACGAAAATCTCTTTACTGTTACTAGTGTTAGTGTCTCAACATGGCTACGCTCGTGAAAGCAAAACAACGATCTCAAACGCGTCTTCGTTCAATGTTGTCAACTAATATCCGGATTAATTTTAGGCAAATTTCCTCAATTCTCCGGAGAGATTTTCATAAAAATTTGAAAAACCCTGAATTCCGGGAAAATCCGGAGGACCTTTATCTCTGATGGGTGCTATTTCCTTCATATTATGGTGCGAGCATGCGACTGCAACACACAAAACGCAGTTTACACTGTTGTCGGAGATCGTGGCCGCCGCCATGATTCAATGTTGTGGACAGACGACAGGGCAAACGACAGGCACGCTCAACGTGAATATCGCGAGAGCATCCCTCCCTTGTGGTTTCTTTCTGACTTCCGGGTTGAGTGACCGCTGGCGCATTTGGCTGCCGCAACCCGTATTCTTTTTGTTCTTGTAAAGTGTCCTTGGGTGTCTTGAAAGGCGCTTATAAATAAAATGTATTTTTATTATTATTACACAAAAATGTAGAAGGTTGTTTGAAAATGCCGACCGTAAAGTTTTTTTTCAAGGTAGAAATTCTCGGTCGGTCGGGTTACCGGAACACACTACTTTTTTTTCTACGCCTTAGGACTTGTTTAAAATGCATCTTGTCCGTGTCTCCTTTTTATACAAATGTTAATTGAAAAAGCTCCTGGCTTACTGGCAGTTTGAAAAAAAAGCGCCCTCGTTCAGTCATGGTACTCTTTCTTAGTGGGGTGGCAGTGTGAATAATGGTGGCTCTGTTAGCGCATGAACAGTCCATGACACTCTTCTTCAGGTCTGTCTATTCCTGTCTCTCCTCCAGAGATGTTTTAATGCCGTGACAGCTGTGGGCTAAAGTCCACGCTGTGGTGCATACACTCCCTGGATTTGTTTTACGCTGATGTTCTTGAACTGGGTGTCCATCTGGTTGGAGCAAATGCGACGTACTTGCTCATTAACAACGCTCCACTCTGGGTTTTGTGGCAGGCATTACATTTTTGATTTGGCTGCAGCATTCTGAAGAGGAAAGAGCTAAACCAGTCGTGATGTTGTTCAAGCTGTGATCTGTAAAATAAAATATGCCACATGCCTGCAATTGGTCAGGTTTTATGGCTGTCGTTTGGATTCTGGTCATACAATACGTTGAGGTAATGCATTTTCCTGGCCATGAATGTTTTACAGTGAATTGTCATCGTCATATGACAAATTGTGAACTCTGCAGGCAGTGTTGAGAGTAATGCTACTCACCCCTTTGAAGACGCTTGACGTGGGAGCGATGTTTGTTGGCAAGTGTCATATTCGTCCTATGCATTGTTAGCATGTGCTTGGAAGTACAAATGTGGTTTTAGGACAAATGGACCAAACTCCAGTTGAGCTTGGTCCTTTGAAGTGTGTTTTCAGAGAACCATAAGGGTAAGTTCCAAATCGTAGCACTTTTGGGCCTTTTGGCTTTAGTGGTTGCACTGTTCCTTTGATTGATTAGCTGCACTTGTCCTCATACTGCAGCTTTTGATGTGAGTGGACAATAGAAATCTCCTAAAAGGCAGAATCTCGTCTTCTCTGTCAAATGGCTGCGGGTCCTTTTACCCATGCTTGATGATTTCTACAGAAAGGTTCACTGAGCTCATCTAACACCTCAAGTGGTTAAAGAGTTGTCACCCAGCTGGCCCGCGAGATGCTGCGGCGGCGACGCAACACGTCGTCACAGATCCATTCGCAATGAGTCGAATGGCTCCTGCTTTTAGCCAGCCCCTCTCTCTCGGTAATTGAAAGCTGCCATTATGCCCTTTTATATTCTAGTATGTTCTGTCTTTAGAGCTCCGTCTCCATTCTAACGCAGGTCTGCTATATGAAAAGAATTGATTGGGTCACAGTGCCACACTTGAAATTGCTCCCCAGATTAAAGTGGCTGGTTATGTGGTGGGATTTTCGCTGCCTGGGCAGGTGGACGCGCTGATCCACTAATTAAATAAAGTCTCATGCAGTCACAGCTGGCTCAGTCAAGGAATACAGAGAGGGGTGCGGTTGTGTTTACAAAGCCAGGGAACCTTTGTATTTTGGTGTTTGTTTTCATGATTGTGCAAAACTTTCTTGAAAGTATATGGGCGACGATCTTGATGGCATGGGTGTGTTGAACAAGGCCGAACATCCCTGAAGGAGTGGGTGTTTGACTGTCTTCTGTTCTGTGGTGCTCAGTGTCCTGGCTCCCGCCTGGAAGCAGGGCGTAGAGTTGAAAGGCCAAAAGCAAGCGTGCCCACTCTTGAAGGCAGGAACTCTTAGATGTGTAAGAATGTGGCACATGAACACGTCACCAAACACTTTTCATGACTTGGTGGCTTTTTTTGATTCAGTCAATCAAAGGAGATGGTTCTTTGGTTATCAAGTCGGGTTTCAAGTTGGCTCTGTGATGAATTTCATTCCAGTGAGTGCCCGCTTCAATGTCAAGTCACGTGCGTTTTCTGCTCTGCATGCAGGATGTGACTGACGATATCTGCCAAGAGCAGTTCATGGAGATGGGCTACCTCAATGGAGGCCAGGAGCTCGGGGCCAGAGGAAGAGGAGGCATGCCAATTCGGGGACGCGGCGGGCCCCCAGGAGTGCACAGGTAAGAAGCGGAGGCGAAACGCAAAGGTGTCACAGGGCCAATGCTGGTGGACTTTCTCGCTGAGCATGTACTCTTGTCCCAGGGGAAGGGGAATGCCCCCTCGTGGCGCAGCTCGGGGTGCAAGAGGAGCAGGAAGGGGCACCCCGGCAGCCCGCGGAGGGCCCGCTGGCGCCGCAGCTGCTGCCAGAGGAGCTGCGGCGCCCCGTGGTGCCAGGCTCTCTGCCACCGGACCACCCCAGAGAATGCTGCCCCACCAGCACACTCCCGCCGCAGTTGCGGAGAGCTATCAGGAATATGTAAGTCGCCAGCGTGCTTTCATAGTCTCATGTAGATGAGATCAAGATTCTTGCTGTTCAGTACAGTGCATTATACCACGCCTCTTTCCGACTGTCTCGCCCCCATCTTGCCTCCTCCCTCTGCAGGCCTACGATGAAAGCTACCCCGACACCACCTACCAGTCATACGACAGCTATTACAGCCAGCCGCAGGCGTGAGTGAATCACACGTTTGTCTTTTCTCACCTGCCATCTTTTGGTTGCAATGTGTTTTGAACCGTTCGACACCAATCCAAGCCGAATGCCACTTGGCTGTTTGGCAACACTCTGCATGGGGCTTTGATCTCGCTTGTGGAAACAAATTTGACTTTTCGCTCAGCTGGTACTTGAGATTGGTTTGAGACTGTTTTTGTTTGTTTTTTTCCCCCTTCCCCTCTTCTTTCCCACGTATGAACATCAGAGAGGCAGAATATTATGACTACGGACACGGAGAGTCTGCAGAGTCATATGAAAACTTTGGTAAGTGTATACACAGGTACACATATTTATTTGGTCCTTGCTGGGAGTGTTTGTCAAATGCTCTCGCACTAGTTTCCCTCTCCTAAGGTTACAAGTTTTTTAAACGGTGTGCATGTGTGGTCCTCAGCCCAGGATGACTGGAACGGCACCCAGCGAGCGGCTCCGGGCAAAGCCGCATCCGCGGCCAGAGGAGGTGCCAAGACAGCCTACAGGCAGCACCCGTACCAACAGTACTGAAGCAGAGCCGCCCTCCCCCTTACAGGGTTGCCCTGACGAGCGCCTGTCGACAATGGCAGCACTCGCTTTAAGCAGCCCGACACAAGTAATTGTCCGTTTTGGCTTTGGTTCCTTTTTTTGTTTTGTTTCTTTTCCTCTCAATTGGACTTTTTACAATACTGGGGATGGAAAGTCCCCCCCCCCCCCAATACGCATACCATGCGCAACCAAAGTGATTTCTAGAGTTATTTCCTTTTTGGTTATTTTCCTGTATTATTTCTCTGACCATTCCCTCTCCCTCCGGCTTTTTTGCATTGTTTTATTTTCCCTTTTTTCACAAAAAAATGTTTTGTAGTACAGTAGTAACTTCCAGTTGAACTAATGGCTCATTCTCCACCTGTCTTAAATGATACGTTTTAATTGTGTTTTTGTTTTTTTGTTTTTTTTTATATACAGAATCTGTTAAGGTTCAGTTGCAGATTCCCGTTTAGGCTACATTTCAAAATTCTGTTAATATAGTTCATTAAAAAGTAATGTAGAAACAAAAAGTAATCTAAAACCAAGTCTCAGATTAAAGGTAATGGAAAGCATTTCTTCATTCCTTGTGATGTTTTGTTTTAAATAGTTCTAAAACGTTATTCATTTAGACTCTAGTCTGCAATATTTTTCACTGTCCTTTAGAGTTTTGAAATATAGCCCTAATAAGACACTGTTGAGATGGCCTGTCCTTATATCCTCTATTTGACTTTCATGTAAACAAAAACAAAAAAAAAAGCCCGCGACATTCTAACATTCTCTGTGCACAAAATGGCCTCCTGTTATGCTACCAAACAGTTCGGGTCTTCCTGATTGTGATCTGATTCTGCATAAACTGCATGCCCAACAAAAGAAGAATCCGAAGGATTGGGACACAAATCTCCACATGGGTCGTCTCTCTCTCTCCATAGAGAAGGGATCCTGCAGCTCAATCCCAACTCTTGTACATATTTTAAAACCTCCTAACTGTACTTACTCTGTACCCTCTCCATAAAATGCATTATGCTACATGTGTACGCTTGCCTAAATAGGTTACTAAATCTGTCCAAAAGATGTTTTGCAGCAGTTTGTCAATAAAGCTTAGTGGGTTTTCTATGAAACGTAACTTGCTTTTGATTTGTTTCCTGTCCTAGTCCAATCTGAAATGTTTTCAAAACCGCATTTTTAAATCTTAAAGGAGTTTTTGCTTTGACGTGTGCAGACTTTAATCCTCCTAAATGATGTCTTGATGGATTATCAAAAGAGCTCGACTTATTCTCTCTCTCTCTTTCTATACTTTTTAAAAAGGACCCCGAGGTAAGGCCGCTAAAATAAGCCGGATAGCTTCCTAATGTGTATAGAGTTGTAAAGCATTGATTGCCTGGGTATGTATCAGATTTTTTCAATCCTCTTACCTGTGGTCTCGTTTTAACCGCTAATGACAATTGCTTTCATTCGCCGCTGCAAATTAACTGAATTCAAACCACCATTCAGGATCTAGGCCTCGTTGTCATGAATGACACACTAATGGCAGTGCAATGGAGAGGAGGCTTTTAACCTAGACAACTCTACTGTAAAGGTAACCTAACCCTAAATGTTTAATTTGGTAGTGTGCTTTTTTTTTTTGGTTTTGGGTTTTTTTCTGGTCCTTTGACATAAACTTGCTTTAAAAGTAGTAACCCAAGACAAAAAAAATCAAAAAGTTAAGGGAAAAAAAATCAACATCAATGTATTTTATGTACTAAAATAATTGCTCTGTGTACTAACCAACCATCAGGCTAGTGGTAATGCAACTCTTGCTAAAATGAAAGCCAAATCTGAGTCCATAGCTGTTTTTGTAATATTAAAAAAAAAATGTTCCACCTGTACACAGTTACCAATAACTACGAGTTGCATGAGCAGATGTTCTCTTGTAGACATGTTGCATGAGCTCCATTTCACAAGTATCTCCATGTGGTCTGTCCACTGGGTATTGATTTGGGCTCTTTACTTCCCCCAGGCCCGTCTAGGCCTCTTGCGGAGTGCCAGGAGACCCGCGCTGCTGGAGGCAGGCCATGTGACCCTCAGGTTGGTCCTCCACCCCACCATTTCCATTAAGAACGCCCACCATGCTGCGATGGCACTCATGGTTATTGCCTTTAATCCTTGGATAGTTTGATGCGCCCCACCCCTCTCCCACCCACCCGTTTGTTTCGTAGCTCAATTTTCAAAGAATATTGACCAAAAATAGGAAGGGGAGCTGCTTCTACATTCGTGTTTCCATCTGCTTCTGATTTGGCTTTTTTTTTCCCCCTTCATCCTTGTTTAGCTCATGTACCCGTTGTTTCTTGTCCTCAAAGTTACTGTTGCATTGTTACATTGAAGCAAATGCTCCACTTACATTTCACTCTCAAATGGCATTGATCATGACGTTACTTCAGTATGACTGTTGAGCACCTTTAGCAGTGAAGTCCACCTGCGGGTACGTTTCCCTGCGCTAGTAACTGTGCTGTAGATGCAGCAACACGCCGACAACGTTCCCAACGTCTCAAAGCTCGGGCGGCTTCTGATGATCTCCTCGCGTCTTGACAAGCGTGCGAATTGGCGTGCAGCGTCTCTCGCCTACGGCTGTATCGGCCGGGGGGGGTGGCGCAGCGCACTAGTGTCAACGCAGTCTTGGAGAAAGTGACTAATGAGCGGCCGTTGCTCTAGGCCCCCTCCGACAGAGAGGAAACGGCAGCAAAAGGGACTCTGGCAATTCCTGGAATGGAAACAGTAGTAGCAGGGGGAGGGGGCGCAGGAAGGGCGCTGTCTGAGGGATTACTCACAATTTACTCTCTGCCTGCAGGACAGGAAAAAGTTAAATGAACGTTTGGAGAGTAGCACCGCTCGGTCACGCTTTAATCAACTTAAACTGCAGAACGCTAGCTTTTGCCACACGCACTACATGCTACACATTTTCTATGTACCAAAATATATGTTATTAAAAAAAATTACAAATAACAGGCCGATGTCTAAAATGTAAGCATTTGGACTTTGGTAATTCACACCAGTTGGCTTCTTTTTTTAAATGTAGTTTGCCGTGTCTCTATGTGCTGTGAGCCGTCCTTCCCGGTGGGGCTTTGCTTTTGCAGCATCTTTGCGTAAGCCTTGCACGTTGACTAATTTGGTGTTCGACCACAATTTAGGTGGTTTGCCCTTCAGGGGAACTGTTGTTGTTGTTTTCCCCCTGTGATGGAAACAACGAAGCAGACAGTATTTGAATCGTTTTTAGGTAGTCGCCAGAGTATGCAGGATGAAAAAGACGACCTGCGACTTTAAAGCTGATTGAATGCGCAAACTGATTAGTTTGTCCTGAATTGGTCTCTCGAACGTTGAAAAGCTGCCACTTGGTAGGGCAAAGTAAGCGTTGCTTCAAATTGATTCAAATTGATTTTTCTCCCTCCCGCCATTTCTTGCGCTTTACAATCCCTGCGCATTTTAGCACTTGTGGCACGCCTGTTGACGTGCTCTGACATGTTTGCATGACGTCTCATCTCTTTCTTTTGCTCTCCGCAGTGACACAGGATGGCAAGTGGAGACCCTGGAGCCAGACGATGTGGCTTGGGTCGAGCCTCTGGACTCATACTGGGACGGGGACAAAGACCTCTGCAGGCTTGCCTTGGAATCACCAGAGACCAATAATGATGAATAGCACCCCTTTTTCCAAGTCTGTATCCAACTGCTGCTTCCATTATTTTTGCTGATTGGGAACCTCTCCGTCGTGTAATGCAATTGTTCCACCTTGATTTAGTGTCAAATGAGCACTGTTCTCACTCGCGCTTGAGCCGTGAAATTGTTTTTTTCATTCCTGTCAGGCCTCGCAGTCTGTCGCCTCTGAATTCCAAGCGTTTTAATACAGGCTGTCCCAGAAAATGTGTTCACGATGCCAAAAAGGAAAAAAAAGTCAGCCCACCCCCGAGAACAGCACATGCTAATTGCCGGCTCACTTAGCACGTACCCGCGACTCAAGCAAATGGCCACGAGCCGCCTTTTCTCTCGGGGGTCCAAGTATGCTCATGCGACGAGATGGAAGATGCATGTGAGAGGAGAGGATAAGCGCCTCAATTTATCTTCGCTTCTGGTGTGATTGCCTTGATTTTTATCGTGAAGATCAATATCCATATCTCCAATAAAAGACAATTTGATACATATCTCGACACATGGTGTACGATGCAGTACTGGTGGGACTTGTCCGAAATAAAAGGTTCAAAGGTTGTTTACAGAAATAAAGCAAATCCCAGAAGGGGAAGAAACAAGCCAAACTTTGTTTTGAATGTCATTGTCATTTGATCCTTCCACTGGTGAGTGGAAACAACTGTTATACTACTTTTGTGTCATGGCATCACATTTCAAAGTTGACAACTGGTTTTAGTTCATTTCTGGTTCGATGGTTATCCTCACACTGGTACCCATCTGGTGTGGTCTTAAAACTGCTGCTTACTGAAATGATGTCAACAGGCAGCACATTATTCCCCCTCCCCCACGTCTGGGCCCTTATGCGTGAAATACTGAGCCATGCTTCTTCTCGAACGTAATGAAGGCTAAGCGATTCGAGCCGTCTCCTTTTGAGAATCGATCAAGTGTCCGGCACGAGGGAGGAGAAGAAAGTAAATGTTACTTGTTTGAACAGTCGATAAAAGCGCACAGGAGCTTTTCGCCTGTCCACTTCCTTGCATCCCCTTACAACATAGCGGTGGCCCACAAGGCAGCGAATGCGATAGGAGACGTAAAGAGGCAAAAGACAGCCGGCTCGGCTCGTCTTTGTCGGTTGCGTGGAGGTGGACCTGCGATGCACGATTGCGTGAGCGGTGCAAGTGGAGACGCGGGGCTGGTGGACAGCTGGATGGCGTCTCCTGCTCCTGACAGATTCACACCATCAGAGGAACATCACATCCCAACCGCTTGGTACAGCGCTGGCGGTCTGTAGAGAGGTGGTTGTCATGGCGACGCGAGCCCAGCTGACTTCCCTCCCACGATCCGAGAGGCTGTGATCGCCCAGGAGAAACTGGGGGGACGGCGGCTGCACAGTTGCAAGCGCATACGATAATGACCACACACAATAAGAAACCCATCAAAAGGAAGATGATGATGATAGTGAGTATTGTGGAATATCTCAGCCAAGGGGAATTGAGCACCAAAATTAAGACCAGTGATGTGAACTCGATTTGAAAAAACTAGGTAGAAAAAGTTTTACGATACTTGAGTTCAGTTCATTTTTGCTTGGTGAGGTGGGTGGGTTATTTTGGCAAAGGAGATGTGCTCACTAATGGATGTAGACAGCCTTGTGAAAAATAGTTGTGTGAAATCGGCCTTTTGTGTCCATAGAAAGTCTTCGGTATTGAATTTGTCTCGATGTTTCAGTGAGGTCGATGTAATACCTCGGCGAAGGAGACGTGCTCACATCGATTTAGACCTTGAGCAATCAACTCTGATTTTCACTATGACTGTCATAGACTTGCTCAAAGTCAATTTTTTTAGTATCGGTGGCTGGTATTGGCAAGCTCCAGACATACCCAATACTTTCAAATACAGGGGATCGCCCATCCCTACGTAATATAAAAAATAAAAAACGTGCACATACACAACTGATTTTTGGGGGTTTAACACCTTTCCGTTGTGGAAGACTGTCTTCCCCATGGTTGGGAGGGGAGCCATGCCAGCAGGGCTTGAGAACAGAGGGAGCTATCATTTTATTTGACAGCAATAAGAAGAGTCAAAAGAAGCACGAAGACGGCAGTTTTCAGCAACCCGTCCCTTCTTCTTCATCATCGCTGTGTAGTCTAAGCCTGCTTTAAAGCAAAGCTCGGCTTCACGGAGGCTTGTCGATGGCATCGACCGCATCTCGTCGCTCAGGAAGTGGGGAAGAAAAAAAAAAAACACGAGCGCATGTTGGGAGTGAAGCTCCGGGCCCGAGTAGTCGCTTTTAAATATCAGCGGGATTTGTGAAAGGTCTATTTTTTATGAGCTTTCAGCTGGCTAAGCACACTGGCGTCGACACGCCGGATCTCGCTCAGTGTTTGATAAATGTTATTTGGGAAACACGACAGGTGTGGCATTTTCTGTCTCATTGCTAGCGCGCGATCACATTCTCCCTCATAAGTTGCTTAAGCTTTCATCGAATTATTTCCCACCAGTCTCCCAGTGAACTTTTTATTCATTGAAATATATTAAATCTTGCCACAATTATACTTCATTTTGATCATCGCGTGTTGTTATCTACATCAATTTTCATTCATACAGACAAGACAGACAGACTTCGATTAATAGATTGATTTTAAATCATAATTGTGGTTCTGCTGCTGTATCGCAATCGTTTAAAATATGTACAAATATGTTAACATGACATTTAATGATCAGGACAATGAAGAACGATTGCGAACCACAAGCGCTGAGCGCTTGACTCCAAGTCCCACAATGCACTGCGCGCCACACAGCAGCCCTCCTGCGCAGCCTGTCGTTGATGACCAAATTGAACACCTGTTCAATGTTGTTGGAATCGCGACCAAAGCTAACTAAAAGCACGGACTTCTTTTTCGAGCACAATGGGTAATTGTATACATTGTATTGTTTAATATGCATTGTTACTGTGTCTGTCATCAACGTTAGCTCGCGCAGGCTTGTTCATTTGGCTAGGTAAAACCTAGTGAAAGATTCGGTTCTTGGTCTGGTCCATAGTCCATATTTTTCTTTTAAGTGAAAATAACCTATCCCGATTCTCAGAAAAAAATAGATGTACGTGTACATAGAAATAGATAAAAAAAGAAGGAGGTTTAAAAGAAGTCATCTCATCTATCATCGCTTTTCTCCACTTTTCTGACTTTGGCGATGCCATTGCCTCGTAGAATGTTTGTGGCAATCCCACTGTTGCTCTATAGCAGTAATCAATTGTGATCTCATTGCCTTTTATCACACATTCATAATCCTCTAAATATTTTGGTGTCTTCCTTTCTCTACCAGAAGTACGAGGAGTCTCATTACCATTGGTTGAGTCCGTGTCGCAGTCAGGTTTAAGCTCTGGTTCAGTGTCAGAATCTTTTCCTACATATTCCGTCTGTAACTGACTTGCTTTAGGCATAGTTACCCACTCTACATAGTGGTCCTCCAGTTGGGCCTTCTCGGTCTGCCTCACTCTCAGTCACGGTCTTTGTGATGAAGTGGACCAGTCTGTGTTTCTGAACTTTGTTTGTCTCTGGAAAATAAATCAAATAAGCAGGTGAATGACGGTCAAAACCAACAAAGATCCCCTTTTTGCCTTTTGGATCTAGCTTTCTCCTGTTTTGCTCATACACCATGCATTCTGAACCAAACTTTTTCATTTTTGACAAATCTGGCCTTTTCCTGTGAAAAGGAAATAAGGAGTCTCCCTGTTCTTTCGCAGTAACATCTGTTCCGTATAACTGCTGCTGTTCTGGCTGCATATGGCCATAGCTCTTTGGGTAAGCCTGATTCTATCAGCATACACCTGACCATCTCAAACAATGTGCGCCAGTTCCTCTCCGCCGTCCCATTTTGATGTGGGAGTAGGCGCTGATCTCTCATGTTTTATCATATTATCTCAAGTAGAGATTGATACTCTTTGAAACAAACTCTGTCCCATTATCCGATCTCATTCGCTTCACTTTACCATATGGTGCTGTGTCTGCCAAGAACTGCTTTGTAGCCTCGACTGCCATGTTTTTGTTCCTGAGAAAGTATACAAAAACAGCTCCAGAAAAGTCATCAGTAAAAGTGATGGCATATTTGTACCCGTCGAATGACTCTGGGTCAATAGGCCCACCTAGATCTGTATGTACCAGCCCTAATGGCTCTTTAGCTCTCACATCACTTTTCCTGTTTCTATTCTGGGTGAATTTCCTTGAATACAGGTTTCACACTGGTTAGGTCTAGTTTTGTTACTAATTTTCATACCTTCTACCACAGCTTCAAGTTTAGCAATATCACCATAGTTACAATGGCCCATTATCTCATGCCATGTTTTCATGTCTAAAGATGCATTGCAGGAGTCCTCACTGCATTCAGAATTTTCTGTGACAATGTCAAGATAGTACATTCGGTCCTTTACAATCATCTTGCATATTGTCCCATCTGAAAGAATCATTTTGTTGTCATTCTTCGCAAAGTTGAACTTCGCTCCTTTCGAAGTTGCTGCATCCACAGAAAGGATATTCTGCGGGTATTCTGGGATGAGGAGAGCATTTGTGAGCTTGACACTCACTACTCGTCCACTGCTGTCGGCCAGCTTGATTTGGCGCGTCCCCCTTCTTCTCGACACTTCCGGTGATCCGTCTTCCATCAGCCAGCTGCATGATGTGATCTTTAGGCGGAAACTTTCATCAAATCGGATGAATGCGGTCTTGTCGGTGATTATGTGGGCAGAAGCACCGCTGTCCACGAGTAGTCCATATTGCTGCGCTCCCTTGGGTCGCCATTCACTCACCCGAGCAATAATGTTTCTTCTTCTTCCTCGAAGATTTGGCTTGGTCTCTGCCACGAAAAACTTTTTCCGAATCGTCCATAACTGTAGCCACTTTATTGTTCTTATCAGCTTTTGTCGCTCGCTTGTGTGGTTTCTTATCCTTACTTGTGCAGTCTCTGCTTTATGCCCCACTTTCTCACAAATAAAGCATTCTCCATTGAAGACGTATTTCTTGTCTTTTTCTTTGGCTTCGGCTTGAATGACTTGGCGGTCATTACTTCATCTGGTCTGGGCCTGCTTCGTAGCGGAGGGTGCATTCAAAACTTCTCAGCCTAGTCTTGAATTCAGCAAAGGTTAACACTTCTCTCGTTTGAGTCACATGCACAGAAAATGGGTTGTATTCATCAGTGAGTCCTTTCAACACCATAGCCACCAATAGTGCATCGCTTAGGTTCTCTTTAGCTCTTTGTAGCGCGGCCACTAGCTTCTCGACACGTGCTAGATAGCCCGCTAGCTCTCGCTATCCATTAGCATATTGGTTAGCTCTGTGTACAGCCCGACAATTCGCGGCTTTTCTTCGACTCAAAATGGCGTCTCAATATTTCCAGACTTTTCTTACCATCTTCTGGTGCTTCATACAGGATGAGTGTCAGTGTTTTATCATCCAAGCAGCCGCACAGTTCAGCATATGCCAGTTCGTTTTTCCACACGGTTTCTGTTATGCCTGTTCGCTGGATCCCGTAGCTCCATCACACCCGAGGATAGCATCTTTTAGCCCGATGGTTTTCAAGTATGCTAGGAACCTCGCCTCCCAGATGTGATAGCGGGCCTCATCTCCGTCAAATCGCGGCGGTAATAAATGATAGAATATGACTTGCTTTTGTGTTTACTGTCCTGTTATTATATTATGATGCAAGCATACCAAGGCAGTAAATTTCGAGTTCGATGCATTCTTCTGTTTCGGTGCTTAGTGAGTAATTGAATCAATGCATTTGATTGCTAGTGTCCACAATAATGGTGAACTACCGTGCGGTGTTTGGCAGCAACAACACAGGCGAGAGCCATCCAGTCTCATTTCACCATTTCTTATGTATTTATAGATATGTGTACCAGTTTTGAATCAGGGTGAGATGACTGAACATTTGTCAACGAAAAGTCATGATGGAAGTCACTGAATTAAATGGATGACATCACCCTTATTTTGCATCACGGAATTGATTTTTAGAATTAATATTAAGATTTTATGGATTACCAACCCACGGCCTCGTCTGTTATTGGTTTAACCTTTGAGCCTTATCACAATCTAGATGCAAAAGTAATACAATGATGTCATCAAGGAATGTTTGATATGACTTTTTTCAATTTGATCACAGTATTCACTCTTTGAGTACTTACTGATACTGAGTACCGATACCACTAATAGTTTTGATAAATTAATAACAACAATAATAATAATAATTTTATCACTGTGACAAAGCATTTTGAACAAAACCTTTCTTTCTGATGCAGATGAACATTCGCCAATGTGTCAACAACTGCTGAGGAGGACAGTAAGTATTGGTGACTGGTATCGGCAGCCACTACGTACACCCAACACCTTAAAATAAGACTGTTATTAGCCTGATACAATACCAAGGTTTGGTACTCGCCCATTCCGAGGTTTTATTTCAGAGAAATTTTACCAGAGCCTAAAACTGCCCCCCCCTCCATCATTTTGAACTGTTGCCAAGGTTACGAAAAGTGGTTCCTTCCCTGATAAGCGGTTAAAGTCAAGATTTAAAGTTCACTTTGAAACATTTGGCATCCTAAGATTTTGTTTTTGCGTGTGCCTGACCACCGCGAGACCCTCAGACTGCAGCTCGACGCCCACGCGGAGCCTCATTTAGTTTCTCGCGGAAAGAAAAACATTTGGACTTTCTTTCTACAGTTTCGCTCCAGCTCTTCTCTTCTCCTGTCTCGCGCTCGCCGTTTCCCTTGTTAGCTCCGCTCAGGTCCCTCACCTCTCATTAACTTCTCCTGGCTGACTGCGGGCACCGGTCCCCGAGTCCCCTTGCGGATGCTTGCGTTTAAATCCATTTTCATGTTAAACAGAAGCCCGGGAGGTGGAGGTGGACTTCACGGAGGAAACATGACGATCGACCGTGGCTCTTTTCACGCGATTGACCATCCAGGCTGATTCTGCGACCCATCCCCCACTTTCTCTCCTTGGCCTTTTATCACTCGGTGTCCCCCCCCCCCCCCCCTTTGGCTTTTCTCTTTCACTTTGTTTCACGCTGCCCTTCGCGTCTTTTCCATTTTCCCAGCACGGCCCAGGGCCTGTTCTCATTCCAGATGAGAGCTAAAAAGAGTTGTGACAAGGTAGTGTTTTTACGTGTTTCAACAAATTTCCACAGGCAAATCGGTGGTAGCCAAACAGAAACAAATAGTTGTTTTTCCATTTATTTGGTACTGAAAAGGAAACTTCCCATTGAGGTCAATCATATTTGATTTTTTTTCCCCCTCAGAATACAAATTCACCATCATCAACCTTTTTTTTTTTTAACTCTGCCGGGAATGTTTTAAATGACATCTGACCTTTCCTAATTGTCATGTAAGCAGAAGTTAGGCCGTCTAAATATGTAGCTTCAAAACAATAAAACAGGAATGAGGAATGACCACAAAAGCAATTGAAGATGATGTGATGGCACGTGAGAAATTAATTTCTAATATTTCCTATGGGATTATTACAAATGTTTCTCTATAGCCCAAGCAGGCAGGCTTTGCCTACAATTCACATACATAACAATCGAATCGTATCTTTATACGTCATTTACATGCCAGCACCGATAATGAACAAATTAGCATTTAAAGGCACATCACCACATTACCGCGGGACCCTCTGGAGTGCGCAACCTTGACGACTTGGCAATTTTTAGAAGAGCGCCGCTCCTGTGAGAGTGCTTGTGCGCTTTGGAGTTATTCTCAGTAACTGGGACACTAGTTGAACTTTTTATTTATACACACACACACACACACACACACACACACACACACACACGGCACTCATTAGGATGCACTCATGTCATATTTGTTTTGGGTGCTTGTCACATTCACGACCCAATTAGATCGACAAGCCATATTGCTCGATTTTGATAGCCGGTATCAAATATTTTATATTTTTACGAGATCTTGCAGGTTTGTTCTGTGCGCGAGAAGAGGTGAGGGCTGTAGCTTAATATAGTTTGGATTAGGCCAGAAACCTGTCCTGGAACCTTTCAGACACACCTTTTTTGCCAATTCTGAGCAAGATGTATTGAAACGGAACAAGTTCAATGCCGGTGAATGGTTGCCACGAAGAGCATCTCAGATCTTTGCTTCTGCAACATGTAATTGGACAACTTGTCTGAGGAAAATGTTCACCAGCGGTTGCCCGCAGTTGAGGTTTCTTGTGTGTGCGATACGTGCGTGTTACTATTGAAGCGTATGAATAGCCCGGTGACACTTTGAGATGAAATGAATAGAAGGCGGTTGTGTGTAACTCCATTGTCGGCTGCCGTTATCTGTGGGAGCTCTAATTCGCCTTCGCTTTGTCGCGGTTGTCGGCTTACGGCGAACGCCGGCGGGGCGTGGCGGCCTCGGGAAGCACCGATGCTTCCTCCTACAAATCTGCAGCAGAGCAGATCAAGAAGCAGCCTCCTGTCCTGTCTGGAGATGTCTGGAGTAAAAAGGTAGAGAAGCCGCACCGTCGGCGAAGAGGCAGCGTGTTGTTGTCGCTTCCTCCCCACAATCTGCCCTGCGCGTGCCCTTCCAGTACGGCAGGCTCAGCTGGCCAAAGCGACCAGCAGCTGCTGGGCGTCCACGCCACGCGCGGCCGAGCGGCCACGAGTGGCGGCCGGCTGCTCACAGGGGACATCATTAGCCTTCGCTCGGCACAAGCCGGGATAAAATGCAAGGAGGGGAAGAGAAGGAAATTAGAATGCAATCCACTATGGTCTCATTTAAAACAAGAAGCTCCTTCTTTTCTTGTTTGCTTGCGCGTGTGTGCGTGTGTGTGTGTGTGTGTGTCGGCTCATCTTCACAACTCTTAGCAACCCCCCCGGCCGCTCCCCCCACCTCCAATTTTCATCCTCCCGTCATCCTTTACTCTCTCCCACCTGGACTCGCACGGACCTAATAGGAAACAAAAGCACTCAGACAGTGCAGACTTCTGGCAAGGAGAAGCAATCAGTGGCAGCATTTGCTCCCTCCTCACTTGCGTCGACGTCGGAAGCCAAGGAAAGAAACAACGGATTTAGCTAAAAATAGCAATGTCAAACTCATTTTTGTCGCGGGCCGCATGGTAGCGATATATGCATAGAAGTTTATAGTCACCCCTATAAGTACACAAATACAGCAGTAAGTAGCAAGACGCTATAAATGGATTCACAGAGCGGGGTTTTCCAAACCAGGACCTCAGAACCTTTAGATGGCCGAGCCAAACAAAATCCTAAAATTCTATCGGGTATAATTTCTATCCCAGACTTTTTCTTCCGCCTGGAGATCCGACGGCACGTGTTTGCTCTCCGCACGTGCTGAGCACGAGTCCCGCGATGCACCATTAGAGGGGGAAAAAAAAAGGGTCGCTTTTGAGCAAACCAGCAGCCAGTTGGTTTCGTCGACAAAAGATCCTCTCTCGAATTTGGAGGTCTTCCGCGTCACCGCACTCGACCTCGTCAGCGGTGACCTGCCCCGAGGCCGCGGATGAAATAAAATAAAAGCGGAGCACACACACAAGTACATTTTAAAAGGCCCCATAAAAGAAAAGAGGCCAAGTTTGAACCATAACAGGCTCCGGTGCTTTTCATGCCGTTGCATAGAAGAAACTCGACTTTGTGTGGTAGCACCGCTGCGAGAATGGGGAGGACTCAAACCCACGCCGGCATGCTCATGAATAAATAATAACCTATAAAGTCGTTGATTTTACTCTGAGAGAGTGTAATCAACGTTCCTCTGTCAATAATTGCATAATATTCTTTTCGGAATGGCATGCACGTTCTGAGATAGTGCCAAGGAATGCCGTGACTTCTTTTTTTTTGTTTTGTTTTCCTTTCTGTGATCTTAAATTTCCGATTCCTTTTTGCAAAATATATGCGTACATCTCTTTGGATGAGCAGGATAAATAGTTCATCGTTTGTAACGTTTTCAGTGATCATCTCAGATCTTCTGACTTGTTTCCAGATCGGACGCTGAGATTCATACTTGCACCTGCTAACCCCCCACAATTTACTGCCTTCTTGCTTTTAATCACTGCATACTTTTTTTTTTATCTGACACAGACAGAAAACAGATTTTGATGGGTGGGGGGAGCTGCAGATTTGGTTTGAAAGAGTTCTGGAATTACTGTTAGTGTGTCGTCACCACAACAACCTTTTTATTGTTTAAATGAAATCACTATACAGTATTACTGATATTTAAAGATGATTTTTTTTCTTTTTTTTGCATGAAGGGAGGAGCTAATCGGGTGCACCTAAGGAGCTGATTGGTTCACAAAACCGGCTAAGATGAATGCGAGGCAATGGGTAAGTTGTTTTACTTTGTTTTTAGTTTGACTTTTTTTTTTTTTTTAATGGTGCTTATTTTTATAACCGGGAGGCAGTCAGGAATCTGAAAATGTACTTTAAATACTGCAAATCAATTGACATTATTTCCTATGGCAAAAAAATAAAAATAAAATGAGAGCAACTTGCAAGTCCAAACGGCGCGGCAGAGCAGATTGTTGTTCTGGCGTGTACTCGCCCGAGCGTGAAGCACTTGCTTGAAGTAGCGAGAGGTGTTTAAGATGCACATATCTAATGTATGGCTGTTGTAACACCAAAGAATTAAGGCACCAATAACACGGGCAAGCGATTCAAGATGTAGGGGAGGCTGGACTTACAGCGCCAGCCATTGATCTCAATGGCTGGCGCCTTGCATAATTCACACGGGGCCCATTTTCTCGCGAGCCCTAAGGTCTTATCAGTGAATAAGGTTCTGAAAACAACAGTAAATAATCGAGTTCTGCAACAACAACAAGCCCCGCATCTATTCCCCTTTTGGGTTTGAGAAAAGAATGGATTCGGTATATTGCCTTGAACATGAGAGAGTCACGGTGACTGTTTCAGTGCGAGCTCAATGTTGACTTGGTGATGTTACTTAACATTTGGCCAGACATTCCACAGATCCAACGACTTGTAGAACAACAATAAGAGGTACCGTATTTTCTGCACCAAAAGGCGCAGCTAAAAGCATTCAATTTTCTCAAAAGCCGACAGTGCGCCTTATAATCTGATGCACCTTTTTGTGAATCAATATTCGGATTCATTGGACGTCATCTTTAAAATGTTCCGTAAAGCGTTTTGTTACCGCTGCGGCGGTGGTGAAAGCTCTATAAAAATAAAGCTGTATTGTATTGTATTCCCTTTAGCGTAGCTCCATCTGGTGGATGCATCACGCAACCACAGCCACTATTGTAGCTTCTATACTATGCGCCTTATAATGCGGCGTGCTCTAGATATGACAACAGTTTTAAAATAGACCATTCATTGAAGGTGCTCCTTCTACTCCGTGGCGCCTCACAGTGCGGAAAATACGGTAAATGTTGCATTCTCACGAGCATGAGAGGAAAAAACACATCATTGCCATGTTGACTTGGCCCCTCCCCTTTCCGTGCCTTTCATTCGGAACCGCGACATCAAAAGAAGGCGGAAAAAAATGCCACCTTTCCCAGGCGGCGTAAAAGTGGCTATTGATGGCGAACAATGGCTGACGGGCTGTTTAATTTAACTCCCACCCCCATCGCGGCCAACAGCGGCAGGACGCAGCCTTTCAGCATCATTACACACACTGATGGAAGTGGATGTAATAAATCCATCCCACGCCGAGCCCTTCCCTCTTTCGCCTGCCGTCTCCCCCGCTGAATTATAACTCGCACCTTTCCCCTCATTCGTTCTCTTTTTTTTTTTTTTTTTAAACGTGCCTCACCGAATCTGCCGCCCTCCCCGGGAAAACGCCCACCTGCCGTCGCTCCACTCGAGTCATGAGTGGGAGCGGAGCCGAGATGCCAGCCCAACTCTTGATGCCTCCCACAGTCTTCGCCCTCGACTTCTCATTTGCAACTTCTCCATCCCGGCGACAAAAGTGCTTGGCAATGATTGAAGTTTCTCTTTGCACTTGGCAGCGAGAGTCCTCTCGGAGCAATCGCTCGCTTGCTTGCTTGCTTTTTAAACAACGGCAAAAATCTTGTATGTAACTCAGTCGAGCAGAAACCTTCACCGAGGCGGAACAAGCACTAAATTGGACGCCCAATTGTTTAAAATTTGCTTGTAAGATTCTGCCGCTATTTCTTGAATAGAAGTTAAATTCGTGCATCAAATTGGGTACTTGGCACGTGTACTCCCAAAAGTGTTTCTTGTACCTTGTTGCGTCAAGCTTTTATTTTGAAGCAAATCGGGTGCATTGTATCCTCTATTTTTGCAGACGTTGGATTTTTACAGAACGCGTCACAAAATGACTTTGTGTCTCATTGCTGTCGGTTCATGTGTGAATCTCCACCCCGCGCAAGTTGGGGTCCGAGCTGGCCTGCGCTCCGGAGACAAGCCACTATAATGGAGTATTGATGTCGCAGAGGGGCGGTTCGAGCAAAGGCCAGTAATTAGATTTGGGTTGTGCTCTCTCTGCACCGCTCTGATACGCAAAATTTCTAATGAGAGTCTCTCCAACTAATAATTACCTTTTGTATCGCGGGCGCTCGAGAAAAATCAAGGCGCTCTCAGCACGGCTAAAATGCAACAAGCTGACCTCGGAGGAGCCCGGCGTTTGACGCGGCCATGTAATTAGGTGTCGTTACACGAAGCGACGCATCAGATTACAGCGTGTATAATGATGCCGGTCCTCAATGCAAAAGTCTCACGCCCGAAAACCGAACGATAAGTCAGCCAATTTGGTTCGAGGCAGCCATTTTGTGCATACTTTTGTGCATACTCCCACAAGGGAATTCCTCCAAATGAGCCCCGATGAGATGCAGGTAGCCGAGACAGATGGGCGAAGATGCCATCTGACGTGGGTGGAGCGCCACATCAAAGTTGAATGATAATTTGGTGGATTCGTCGTGAAAAAGGCCTGCAACTGTAACATTCATGACAGCAGCCTGACGTGCAGGGACGGGGGGCCGGGGACTCCCACAGGGGGAGGCGTTGAAAGTGTTTTATGAATGGCACAAGCAGGGCGCAGTTTGTTGCTCTGGCGTGAGGTGATCCACTCTTCCTGCTGTCACTGGTCAGCTGATGAATCGTTGTAATAGTGAACACAGTGGAGCGTTTGGCAACCTGGCCGTGCTCCCTCCGCTCCCCCGCCCCGCGTTCATCGCCTCGCTCGCCCATCTATCGTCTTGACACGCCTCTCCTAACCTGAATCACGAGAACCACCCCATCTGAGTCACGTGACTCACCCAAACACTGTATACACGTACAGTCAGGCAATCGAAGATGTGGAAGTAAAACAGAGCCAGGCATATGAAAATTGGAGTCTAAATTTGTCGAAAATGTACAGTTGCGCAATCGTGGGTTAACTGACACGTGAAACTGCGCGCAGATGAACACTAAACAAACAAACAAGTAATCTGGCACCTTGAACCTTTCTGAGGGCCTTTTGCGCATGCGTGAGGCAGTTCCGATCCCAATCGCGATTCGGTGAAGCAGCAAAACAACTTTTCACACTTTGACTCCCGCAGCACAACCACGATCGCACGCACGCGATTCGTTCGTGTTGCGTTTTCCTTCGCGTGACTTTTCTGCAGATAAGCGCCCGATCGGGCTCAGTCACGGCGCTGCATGTTAATGACGGCTTTTCAGCATCCAAAAGGGATGGAAACTAAAGTCACGTGGAAACTTCCTCCTTTTCAAGCAATTTCCGAAACCCCTCAAATGGTCCGAAAGTGGAAATAAATCCTTGTTGAATAACAAGTTGACTTTTTTTTTTCTCTCAGAATGAGTGATTGTCAGTTTCCCGGTCGCAAGCGCGGCGCACACGAAACCCGAGTTGAAACATTCAGAGTGACATTGGCGCATTTTCTCGTTGGTGGCGGCGTGATGAAGCACCCCCGTGCGCTTCATTGCCTCGTAAATCCTAATCTCGTCCCTAAATGAACCGCCGCCGCTCCCGCCGCCCGCTTACTTAAGCAGCGACTGGTGAGGTTGTCGGCGCATTTGTCTGCCGGCGCCCCCGAGACGCCGCCACATCGGGACGTGTTTCCAAACTGGGTGCGGGATCGCTGCTAAATGGAGCTTTGGCTGAGCCGGTGGGACGCGGCCTGCCTCGGGGTGTGATTTGACACCCTGTTTGATCACTCTTAATACGATTGATCTGCGCGCCGTGAGCACAAGCGATCATTGATTTTTTTGGGGGGGGGGCGCTAGCTGAATTCTGAATTTGAACCCTTGTCACCTCGGGGGTAACACGACCCAGCACTGAAGGTTCGAGATAGTTTGTTCCTTGGCATTTACATGAAAGCCCTTTGCTCCGTGGCTTTTTTTGTCTGACTCGGTGGGTGTTTTGCAGCTAATTGGTCGTAGGCAGCAGCCACAGTCCAAATGCGGTGCGACCCCACTCGCGCATGTCTGAATTGCTCCTCAAATATACAGTCGCGAACTTTCTCGGGAAAAATACACGTCTAACGTCGTGCGCACTGGACACACGTGTCAAATGATCAAATCGCGGCAGCCATTGCTGCGTTGGCAACAACTTTGAACGTTGCTCCGTATACCCTTGAGCAGGGGTGCCCAACCTTTTTTTGATCTTAGATCTACTTTTCGATCAACCCGTTACCGCGCACGCACGCATACACACGCACGTACACACGCACGCCATGATGAGCAATAGCCTGACGCTGAGGTATGCTATGCACTTAGGCAGCCTGTTAGCGATCGTAGCTCACGCGTACCGTTTTAAAATGCTTCTCGTTTACAGTTTCCTGTGACTTTGAGAAGCCATTATCTTCGTACAATCGGGACATTGCGCTCAAGCGTCGGCAGGGCAATCGGTGCTTCTTTCGTCGAAACAATGCGATGTTGGAGATTCGTGTTTCGGCCTTACTTTGCGGCGGAAGTGTTATGGGTGCAAGCGGATGCCGGCAAACGGCACTGACACGCCGCGAAAATGTGCCGTGGTAAATCGTCAAAAGTCAACGCAAGGTCCCGCGCGTCAGCGAAGGATGGAGTTAGCGGGGATGCACTGACGGAAAGTGGTGGCGCCGCGGATTTTGATGACAGTGCGGTTTTTCGAAAATTCATAATCTTGATGAGTGCAGTCAGCCCGATGCCGTCTTTAGCTTGTGCTTGAAACATCCTTGAAGAGAAGACGAAAGCTTTGACGAGTGGTTTCCTCGCGGCGATGGACTCGACGACCTTGATTGAGGACAATCAATTACAACTGTTGTTTTTAAATTATTTTTTTTTCCAAATATGTTTTTTTAAGAGACAATTAATTCGTAATGTTCAGTAAACCAGTGAATTCATGACTATGCCCCTCCCTGCATCCCACATCCACTGAAAATAATGCTAAATTGTAATTAATTTTACTGTATAGGATTGGGGGTTGAGAAATTGTGTTCCACTGCCGGCCTATAGGTGGCAGTAAACGACATGACAGAATTTGCCAAGAACCGCACCATCTTGTGCAATTGGACTTTGAATAATGGCTGTGAGCAAAATATTTTGTCGGCCCGCGTCACGAAATTTAATTGGTCATGCCTCACACAGTTTGGTGGCAAGCGACAATGGATTTATTTATTTATTTATTTTTGCATAATCTCGCAAAACACACAAATACATGTGCACTCCCTAAACCCAAACCATTGGCGCCTTCATTATTCATTCCATTTGTGCTTTCTATGCTTGGCTAGGTCACAAATACACAAACATAGATTGCAAATCAATGTTTTCCCTCATACCTTTTTATTTTTTCATGCATTCAATCACTGCCTACGCCAGACTGCCCCCCTGCAGACAGCGCAGCCGCACGGTGATCTGACAGCTTCCCATGGTTGAGGACACGTGGCGCGGCGCTCATCCGCCACAATAATTGCTTTCGGGCACAATGCATGCGGGCTTTGCACTGGGCTTTTGAAAATAACAAACAATGTTGTCTGCGCTACACTTGCCACCCACGGGCAGCAAACACTGGTGATTCACGGCCGCTGCGCTGTTCCTGCAATATTTAGCAAAGGAGACAATCTCACTGAGGGCCATATTTGTGCTTTGAGGTTCCTCTTTTTTTTTTTTTTCTTAATAATATGGAACATTTCTTTGTATAGAGTCCAATAGATCAGCCTTGTGGGAAGAAGGCATTATTGGGAATGTAAACAAGACTGCCGCGTTGTCTTGTGTCAGATGTGGGATGCGGCAGCGTGAGTGCATGGAATTATCCTGTATCCGGTGGTACTCAATAGGTGGGACGCGGGCTCCGTCCGGCCCGCTGACCACCCATTCGTCCACCCCCCAACCCCCGATCTGTTCCAAGATCAGACGAGATTATGTTCTCAGAGTATCAGGATGCCGGTTAGCCACGTTTTGCTTTGCACATTGCGGTCTGCAGTCTACCATCCACTTCCAAAGCCCGAAAAATGTTCTCATCAGAGCCATAACGCAACATACGGCATTCATATCTGCCTTTGCCTTTTCGTTTATCGAGGCTGGACATTGCAGCGCTTTCGCCCAGAGACGCAGCATCCCACAACCAGATAATGAGTTGACCAAAGTTGGTGTTTATGAAGTCCTGGTCAGATTTGGCTTCGAACGTAACAGGCCAGGGTCAGGCAATGTCAGGTATTCAACATCACGTGGCGTTGTGCAATTCCCTCACGCATGGGTGCCTTTGTTGTGGCACTCACACAACCCACACCCTAACATTCCACATCATTGCTGATAAACTGAGGAAGAATACATTTATTAATAGTATTATTTACTTTTTTATTTTTATTTTTTTACAGGTATAACATTTAGCATGCTCCTGCTACTGCTTATGTACATAATAAATGTAGATCAGTGGGTCCATTTTGTGGTGTCTGTGTGGGTGCGTGTGTGTGTGTTGCATTTTAAATGAGTGTCTGTCAATGCACAGAATACCTCATGAGATTGCAGTCGGGCCCTAATCCCTGCCAGATGCTGGATATTATAGCGGGACAGACCGCTTATTTCCCTCCAACCGTCTTGTAGAGTCCACACTCTCCTTAAATCGCTTTTTTTATTTTTAATTTTTTTACCCCCAACACCCAGAAAACTAGTTGAGCCTGGCCCTTGTTATCCCCTTTCAATGTGTGCATTTGCATGATAAGGGGGGTAAAAAAAATTAATAAAACAACTCTTGCCATTGGTAATCATTAAATCGGATTGCACGGATGGGCCGGTGGATAGACGTCGTTCCAAGCCGTTGCGTTACCTTCCACATCTGTGTGGCCGCCAATTCATTTGCACTTTCTGTCAATTGTCGTCACCACTCAAGCGAGAGCAAATTAGCCGTCTGCGGGTGGTCTGGCCATCCAGCTCAATATGGCGGGATGCTGTTTGGGTTACACAACACAAGAGTGTATCGGCTTGGGGTTTGCGCAAAGCAGATGGAGTTTATCATGGATGACTCAATTCTTCCAGGTGTTGTTATTCCAGACATGAAAGCAACAAAGGAAAAAGATTTTCCTGATTGTCTAGCAAGGCCTCATCTATCCTGATTCAGCCGAGCAGCAACCTCGAAGAAGTGACTCATTCACTTCCGAATCACCGAATAGCAACAGTCTCTCCGCAGGCAGTGGCTGGGGCATTAACTGAACTACTGGGGGAGGTGTCTATTACTTGGCAAGTCTATATGATGATAATTCTTTTTTTTTTTTGCTGAGTCACTGATGGTATAACGGTTCACTTTGCCTGACTTGCAGTCAACCTGCGTTCACTTTGCACTTGTCTGTCTCCTCCATCTGCCCTGCGATGGAGTGACCCCAGCAATCCAGTTGTAGTCGGTTGCTCTCCTTCCTCTCACCTCTCGCCCGCCTCCCTCCCACACCGAGCGGGCTGCATCTCTTTGCGGCGCTTTTCTTGAGTCCACACCGCTCCGCAATTGGACTTGTGACAGGCCACATTTGTTGTGTGTGTGTGTGTGTGTGTTCTAGTGTGTCTCCATGTGTCCTCACAAGGCGGCAGAAGCTTTTAAAGCAACGCCTTCAAGTTTTATGTCAGCGTGCTTGAGGCTTGACTGTCGACAAGTCTCTCCTTTTGGCGCTATGTTGGAGGTCCTATTTGATCGCACGGGATGCCCCCGCCTTTGGCCCACCGAACTAGACGCGCAGTACAATTCCATCCATAAAGCTTCCGCCGTCACTCCATCAAGAGGGAGCGTTTGCAGAGAGAGCAGCGGCGATGTGGGGGAGCGCAGCTAGGGAGCAGTGAAGAAGAGAAATGGTGCTGGCACTTTTACCGAAACGTTTGTTTTGTGTCGACGTCGTCTATAGGCGGTTGATGCAGAGCTTTAATTCCGCACAAAACCAGGTTAACTGCATCCCCCTGACTCCCATTGGAAAACTTTTCCAAGCTATTAGTTTGAGTCAGGGTTTCGAAAAGTCGTCCAAAGTGCTCAGCGTTTCGGCGCATTTCGCCGGGATAGTCATTTTATGTTGCATGTTAAACTCCCTACCATAAATTGTCATACCGCATACTCTTGCCATTCACTAATTTGCTAACTCACCTACTCAAGATAGAGGGCGTCCAATATTTCAGCCACCAAAGGCTTTAAGCGGATCTATTTCGCTGGTTCAAAGATGTATTTACAGCATGTGTCGGCATGAGAAAGATGGATGCCAGACAAAGTAGCCTCCATTTTTCTTCAGTTGTGGATGTGGCATTTGGAGCAGCTTCATTGCATTGGGTGGACACGCCCACAGTGAGAGCGGAGACACGGGCTTGATTTTCACCATTTTTGAAGCTTCTTTTTGATACACTCGGCGATTTTTCACATTACAAGGACTCTGAAGTACGACAGTAATGACGCATCAGCGTGTGTGATAAATATGGCGTCATAGAAATGTTCCTCGCTTGTGTGTCTATGTGTGTGCGCGTGTGCGCGGAGGCGGAGTTGCCACTGACTGAGCTCGATGGCGCGAGAGATACTGGAAATAGTCGCACGGAGACGAGCAGTAATGCACTTTCCTTGTCTGCAAATGTTCTCGGCACGAAAGCAAGCTGCAGCGATGACAGACAGGCTGATGTGTTTAACGAGGAGAGGGTTTTAAGGGCGGGGGGGGGGGCGGGGCACAGAGACAGCGAGAGACTGAATGTCATTGGTAACATCACCCTGCACTCTGACAGATGCCTGGTATCTCTCTCTCTCGATCTCTCTTTTTCTCACTTCTCTTCCCACCTTCTGTCTGTCACACACTCACCAACCTTACCATCCTCATCGCCATAACGCCGCCGCCGCCGCAGGGGAAGGTGGAGAATGATCTTCCCTAGACAGCGGCTGAAATGTGCAAAGTTACACCATGTGTCGGCGTTTGTGCGGTAGAGAGGCACTGAAGTTGTCCGCGCACCAAATCTGACCGCAATTTTATTTTTCATACTTGGCATGTTATGCTAATGGCGATGCTATGTTAGCTTAGCAAGTGCTGCGATTCATGTCAATATGCAGGGCTCATATTGCATTATTGTGGATGCAGCGGATGCTGAAGGTAACTCATAAAGTAGTGTGTAATCTAATTTACCGGTAGTTACTTTTCAAATCAAATAATCAGTACAATAACTAAGCTACTTTCGGAAGGGCTCTGTGGAAATTTCTTGACACTATTATTCAGACACAAATGTTTGATCACACACGCTAACCAAAACAGCAGTCCGTGCCGAAGCACATTTCCCAGATGAATCAAGTTGGGGAGGCTTGATGAATTTTTCCAGACACTACCGGGGGTCTATCATCACACGTGACTTTTTGACCGTGTTTCACACACCCGTGAAATTGTGACTCAATGCGACCCCGGCGAAAGCGCTGCCAAAATGACACGATTTTGCACACAGAATTACAAACGCGTCGAACTGCATACTTGGGGAGGAGAAATCCGAAAAGTTAAGACCCCTCCCGCCCCCCAAAATAAGTAAGTGGCGGGAAAGCATTTTTGTAAGGCCGGGGCGTTGTTCAAAGCCTTGACTTTGTTTTTCCTCAAAGCAAAGGGGTCACAGCAGCTCAACACAAGTCAGATGAGTCAAAAAATGGAGACTTGTAATGTGAGCTTCCCTGAGTTTTTGTCCAACACTCGGCCTGATGCTCAATTTCCCCATCAAGGCCTCGCGCTGGAGGAATCCAGGCAGCGACCGAAATGCTGTGACAGCTCAATCAGCCGGAAGGCAGTGCACATTGTAGGACACAAACTAGAGGCTTGCAGCTTTCAGCCTGGATTTACTTGACGTGATTCAAGTGGCACAATGGCCTGATTTATTTATTTATTTATTTATTTATCTATCGCTCCTCAATGGCACAGTTGGAATATGCATCATGGTCAAATATGAGCAAATGCAAACGTCGGGATCAGGCCTCTTCCATGTGTGGACGAAAATATGAACCAATCAGTCATTCACTTTCACATCTTCCCCAAGGCGCCATGGAATGTTTTTATTTTGAGAGTGAGAGCATCAATATGGAGCGAAATCATCCTTCATCATAAAATAAAATGTAAGATCGACAAAGCTTTTGATTTTTTTTTTCCACCCCCAGACAGCCTGCTATCTACTTTCCCAAAAATGTATAAAGATGCTATTCACGACTCAATTCATCCGCACGCCACATTAAAATAAATGCAATTTGGAGGTTTGGTGGTTTGTATTAAGAAAGTAGGAAAGTCATGTTGTCAAGTACAAAAACAAAAACATGAAACTCCACGTCAAAGTCCTTTGTCACACAAGGACAAGTGGAACTTTTTGCCCCAGTTTAAGAGGCTGATCTGCTTTTTTTTTCTCTCTCTCTCTTTTTTTCTTGCATCAGCATAGGATTTCTGATGAACAAAGAGACCGAATGCTGGCTGAAGAGCAAAAATGGCATGCAGAGCCGCTGTCCACGGGGAGGAAAGGTTTCGTTTGATGGGAGTCGCGTTTTAAGCCCCACGGCCAACACGAGCTTGAACATCTGCTCCTGTCGCACTCGGGGATGAGGTGCACAACGCTGTGCCACGGTAATCTGCAACCCACTGTGCAGACTCACACACACACACACACACACGCTCACGTGCATATTTTACTCAAGGCTGCTGTCCTCTGTAAAGACAGATGCTAAAAGATTGAAAATGTTGTCCTGTAATCTAGAAAGTGAATCTGGCCAGAGATATAAACCAGCATCGGGTAAACCACGAGATGACTTGATTTGACATGAAATTTAGCGGACAATTGGGTAGTGAGTCCGTTGCTTGAAATTTGAAGGTGAATAATTGAGACTTCTGGCACACAGCAGGCAACGCGGCCGAATACAAATGAGTGACAAAAAAAAAATAATAATGGCGACTCTTCGCCGCACACCGAGTGCTGCGATAAAACTGCCGCCGCGGATCAAATTTTGAGGCTTTGGATGCAATGTAGTGCAATGCATATTTACAAATGTTTTTAGACAACAAAAACATGATGTGATCGCCCAAGAGGACGCGTACTGCCGAGAGCAAAAGAGAGCGTGTGACTATTTCGGGAGGCTGTTGACATTGGTTGACATTGTCCCATCCGTGCACTTGGATGACTGAGACTCTCCACACTGAGCTTTTTAGCCACAAGTCCATATGAAATGACAACGATAGATGTGCGTTATTGTAAAACACAATCTGAACTGTATTTAGGCGGCTTGGCGGCTGTCGACCGGGACTCACTTATGCTTAGTACCAAGTAACATGTCACCTTTCGGTATAAACAGCCTCAATAGGGAATGAGTAGAAAAAGTTGAACTGGCAGTTTTACTCCTTGGGAAGTAGTGTCAGAGACGAAAATTGCACCTCTGGTCCTGTTTACACGGTGTTTTTTTTCCCTCAGTGTTGCTGTTTTTATTTATTTATTTATTTTTTCTAATAAACTGCACCAGAATCAAATTAGGGTGTGACGTAAACCTGGTAATTTCCCATCTCAGACAGCACCTATTGTCTCATTTACACTCCTTGGAAAAGCCAACATCTGTCTTCCTCCCCCTGCCCCTCACCCTCAGTGTGGCTTTTCTATATAAACTACACAAACACACAATCGGGGCACAACGTCAACACAGCAATTTTCAACCTTTACGGGGAGTATCAGAGCTGTAAATAAGAGGGAGAAAGGTGTGAAATTTAATGCTTGCTTCTGCGTTGAAAGTGTTTTCCACATCACACCGGGGACTGATATCATCGAAGTATCTGACAGTGGGTGGGCTTTTCGATCGCTGAAAAAGAGCAAACGGGCATATACATGCTGTAGCGTCGGTAAGGGCTCCTACGTGGTCATTTTGCGGGGTCTCTGTGTGAAACAAGCTATCGCCGGACTGCAAGGCTCGTTTTTTTTTTTTTGTCTCAAACTTCTCAATACCAAGTCCCAACTCAGTCTGGAAACAGGAAGGGCAGAGTGGCAATGAGGGCGGGTCTCATTCATGACCAAATCTGATGTCGTGATGTGCCGTGGTGAAAAGTGTCCAAGCGCCCCTCAGAAAGTGCCATCGCAGCAAATTAGCATCCAAGCAGACAGGCGTGAATTGATTTGTCACCTCCGCGGTGTTAAAGGAGACATAAACCTGGATCTGAGTCTGTGGCGCGGAGCGTGATTCACATCCTAATCTGAGCGCTGCCTCTTTGTCAAGTGACACACGTCTGACTGTTCTGGTTGACTCGAGCCGTCCACTTCACAAGGAGGCTTGGGCTCTCTCCCAGGCACTGCTACCACTTTTGAAGCGCGAGTGGCGTCAGAAAAGCGATATAAGCACCCCGCCGTGTACTACTTCTTCAGTAAGTGGGCTGATTGTTTGACTCACGTCGTGTCAACCTGTTCTTGAGCAGATGTGGTAAAAAAGTGAGCAGACCTCGTTTTACTTTTGACTCTCAGGTGGAGGCTTTGCGTTATATCACCCGTGACTGGTGTCACGCAATGTTTTTGTCTTTTTGGGTCTCTATGAAACACTTCTTGGCCACGTTGCTTTTGGTGGATCTTTTTTTTTTTTTTCCTCACAAAATGAAACTAATGCCCAGCTTCCTGGACAACAACTGCAATAAACCCACAAAATCTTCTCGCCAGTGCACTGAGGATGTTTGCCGTCTCCTTTCCTGTATGGAAAGTGGGCACATTTTAGTTCTACAAAAACTCCCTCGGGAAAAATAAAGACAATATAATGTCTGGCATAATGGCGCTGGGATTCTTTCACACGTGTTTGAATTTCTTTAATAACAACCGCCCACACTGTGGCGGTGTCTGTGATCGCTCACTTGGATTCCCCAGGAAAACATCTTCCGCTGAATTGGACGCACCCCCGTTAATATGGACGGAGCTCTTTCCTGTCGAATCCAAAATGTATTTTGGGGGCCGTGTTGCTCGTCCAGAATGGCTCTTCCTATATCCGCTTTATTCTGGGCTTATTATTCATCCGTGCGACAAAATCCATCGGTTAAGGTGAGCTCAGGTAAAAGAGGTTTCCATGGTAACAGCTGCTCTTTAAGCACAGTTGTTGCTGTTTCTGTCTCACCTTTGGTTGCCAGTGAGTTTTTTTTCCACAAGCACACACACACACACACACACACACACAAAAATGACTCGCTACAAGGTGACAACAACAACACCGCACGGCTGAAATGTGATTTATGAGACGGCGGCAGACATTCAGCCAGTCACATTGCCGGGAATGATTCACATGCCAGTCAGGAGAGAGGTCACCTAAAAAGGGAACGTGCGAACCAGAGCTCCATCAAAAGTGCAATAACCGGCTTGTCAGCACATTTGAGTGAAGCGCAAACTCCCACCTGCTAAAGTGGCCCCGTTTTGCAGCAACAAATGTTGGTATCGTTATTTTGACCGAAAAGCAAAAAACAAGGCAAACATTTGGTTGCAGCTGTAAACACCTCTCTCGGCCCGAGTGGCTCGTCTCTCATCCTGTGTTTGGCCTCGATATGCGACTTGACGCTTTTAGTTTCCGCGTCTGCTTAATCGAGGATCGTCGTGGATAGCAAACGGGAGCGGTTTCCTCCACGCGCGACGCATCCGTGAGTGTGCGCAGATGGCGCTCCAGCCAATTAGAGAAGGAAAGTGGAAAGGGAGACATTAGCGGACAATTAGCTGTGATTGCACCAACATTTGTTTCTTTGGTGGACTCCAGCGCTGTGTGAAAAGACCAAATGTTGTGTACCGCACATCCCGCTTCACTCCGTGAATTCTCCTTATCGCCTCTCAGTCACGGCAACAGAGCACAGGACCGAAAGAAGAGGACAAAAAAAGCAACAACAACAAAAGACTCGCGTTATTTCATTCGACGTACAACACACAACATAGTTGTTAAAATCTGCCCAAGCTAATCTGTTGCATTCATCCCCTTTCTATTTTGTATCCAAACATAGCGGACTCTAGCCGTGGTCGGGGTTGTCCCGATGTGAATCACAAAAGTAAGAGACGTGCCCCCCAAATGTTTAGAGTTGCCTCTATTCAAAGGAGGAGTTTTAAAACCGCGAGCAAGACTCCAATGTAGCCTCGCTCCATCGTTGTTCAACAAATTCACCGCGCTAGCAATACTCAGCCAGCATCGGCACCGTAAACAAGCAGACGTTAGCCTCGGCCGCTACGTTGTTAGCGTGACTTGGTTATAATGGTCTGCATCGTACAATTACCGTATTTTCACGACCATAAGGCGCCATTAAAAGTCTAGTGTATGAGCCGAGTTCTGGCCGACACGCTGTTTATATAGAGAAAAGGCGGGCGTAAGTGACGTCAGGCATGCGGAAGTCTGCCAATGAGTGAAGGGTGGGCGTGCCCAACAACACGGTGCGCCGAATGGTCGTGAAAATACGGAAGTTAAAAATACAAAGGAGGTGACCGATTCACCTGTCAAGCAGAAACGTTGTCAATTATGCATCGCTTCGGAATCCTCCGCTGTCTGAGGTCTTGTCGTGAGGTATTTTACTAATGTACCACTGTTCGGATTATACCAATAGTTTTAACAAATATGACAAAAAAGTGATATATATATATTTTAAACTACTATGACAAACACAATATTTTCATAGCACACTCTCTGCCCGCAAGAGTGCTTCTATACCAACTGTTAAATCAATGGATATTCATTACAACTTTTATCAGCGCTCGGATCAATATAGAAGCCGACTGGGCATTTCCTCAGACCGACATACACGAGATGCCACATTTTATTTAAGACTAAAAAAAAAAACGATCCGTCTTTGCAACCGGCTTGTATCGATTGTATTTTTCCGAGGGATGGGCGCGGTCGGCAAGCGCGCGGCGTGACAAAATGTCGGAATATTTTAAAATACAAAAACTGTCATTGGAAAAAAAAGATAAATATACCCAGGGGTGTCATTTAACACAGGCTATTGATTTCTGGAAGGTATTATTTTACCCGATATCATAGGCAGCAGGAGACATTTGTGAATTTGTCACTTACATTCAAATGAGTGCTGTCATAGCCGAGATGTAACGATAGACGCGAGCGCGCGAGTGTATATTTATGCCTCTCGGGGCTTGGATGCGGCTCGTCTTCTGACAGAGTTTGAGCCGAACGCGGCGGGGGAGCTTCGGCATCAGGGTAAATTTAGGATTCTCACCGAGGAGCTGCCTCGCTTTCTTTCCTTTCCTTTCCTTTTCCGCCTGCTATTTGTGTCACTCCCCTTTCTCCCTTTGGTGCGCCCCGCATCGCCCATCACGCCAAGTCTGTCTTGGGTGTGGGTTGCTTCCCAGCGGGGCGCGAGTTAAGTGTTGATTGGGACCATGTCGGGAAAATAGCGGGAGATCGGAGGTCGCCTGTTGATGCAAGCCACGCCCGCTTTAGGCCCGGGCTGGCAAGGGACGGCAGAGACAGTGGGCCACAGGGCAAAATCAACGTCGAGAGCCGACAAACAAGCGGAAGGGGCTTCCGCTCATCTTGATTGATGTTTGAATCTTTGTCGATAAGGAATCAGACCGTCGCGTCGTCTTCTGTCCCAGTTTTTTTCCCTTTTGCCCGTTGCTAAGTTCTTGATCGGCGCTTTAGTCTTTGACGCAGATTGAAATTTTGTTTAGGAGGATGGCTGTCATCTGTTGCTAAGCTTAAATATCGCGTACCCAACTTCGGAAAAGCAACCGTGAGTACGCCAGAGACCGGAATGAGGCGAATTGGCCATTGATCTGGACGAGATAAAGAAATCGGTCACAATCAAGGAGATGGGGCACTTAATGACAAGACAAGAATGGCAAGACCTGATGTTATTTCCCTTGATTGTCCCGAAGCCGCTCTCGGCTCGGAGGAAGCATGTTGCCCCAACAGTTCTGCGGATCTGCTTTGTACTGATCTGTCAGTACAGGAGACGGTCCTACTCCAATACCTCTGTTCTAACCCGCCATCTTTGTTGTTGGCCAAGAATGTCAAGAGCAGTTTCTTCCTCTCTTTTTTCCGGCTGTCAAAGTCCAACTCTCCTGTGACCCTGAACAGGATAAGTGGGGGGCGTGGGGCAAAACAAAGTCCTCATGCACCGTGCCACCTGGGATGGATTCCAGGTCGGCCGGCATTGCAAGTTGCACTCTTCTGTATTCTACAGCCTGGACCTTTTAAAGCATCTGTGGAAAAAAAAATCCCCAACAACTGATTTAAAAGCGTAGAAAAGCCTCAAACGGCCATGTTCGTAAGCTTCCAGACACAAGAGTCATTTTGACACACTCCAAAGAGGAAGCTAAAGGCAGAAACATGAGGTTTCGCTAAATGTCAAGTGACTAAGAGGCCTTTTTGTGACTTGCCCTGCGTTGACTAAAAACGGAGCAACTAGACAACGCTTGTCGGATGTCGGTGGAGGGAGAGAGGAAAAGGCCTTGGGGAGCCTGGACTCATGAAGGATGGGTAAGCTTGTAGAACGCGCTGCCACTATCACGCCTCCCTCTTATAGTGAAAGATTAGCCGGTGCAGCATAAAAGGTCAGAGGGGTGAAGTCCGTCTTGGCGATGTCAACCGTGGGATTGGATTGGCCCGGCTTCAAAGGAAAAGATTAGCATGGCGCCGGAAGCTAAAAGTTACCCCCCCGGTTGCTGGCCAAAATGACAAATCACAGCTGTTTATGTGTGTGCGTGCCCGCGCGCGCATGCTCCACGGCCACCGAATCAAGACTCCTGGAAGCTCGCAGCGCTCCCGCTCTCCATTATCCAGACGAGTGACTCCATTCTGCCCCGATTCCACTTCACACACGGTGCACACGGCGGCCCCTGCCGTTGCTCCGCCCTCCGCTTCTTCCGTCTCCACGATAAAGACATCAAAACACAAAGACACACACGCAAAGCGGGCGCGCCAGTCGGAAGCGGCGGAGGAAGCCGTGCGTACGAGACCAAGATGGACGTGGCGGGCGAATGGTGGCACCGCCGCACGTGGCCCACGGGAGAAAGGCAGGAAACCCAAGGCGCTCGTGTTTATCCCCATTCGTCTCCACTCTGTCAAGCTCAAAGCTTAACCTTGACCCCCAATGTCAAAGAGAAATCCATCGCACTCAGAAGATAAATGGTGAGTGTGAAGTGTCTCACATTGGGCTGATGAGAATCTTCTTGCTTTCAGAAGAGACTCAAAGATTACAAGCGCCCCTGCGGACTAGTTACCGGTCAACCACAGGGCACGCCGAGCGACGAAGCCCGTCACACCCACATGCACACTTATCACTCAGCGGGAAGACATCTCACAGCAGCCTGAGGAAAGCCGGCTACGTGTACCACTACATGATCAGTCACACATTTGGCAACGTTATCCAGTGCCTCTGCTGCGCTTCTCGAACAATATGCAGTCATTCACTCTGATGTCCGTCAATTTGCGTTGGTGTGCTGCGGTTCAACGGCTCTTGAACACCATCTTGGCTTTTTCTAATTTTAATTTTTAATTTTTTTTTTACATCGACGCCCTCGATTGGGAAGCCCGCGCGCGTAACAGTGTAACGATGTCCCAATTTAATCAAGCGTCTGTAAGGCAGGGTGCCTCCACTCATCTGATTTGATATGCCTGCGCTTTTCCCGGTGTCAAAATGTCCCCAAGGTAATGAGCCTAACAGGTCGTTAACCTTTCAACCGCGTGTCTCGCCTCATATTTATTGACTCCCAAGGTCGCCGTCTGCCCGGTCAATCCCCAACGCGGACACTCAGGCTTTATTACTCGGTGGCGCACCGTCTGCCCTCAAGATGTGTGAAAGTAAAATGTATCCCATTAGATCATTGTTTGGTAAATGCCTCGTATGAAAGATGAGAAAATGAATGGAAGTCGGCTGGTGCAGCATAGCGTAAAAGTCTGCCCCTAGTGGCTAAGGAGGGTATTGAAAACTTTGAGACCGATGATTATTTGTTACAGCGCCGAAACTAAAAACCAGAAAGGCGCTCGACATTTTCATTGAAGAAATTCTGTCTTAAATTCTCTGGAGTTCCTCATCATTTTTCCCCTCCCTTTAAATTTTTTTTTTTTTTAAAGGGCAACGACATGAATCTCGTTTGGCCCTGTGGTGCGCCACAGAACACTTGCACTCAAATAACAAGCTCATTTTTGTTTTCAATGCTTTCGACAAACAAGTGAGGGTGAGGTGATGCTCACTCAGTGAGAAACCGTGCTTTTACATTAGATGCTTTGTGTAAAAATAAATAAATAGATTTGCCCCCCTCCCCAAAATTGGGATGCAAATTAACGTCTGCGTTTTCAACACAAATACATCAAGGACTGGACGACGCTTTGAAGTCTTAGGTGGTCATGTAGGTGCCCTGCGCGGTGCTGTTTTTCCTTTTCTTGTGTCTTGTTGGGACCAGAGAGAGAAGGCAAAGTAAATATTGATGCGCGTTGTGCTCCCTTCCAGGCTCGGTCCATCTGGATCCATTGGAGCCTCTGGAGAGCAAACAAGCTGGAACAAATTTCCCTCCCCCCTCCGTCCGTTTTTCAATCCTGGGCTTTGTCGCTCCAAGTTTTTCACAGCGCGCCATCCACCGAGCTCCTGAAGCCACTCGTGTGTGTTTGTTTTTGTGTTCCCAGTCACAACAGCTAAAATATAGATGAACATCCACGAAGCAGAATAGTCGAGATCTTTGAGTGCACTCGCCCCGCATGCAGCCGAGTGAACTATATTTCCATGAGTGAGGGGAAAGCGTCAGGATGGGGCGGGGGGAGGAGAGGGGGGTCATTTAACAAATGTTTTTATCTTAAGTGGGGAGTCATGCATCATTTATTTGTAGCCTAGCTTAGCATCACAGAGTCGGGCTCATTTCTGCTCAGCCCGACTCGGATTTGGGACAGCATCCAAGCATGTCAAATGCCTTTTTAGAATCAAAGTCACACTTCAGTGAAAGTGAATACTAGAGGCATCTCCGCGATTGCCCCCCCTCCCCTGGAAAGTTGTTTTTTTCAATCCAAAGCTCCTTGTTCTCCTTCTTCCATCTCTCTTATGAAGCAAAACCAGTTTTTTTTTCTTGTCAGTGTCCTCCTTCACTCCATCACTTTTTAATAACCCTCCTATCTTTAATGAGTTCTGTTATGTACACGGGGGGCATCGGCGAGGGGCCAATTTGTGATTTCACATCAGATCAGATCAGAGAAAGCTTTGGAACACTCCAAAAGGAGAAAGAAGAAGAAGAAGAAAACAGGGTGGTGGTGCGGCGGCAGGGGGGGAAACACACATGCACAAAACATCTCGAGTATCTCATCTTGACAGAATAGCAGAGATTCCATTTTGGAAGCGTCCTCCAGAGTGTTCAGTCACCGGGGGAGAGGGAGGCTGACGTGTTCCGTCGAAGGGTTAGTTCATGATTTACTTCTGGGAGTGCTTAATGAAGCTCCCATGTCCTGTCCTCACCAAGATACAGTAGTTGGCGTTTTAGAGGGCATTTCGTCATTGCATGCAAACTTTTCTCAGCCCTTGGATTTGAGCCATCAAGCCCAGGTTAGGAGACAGTTGCGGCCTTTGTCATAACCTCGCAGGATTCTGCAAGCTTGTTTTTCGGGGCTTTTGTGTATTTTCCATCATGCAGGCGAGCGCCGCGGAAAGGCGACATCCTTTTCATTGATATTCCGCAATCCGACGCCCTGGTTTGATGTCGGAACAAAACACGAGCGACCTCTCGAGCTGCTCGTTGGCATCACATCAAGGACAAGGCAAGGACGGGCAAAAGTGTTTGTTGTCGCGCGGACTCGAACCCACCACAAATGATGAAAGCGCGCGTCCCGCTCCATCTTGTGCCGCTCCAGCAGGCCCACATGAGAGGGGCGGGGTTCAAAGCCTGTCACAACTTGTAACGGAAATTTCCCAAGCCCAGGTCGGAGATGTGAAGTGATGCAAAATCCACAAGAATAATAAATTGGAAAAACAAAGCTCTCCATCCATTCTCGACCGCTGAGAGCCCCTTACCCCAATGAGCGGCGAACAAGAAGGTCGCCAATGTTTGCCTCACGTTTGCCAGACGTGAGGCAAACATTTCGCAAACGTCGGCGACCCCGAACCAACCCTGACAATCTCTGACGTCAATGTGCATTTTGTCCCTTTGCCAACAGTCGCCATTGTTCGCCCCTCAGTAGGCTCGGGGCTTAAGCAGAAGCTTATCTCCAACCTCGCAAGGACCTCGCTGAGAGGTTTTTTTTTTTCCCATTGTGAAGCGATCCCACGCAGGGGGCGAAAAATGGCGACTGTTCGCGAAAACTGTTCGCGAAAAACCCTGTGAGCCGACAACCAACGGCAATCTTTTTCGACCGCTTAGCGTGGTCATGTTTGCGCGCTGGAGTCGATCGCAGCTAATTTTGCGTGAGAGCCACCATACATCTCGGATTGGTCGTCAGCCATTCTCAGGCAGAATCCACTTCGGCTTTTCTTTCATTTTCGACAGCTCGTTTCCCTCCGCTGTGCCTTGGGCCTCTCATCTTGCTTTTTGGAACACGCCGCCCAATCTTTAATCAGTCCAAAAATAAGTTTGGACAACATCCCATCACTGGCACGTGTTGATGGCCGCCTCTGCCAGGTTGTTGTTACCCCATCTCGCTTCTGTTTTCCGTATTTGGGTCACGTCTCGTCTGTGTTGACACAGACGGCTTCTTTCGGGGCGGATTGAAAAGACCTCCGAGCAGATCCTTATTGCGGGTGTCTGGTGGCCGATGTTACCCAGCGATATGTCACGCTGTTGACGAGCGCCGCGCGGACGTCGGCGTGTTTGTGCGGAATTTCCCCGAGCGTGCCGAAAGTGCCGTCGCCTGCTGACCGTAGACTAAACCGCTATGTTTCATGTTGTCAGCCTCCTCTTGTGATGCCCGATTAGAGTGATGCAATGCGCTGAAAGGACCAACAGCACTCTTTGGAACCATCGAGCCTGCAAGATGCGGACACACAAACATGGCTCCTTGTTTTAGTATTTAGCATATTTCCGAAAAAAAAAAAAATATATATATATATATATATATATATATATATATATATATATATATATATATATATATATATATATATATATATATATATATATATATATATATATATATATAGATAGGGAGGCCCGGTGGTCCAATGGTTAGCGCATCGACCTCACTCACAGTGCAGAGGTTGTGGGTTTGATTTCGGCTCCGGCCTTCCTGTGTGGAGTTTGCATTTCTCCCCAGGCCTGCGTGGGTTTTCTCCGGGTACTCCGGTTTCCTCCCACATTCCAAAAACATGCATGGCAGGCTCATTGAACACTCTAAATTGTCCCTCGGTGTGAGTGTGAGAATGGATGGGTGCGCCCTGCGATTGGCTGGCGACGAGTTCAGGGTGTCCCCCGCCTACTGCCCGAAGACAGTGAGGATAGGCCCCCCACCGCGACCCTTGTGAGGTTAAAGCGGATCGGAAAATGGATGGATGGAGATATATATGTGTGTGTGTATGTGTGTGTGTGTGTGTGTGTGTGTGTGTGTGTGTGTGTGTGTATATATATATATATATATATGTATATATATATATATATATATATATATATATATATATATGTATGTATGTATATGAACTCCAGCAGCCAGATTGTGTCGCAGTTTCACATTGGGGTGTCATTGTCAGTGTTCCTTGAAGGATAAGGGCGTGTGTGTGTGTGTGTGTGTGTGTGTGTGTGTGTGTGTGTGTGACATTGGTGTGCACTCGAATGGCAGATGAGTGACCCTCTCAGCAAAAGGTCAGCGGCACTGCAGGGCTGATTTGGAGACGCTTCCTCCACTCAGCAACTAATTAAATGTCAGCAATTCAGATTGGACGTCGAAGCATGCTGGGAATTGTCCGGGAGTGCAGGAGGAGCGTTTAAGGGGAGCGACGGCAGAGGAAGAAAGGGGGTGAACTGTGCTTTAAATGTCATGCGTTTGAGAAGTTTTCATTCTGGGATCCCCAGAAAGTCTCGAACTTTCAAAAGCAAGCTTTGTGTGGTGGTCCTCGGATTTTTTTTTTTTTTTTCCTTTGTAGTTGCACATGATGGGGAAGACACCCAAATTCGAGTTTGGTTCCACTGACGTATGCCTCGTTCATCGTGGATTCATTTTGAACCCTACTTTAATGTCGATAACGTTAAAGTACGTGAAACTTCTCCAATGAAAATAAATGAAGCTATTCTGAGCCACTCTATCACAAGTCGCACGAGTCCCCAAACTCATTATCTTGTTAATGTAATTAATACAACACACACACGCACTGCTTTCATCCATTTCAAACCGAGTTTAACTTTTAAAACACAGAGTGGAGCTCAAACAATTCCCTCGGGTCCGGAAGAATCTTTTAAATGTTTTGGGGGGGGGAATAAAAGGTGACTTTGTGTGTGTATGTGTGTGATAAAAAAAAAAAAATATATAGAATAATAATAAAATAAAAGCCTCTCTTTCCCTTAATTAACTCAAAGTCACAGAGGTTAGCTGCTGCGGCTTCTGCTGTGTTGCCTTTTGGAAACAAGATCATTAGTTGAGGAATTTAGGAACTAAACCGATGGTATTCGCCACACACGCAGCTCTGCGTGTGCGTGTGAGAGTATTATGAGAGCGGGGTCATTACATTTTTCCTGAGGGAAGATATTGGAAGCATCTTCCTCCCCATAAAAAGCTGTTGAATAATTCACCATGCCCCAGTTTCTGCCCATTAGCTTGACACACTGCTGGAACTATCTTGCCGGGAGTAGTTGACAGCTTTCTTACACACACGCACACACACGCGCGCACACAAGGTCACACATCCAACTTAGACACACACATCTTCTCATTTAGGAACTCCTTTCTCACCCTCCAGTTGTGAAAACAGCCCGATGATCGTTTCACGTCGTCGCGGCGCCTTTTCGCTCGTTGTCTGTGAACTAGGAAAAAGCATTTGAACCTCGTTTTTTTTTGCGTCTTCAGTCACCTCCCACCTTTCAACGCCGCTCATTTCCATTCTCGGCCCTCGCCGGGCCTCGTCACCTGCTAAGTTTGCCCGTTACGTTTCCTCGAGATGGCCTATTTGCAATTTCTGCTTCACCGTTTGCCCCGATGTACAAAAACAACCGCATTAGCTCAGTTTTGCGTTGGCGTTTTTAAAGGTTACAGGCCACAAAATGGTGGCAAACGTTTTATGATATATCATGGTCACATTTTTTTTTTCCTTCACAAAAGCCTGATATTGCAACGGGGGTGTGAACACTTTTTAGACACATCGAAAGCAGTTACTCTAAAACCACATATAAGAAAGTTGACGCTCACAATATTGGTTCCGAGCCGCTTTGCCGTCACAGAGAAAATTGCTCACGCGGATCGGGAGAGCCCTACGGGCTTGACTCAATAGAAGCCCGCGACATAAACATTTAATTTGATCATCGTCAAACCTTCTTTGGCTCCACTCGAGCCGTTCATTTTTCATGCAGCACTTCAACGCGCGGGACTGGCCTGGTGTTGTTTGAGTGGGCTCGATATTCGGCGCGCGCTTAAGTGAAACACAAGTGATGGAGGTCAATATGGCTTCCTGGAATGGCCTGTTCAAATATTGAGCTGTGCTTAAAGTTTCAAGTCCATCTCGCGGTAGCCTACCCCCCCCCCCCCCCCCACCCCTCCCGTGATCCCATCTCACATATTCAAAGCCAATAATTCATGTGCCCAGATGGGAATGTTTCAGCTGCCCAAGGCTAAATTAACCTGAATTAATGATAACCAGACGACAGCTCCTCTTCTATTTCAGGTCTGGTTTGATCAACTGCATTTCCGCGCAGATTCTTCCAAGTCACATTTAGAACCGTTTTCATTTGTAGTCTTGTGTAACATGTCTCATATCTGCGCAGGGTGTCTCTTTTGTCTTCTGCTTCCTTTAATAATAACGTCCACCTTGGTAAGATCAACTGTTTGCTCACCAAAACAGCAGCACCTGACAGTCTCTGTGTGGAGTCTTACTTTGCGTTATATCTGAGTGCCTTGCGAACGCCCAAGGGGGGGAAAAAAAAAGATCATGTTGCGACGTCTTCTCTCCAAAACAACACTTACAGTCGTATTCTTTCTCCTCTGCACAAAAGTGACTAATAGGTTAGACGCAACTGTATATTTTGATAAGCTGAGGGAACTGTATACTTATTTTCAACCATTGTGCTTTCCTATTGCCTGCAGAACAGCCACTGGCTTGGAAAAATAGAGCAGTAAAACCCTTTTTTTTTGACAAAAGTCCCATAATATTTGCATTTTAAAGCTGTAGTAATCCTTTCAAGCCAAACCACTGCTAAGCAGCCATTGATTATGACTGTGCTGTCATAATAAGACATAGAGGGCTACTACACTTGCATACGCTATTTTACATATCTTAGCCGTGTGGGGTGTATTTCATTTCGGATGTGGATGAAGAAAAGTAAAAAAAAAAAAGTCTTCTGCGATGTGTCATTTTGTGTTAGTGTGTGTGTGCGTGTGCCTGACTTCTATTCGGTGATATTGCTGCGACGTTGATACTCGAACACAAACACACACACGCGCGCACACAACACTGTGATTTAAAGTTCAAACTGTAGATCACAATGCAGAAAGTGGCTGTGGAGTCAACGTTTGACAAGGAGGTCACGGATGGTGTGCTGGGACTGGAAATGGAAATACATTTCACAGTGTGTAAAACAGTTCAGCTCTCGCCGGACACTTCATTAGGTACCTCCGCACAAGCTGACGAGAGCTACGGTGTACTTGCCCCCCCCGCTCCAATACGGCTTCTGGCCGCCGAAGGGCATTTAAAATCAATGTTCCGATTCCCCTCCACAAAAAGTGCTGATGCTCTGGGCTTTCTCGGCATTTAACCGCCAATGCGTCTCACCGCGTTGGGTTGCTTCAAAGCTTGTAAAAGGTGAAGTTTTCCAATCGCTTCGCGCAGACCTTGAAACCGCGGCTCTAGTTCAAAGGGATTCGGAAAAACGTGCTCGGACCAAAGGCCGATGTACACACACCGGCCTCTACATTAGGTACACCTTGCATACGTGAGGAATCGCGGTCGACCCCTTGGCTGTATTCCCTTTTGCAAGGGTTATTTTGAGATTAAATTGGCGTCACGGTTTGCGCTCAGCTTTGGAGGTCAGTCTCCGCAAAAAACACATTCGGGTGAGGGCACACCGCGAGGCTTCAGCGTGCCAGCGTGGCAGCCGCATGCGGCTAACGTCTTTTAGCATGCATGTATTCACTCAGAAGTCAGCCGAAGGCAGCGGCGTGGAGTGGCAAGCGGGCATATCTGGGAAAAGGTGTTGTCCCGCGTCATGCTTTATGAATCAAAAGTGGTTCGGCAGGAATTTGGATGGGCGAGCATTGCTCCGTGTCTTAAAATGCGGCGACGGAGCTGTCGGATTGGCGGCGAAAAAAGAGAGCAGTGTCGCAAAAGCTCCGTTCTCATTTTTAAAACGCTCCAGTCCAGTGATGTGCACACGGCAACTGTGCTCACAAGAAGCTTCATCGTTTTGGAAGTTGCGCGATACAACGTGCATCAAGACACAATTTGTCGCATCACGAAACCGCCGTCGGTGTATCGTGTAACGTTAGCTCATCGTTTAGTCTTTCGGCTTACATGCTATATATGTTAGCATCCACTCAACAAAATTATTTCGTACACGCCGCTGATATTTCCTTGATTCTATCGGTCATTAGCAGCGCGATGGTTTCGTTGTGAGCTCGTCTGTCTCACAGTACCAGTATTTGTTTGTCAGGATACATAGTTCATTGAAGACTCTGAATTGTCCATGGGGGGGGCGTTTGAGTGTCTGTTCTTTTCTTGCCCAAGATTTTCCAGCGACCAACTCGGGCTGTACGCGAACTGGGATAAACTCCAAGTCACCCGCCATCCTAATGAGGACAAGCACTACAGAAAAGGAACGGATGGCTTGATGGACGGACGGAGATTTTGTGCGACGGGCTGCCTCTGTGCTGCAGTGCAATCAGTGAGTGCAAGGAGTCCGGGCTCATTACGCGGGACGAGTTTACAGAGTGCGGAGTGAAGGTGAGAGGCGCACTGCTTGATGGCGTCAGAAGAGTTGAGGCTTTGTCCTTCCTCCCACACGCTCCACGCCACCCTGCCTCTCTCTCTCTCTCTCCCTTGATACCCCGCCAGTGTTCCCTCTAATAAGCGCGACTCCCTCGCCCTCGCTCACGTGTCTGTTTGCGCGTGTAACATCCATCCATAACAACATCATTATCAGCTTTTGTTTGAGGCCCCGCCCCACCCACCTCCACACTTTTTTCTGCCCCCCACCCAACCCCTCGCTGCCCCTCGTCTCCTCTGCCTCGTCTGCACACGCTTGGCAGCCTCGTCGGAGATGAAGAGAGGCAGAGGAGGGAGGATGGAACCACGTTGGCTGCATTAGCATATCAGACACATGGTGAGGGCTGGAGATTGGGTACTGGAGCAGATGTCAATTTACATATTCAACATGGGTCCGCTGCCGCTGTAGGTCGTGCGAGTGCGCGCGCGCAGGGATGGAGGCATGTCACGGACGTGACAAACGTGACGGCCGGAGGCGAGCCGCATGCAAATGGCGGGCAAGGCGGAATCAGAACGGCGACTCCGGTCTGGCCAAGATGACGCCGTGTGACTTGGAGGCTCCGGCGGCTGTCTTGCGATTCGACGAAGGCAAGCGTCGATGACAAAATTAGAGAAGAAATACGTTCCAGGCACAAACTGTCGTCGTCAAGTTGGCATGCGCACCAAGAAGAGTTTCCCAACTGACTGAAAAAATGCGAGCAGTAGCCTCAGAACCGGTGGAAGTGAAATGCCAACTCCGAGTTTGACGGCTGCACGTCTGCTGACGGGATGCCTCGTTGATCAAAGGCCCGACAGACGCCTTTTTAAGGTTACGACGCACTCCATCCAATCCTCGCGAGCGGCCAGTGTTCAGGAGACAAAAAAAATAAATAAATACTGCAGCCGAGATGAACTCCAGCTCGCCCGCTGCCTTAATGAGAAACAAGCCCGATAGAAAATGGATGGCTAGTCATCACTAATCCCGACTGAGTGCAATTAATAATTAGAGCCATCAGTTGCCATTGCTCAGGCCGGAACGAATGGCGAATGTCAACATTTGAATGTCAAGTCAGCTGGGAAGGGCTCCATCTCACCCCGTGACCCGAATGAGGACGACGAGTGCTATCAAAAATGGATGGAGAGATGATATATCTATTTTTTTTTCCCGAGCTGCCTCAGGGAACTGGTCAAATCCCCTAAATCTGTGTGACAATATTGGCGTAATTAATGAGAGTAAACATGTCATGCTGCTCGGTGGTTATCTGACTCTCACACAGTCCTGCTCACGTTTGTCTTTCTGAGCGGCACCGTGTGCGTGAATCTCCTACAAGGGACTCAACTTGAGAGGTCGCAGCCGGATGGGTTTGCGGTGACTGCATGTATGCTTGCCCCTCTTCATTTATTGAGGATCTGTGATCCAACCGCATCCAACGGGCGCGTACGCAGGCACGCCGAAGCGGCGGTTCTGCGGTCGGCTGGTCGGTTGCCGCGGCAACCTTTATTTTGTGGCCTCCGCTGCCGTCGAAATCACTTTGTCGTTGTAAGATCTTGGGCATTCTAGGCGATTTATGGGCGGCTGTCCCATCAAGGGCAACTGAAAATGATTATCCGGATTATTTTGTCGTTGCTCACGGGGAAAACTGGACCGCAAGTGAGATCCAAAGCCAGGACGTGTCATCCACTCGGTCTAACTTCGCCCCGAAAGTCAGGATGCGCTTTTGCCGTTCGTTTTCCGGCTTCTTTATTGCTCTTTTTCTCTCGACGTCCGTTGTTCTTGTCATCCCCCTTTTCTTCTCCGTCCTTCTGCGTCAGACCCGGTCCACTAGCACATTCAATACGCTATTGATCGGTTTGCCTCTGTGTTCTCTGACCTTGCTGTAGTAGTGCCGGAGAGGTCGCGGCAGATAGATTTTTTTTTTTCCTTCGGAAAAAGACACTGTCATGTTCAGTAATCGATGGTTGCAGCGTGCCAATTAACAGCCAAACAAGCTCCCCCGTTTAGCGTCCGGCAACGCGAAAAGTACATGATTTGGGATGAGTGCTGAGGGGAAGTCACGTCTCGTACGGTCAAAAGTGGAAGATCGCTCTAAGTGGTGCTCGTGCCTTTTCCTTGGAATTACTTTCTTCAGACCTCAGATTGTCGCTGATATCGCGACTGAAAGATTCTGAGTGGCCTTGGTGACTTTTCCTAAAACGGCTTTCGTTTTTCCTAAAACTGCTTCTCCACACTTCGGATTGGCTAAGAATTCCTGATGGAATTATTATAGTCAAGTGCCGCTTCATGCTTAGGCATGTACTGTATCTTTCAATCTGTGTTTACATCAAACAAGGTTTTTTTTTTTTTGTGTGTGTGATGGAAAAGTACTTCTGAAAAAAAAATAACCTTGTATGTGTGGGCATAGCTTTGATTTTTCTGACTGTTTAACTAACAGTTTGTCTCTTATTCCCTTGTGGATTTGATGTTGAAACAGACGCATCCCTTGGTCTGTGCCTGAATACACACTGCGGCACACACACACACACACACACACACACACACGCGCGCGCACAAAAGCTCTGCATCACACCAGCAGCCCCCTGAGGAATTTCTCCTCCACAGATGGTGGTAGAAAAATCGTTGCTTCCATAGTGACACCCTCATGAAACTTCCAGCCCCCGCTCACTCCCTATCCTCCAATCTCGTATCGTTCCCTCCTCCCGCTTCATCCCTTTTTCTTTTTATCTCCCGCTCATTCCCATCTATTTTTTTTTTTTTGTCCTTATCGACAGAGACCCAACATCCAAACTTCTGTCTTCAGTCACTCTTTCGTCCTTCACTCTCTCCACTGGCTTTCATCAGTAGTTTTTCACTTTGCTTTAAGGTCGGGCAACTAGCTCTATTCCCTGCTTAACCCCCCCCCCCACCCCCACCCCCACCACCATCGTTCTTCTTGCTAGAACCTCTTCTGAGCACAGTGCTGTCACCAAGCCTCTCAGGGGGTACTAATGGAAGGAAGCATGAGCAGACATGCCACTTAAAGCCACTCTTTTCAAATGGGACTGTGCTCTTATTTCCACACACAGACAAACACACACACACTGCTCAGATTTACATCATGCATCCCCAAAGCAAAACTACTCACACAGGGGAGGTATCAGAATCCATTCTGGTACAAAGACTGTGCCGCTGCAGTACATGCATCCATCTACGGACTTTCTCCTTTTCTCAACACCTGCATGTCTCTTACTCAGCGTGCGACGATTATGTCATTGCTATGTCCTTTGCCATTGGTCTTGCAAAAAAAAAAAAGCATTTTGGAGAGTTAATCACTGCGTCCCGCCAGGTTGCGTTGAGCCGTCGCAGCCACGTCACGTGATCACGCGAGTGCACCTTGACGGACGGCAAAAGTTGAATGAATGCCGAATCGAAGTGGACGGAAAACGCAGCGATTTGTTTTTGCGCATCTAACCATGACAACCACCGCCTCAACTGCTGCCTGCTGTGTTCACGGTTTCCATCAAATCGCCGACGTTACCGGAAGTCGCAGCGCACGAGCGTTGTCACTGTTTTCAATGCAGTATATCCCCTTAGACTGGAGCTGATTTAAAAGCTCATAAAAGTCTGGACCCATACCAGTTGTTTTTTTGGTCGCTGACTGGTTCCCTGGATGCTACCCTCACGCCGAGGGGGACAAGATACCTTGTCATGGCCAAGGTAAAACACGCTCATGATGCTAACTGACGTTTTTGTTTGTTTGTTTTTTCAACATGATCCGTCCTATGTTTGCGCCCAGCAACGTGCAGTAATTTAACGATTATGAGTAAAAATGTATGAACAATAATCTCTTTTCGGTTGGTTGCTGCTATCCATCGGCGACTTTTATCGTCATCAGCTGGTATTTGATTACCAAAAAAAAAAACCGCCCTCGTCTTTTAGTGCAGCCGTCCGTACGGCAAGATGTGAGCCTTTTAGAAGATAATCATTTCTATAACTAGATGGGATAGGACGAGACGCTTTCCAGGAATTTCAAGAGATGCAAATTGTTTAGTTGTGTCGTGGCGGAGGGGGCGTTCCTACGAATGCCGTGACGTCACGCGAAAAAAATGAATGAATAAGGTCAATGGGGGGGGGGTAGCATCATTTCCATAGCATGCTCGTCATGTTACTTTCAGACTCGAAATTAGCCTAAAGGTTTTACATGCCCAGATATTGACTGACAGTTTGTCGCTCGTCCTAATCGGGACACTGGAATAGAATATAACAATCTTGCAAATCGCCGCAGTGAGTCACTGCGTTTAAAGACTCTATTGGCCACCTAATGACAACATGACCAGTGACTCAGAACTTGGACGATGTCGGTAGTCGGAGCACGGTGAAAAGTGTGACTTCAATTGAGACGCAAGCTAGAGGAAAGCGGATTCATCAACGCCCGTGGACTGATTTCAAAATGCCACTCTTGACTGAGACTTTTTATAGGTGGAAAAATCCGTTTCCTGTGTGCCAGTTGTCATCAAAACCAGGAAAAAGTCCAAGTACGCGTTTGTCTTCAAGCTACACACAACCACAGCACACGCGATTACATTTAAATCCAAAAAGCACGGACGGGTGCCTCTCATCCGTTCCCAAAATGTTGAATCACCAAAATGTATTATTATGGGGCACTTCAAAGATAGATTGTGTCAATGCAATTTGCCATCGTAAGAAATCACAGTTAAAGGAACCGTGTGCAAGAATGACTCAGAACCGCGACACCTGCAGGTATAGCCATGGTTGGGATGAACAGAAAAAGCTCACATGACGGGAAAGCAAACGCTTCTTAGTCGTGTCATCACAGCAACAAAATATCTATCCGCGCGTAACATGCACGTCGTAATGACTGTTTGTGTGTAACTTTAAAAGCAGATTACTGGCTCCATGTTTTGCCTTTCTGTCTTTTCCTGAGCAAGGACTTTCTTTGTTTATGATTTGGCTCGCATGCCTTTTCCGAAGATGGCCTGGCTTGAGGTGTTTGATTGGCCAGCTTGCACTTTCCGACGAATGACATTCTCAGCTATCTGATTAGCTATCATACGCTTTCCTCAAATGGACTTCCTTGGGCCTTATAATTGCCGCTGTGATTGTGAAATGACTTTCTTGACACTTCTGATTGGCTATCTCAACATTTCCCAGGAAAGAGTCTCTTCAAGGTTCCGGTTGAAGGCTTGATCTTTTCCCAAGAGTGACTTTCTTCAGGCTTCTGACTGGCTATCATGCCGTTTCCCGATATGACCCCGTTCAGGCTTTCTGGCAGTTGCACCTTTTCTTGGAAACGGGCCGCTTGTTGGCCATCGTACCTTTTTCTTCAGAATTGCTTTCCTCAGGCTTGGGCTTGTGTTTTACATACGGTCGTGCCACATTGATGCATTTCCACCTTTTTCTATTTCCATGTCCCCATGGGGCCAAACACGTCTGCAGGTCCCAATCTCACAGCCCTCGGGGCCAAAGAAGGCGGCATATAGATATGATGGCAAGTGGCTCCTTCTTTTAAATTATTTTTTTTTATACGAGCTCTCTGAACAAATGGATTCTTCTAAATGAGTTACACCGGGACAGCTGGTGAGGGACTCCGTGTGAAGGGAGGGGGCGCGTTGGCTGCGGCACCACCTTCACCCGGCAGCGCGTTTCCGCGTGTCGGCATGAACGCACCGCCAGGCGAGGAGAGGACAGGGACATATTATTAGGGAGGACCGAGACAAACCTCGCACACTCTTGATGACATTTCAGCGAGAGGAAAGATGGATCGCGCCGTTGTAGAGGCTCAGCGGGGGAATACATTGTGCGTATTAAAAGGCTTTGCAACTATGGAGGGAATAGATGTCAGGCCAGCCCTCTCATGTCATTTACTTGCCCCGCTTTCTCTCGCGCTTTCATGTGCCAGTCTCAATAAGTCACACTCGGGGGCCGCGAATCTGCGCGTACTCGCGCGAGAAGGCTAATTCCGTGCGACAAACGCCTCACGTGCATCCCAACGCGTGGAGGGTTCTATCCCATCTTAATCACGGGTAGAAGGCCGTTAATGAACTCCGCTGTCAAGCCGACGCGTGTCCAGAGCTGCAGCCGTCAACCTCTCCCGAGTCTCGTTACCGCTGCAACGGGCGAATGGGAGAAGCGATGACCAAACCAGCGGGGCTCGCGCTTTCCTATCTTTGCCGTTACGTATTGGGATGCGGTCGTGCGGGAGCCACCTGTCACACCAAACAAACGAGAGCTCAACAGAGTCTTCAATGTTTGTCACCTGCAAAGTCGTCCCGCTGTTCAGTCACCCGTCAGCATTTTTGTCCCTTTGGAACTCTCCGTGTTATGAGTCGGCGGTTGACCTCGTGTTCCACGAAGGCTCCGCTCTGATACGATGAAACGTGTGAAACAATATTTGGAATTTCAATTTCTGCCAAGTTGACACGACTCCAATTGAACGTGACAGTGATGTGATTGTGAAACGGTTTTCCTGAACCGCTTTTTTATGTATGCCAGGCGCCGCCGGGAGCTGGACTCTGCTCTCGTCCATTTTGGGCCAAAGGCTGACGACGTCTTGACGACATCGCCACACTGTCACTGAGTGGGAACCCAACTCATCTCAAATCAGGCAAGTGAGGCAGTTTTCATAGCCGATAGGGGGGAGCGAGTGCAAATAATGTCGTCTTAAATGGCAACAAGCTATTAAACCGAATGTTCGTATGTATTTTTATTTATTTTTCTTTCCCATTCCATTATGCCGGTGCGAGGTCTCAACTTACAAATTGCCCATATCTAGCATACTATCCAATTTACATCCATGACCGGGTGATTTATTAGTGTCATCATGGCCATATTAAAAGCGTAGCTCTTAGTAGCACGCATGTGATCACATTTAACTGAGTGCCCCCCGACCACCACCACCACGTGTAACTTTTACGCCATTTCACTAGGCGTTGTTAGTTATGAATATTTCAACTGCCTTGTCTTCGTCTTCCCTTTCCGGTTCAACGCATGTAATGGCCGAGTGTGATGTGCTGCATTTTAAGGCTCGTTAGTATTCTAATGAGCGATAGCGCCGCCGCAGAGACCCAAAAAGTTTAATGAAGGGGGATATGTCCTATATGACCTCTAATTGAATTTTGGGGAGCATTTTACAATGCAATTTTGCGATGCTTTCCAAAGACCGTCGAAGATTGACACAAAGGAGCCGCATCGATAACTTGGAAACACCAAAAGCCCGAGAAGTTTGGATTTGGCTTGTAAAAGACTCCGTGCTAAGTGTAAGAAAAAAAATCTTAATCATGCCCAAAACTAAAAGGGGAGGAAGAAAGGAGCATTTCTCTTACAAGTCCCCCGCTTTAATTAATCTCATCTCAGTCTTGGCGGGATTAAATATTTCATTAGAGAAAATAAAAATGATGAATAGACATCCCTTAATTGACTTCAAACGGAATTGAGTTACCAGGCGTCCGCTCCCACCGCGGCGCCGCCGCCTTCCACGCGAGCAGATAAAGTAAACAAAGCTTCCAGTGGTTTTGATGGCTCTCTTTTGGAAGGCACAATAGAAGTCAAAGGCGGTTCTCATGAAAGGACCTTTAATGAGAAGTCGGGCATTGCAGACAACATGCTGCGTTTCATGCTTCAACTTTTCTCCAAAAGTTTACTGCTCAATGTCAACATTTGCAGGCAAGTTGACATTGCACAAGTTGAAAAATCCTTTTTTTAGGGGGGCTGGGGGGAGGCAATAAATGTGTTGGCGTGATGTGTCGAGCTAAGGAGTCGCACAATTTCCCCGACAAAGAGAAGTATCTCCATATCTCACTCTGCCGCACGTCCACGCGTGACATGGCCCCGCGGTGACCTGCAGTTGATCGCTCTTCTGTTTCTTTCGTCCGCGATGGCAAAAAAGGAGACGCTCGTGCGGGCTCTTTACGAGGAAATGGGCGACGCGCTTAAGCAAGACGCATGAGGGGAAGTGAGAAGGCGCGGAAAAAGCCGTGTGGCAAAGAATGACGAGCTTGCTGGAGTGGGGCAGGCCTTAGGGCAGACACATTGGAACATGTGGTTGAATGGAAAGCGCGAGAAGACACACACACACATGTCCGAGATGCCATCATTCGCTTCCACACACTCCCACTGAATGATTAATGTCTTCATGCAGGCACACGCTTGACCCTCTGGGAAAAGCAGGCCAGCGCTTGAACACGATTCATTAAGTGGCGTGTGTGTGTGTGTGTGTGTGTGTGTGTGTGTATGCACATTCCCGGGACTCTGGACAAGTTTTTTTTTCCTCATTATGGGGAGTGTGGTACCTCTCAGGCAGGGAGAGAGAGAGAGAGAGAGAGAGAGAGAGAGAGAGAGAGCAGCGTTGCCATGGCGATTGTGTAATTATTCCGTTTGGGAAGAGCAAAACTCCTGGAGGTATTATTATTATTATTATTTGTTATGATTTTAAAAAATAAAAAAGGAATCACCCGTCTCACCTGAGGCTGACAATCAGCGAGACACAAAATCCCCATGGTGGCGAGGGGGTTAAATTCCGATCCCATTCTCAGCGTGGCTCAGCGGAGCCCCTCAAACCGCTCCACTGCTTGTCATGCTTGACCCAGTAGGCCCGGCGCCGAGTGTGTGCTTGCCAAGGATGCCGCGCTCCCGGGGGAGGGCAACCTCTGGCTTGTGGGCCATGTACTGCGGGACCCCAGAAAGTCTTTGATCTGGCGCACCTTAGCAGAAGTCAGATAAAAGGCCTGTGTGACTTCGAAGTTGCCACACAACTACACAATGAGTGGATTTTTTTAAATTTTTTTTTTTGTCCTCTTGTGCTACAGTCCCCTTTTCGTCTCTGGCCTCAGCAGGCAGCTCTCGGCAGGAGGAAAAAAAAACCCCACCTTGCGTGTTCAGTGCACGCCACTGACGCAGATTCCATCTCCTGTACCTATTGTCACTTATCGCTGTTGCCCTGACGTGACACTTTTTTTTCCTTCTTCAAGGGTGATGGAATGATTTGACGGGCAGCAGCCGCTCTGCACTCACCCTTGGCGTGAGCCTCTTGTGGCTTACATCAACAGTAAAATGTGTCCTGCCACCGTGCCAGGATCAGGGAAACGAGCCCATTTCAATTAATTGCGCTGGAAAAGAAGTCTTTATTTGCTGCTCGTAATACGGTATCGGTTTGTTGACTTTTCCATGCCAGTGACGTCCGGGCAAGGCGAGGCAGTTGTCGTGATCTTGCAAATTTCATCCGAAAAAGCAACCCGGTTGTGCTTCACGTGACACCTAAAAAGGCAAAACGGCTCAAGGCAAAGCAAAGAGAGCAAAAGTAGCTTACTCAGAATTATTGCGAGAATGTGCACTGACAACAATTTCACGGGTTAACAAACAAACGATTTAACGGCACGTCAAAGCAAAGTCAAGAAATAAAGAGTAACGTGCTAAAATGGCTGATGGGGAAATTGATTCTGAACACTTAAAAACTTTAATCAAATGTGTTGGGCAAAAAAACAATTAATAAAAAATAGGCGGGGCAAGTTCACTTCTGTTGGCAGCTTGTTCCCCTGGCATGCATCACAACACTTAAATGCCGCTTCACCATTTTTGCTTTTGGACTCTTGGCCCCACTCATTGAATGCGACTCCAAAGCCCGATTGGGTTTTGACTCAATTTGTATTTCTTGCATGTATTCCGGGTCCAAACCTTTCAAGAAGAGAATAATCTGCTCTGATTTCTTTGTCCTGCGACGTTTTGAATGTGCGGCAGCTGTTTTACACTCTGCATAGGTATTGGCAGTGGTCTCCAAACACCGCTCCACGGGCCACAATTTTTTGTTTCAGTTTTTCAAAAATTATTTTTGAAACTCATAAGCTTCACTTGAGTTCCCCCCCCCATTTAGTTTTTTTTTTGCCCTGTAAACCCTCAGATGCTTGAGTATCAGTGGCAGCTAATCCGCCATTTTTTCAGCAGAGCGTTTGTGCGCCTCTGATGCTCCAAAAAGTGTTTCAAGCTCAAGTGCATGCTCAAAGTCATGTCCTCATTAAATCAATCGCGGCACATCGCCGCCCCAAAAAGTGGAGAGAGGTGCGGAGAACATGGCGTCTCCACTCATCAGCACTCTGAACTGTCGACAGGATTGGTGACAAACGCATGCAAATGAATGGAGTGCCGTCGCAAAGACAAAGATCCGTTTTCCAGTTGTCTTCTCAATCTGGATCGTCACAAGACCAGGATACTAATTAGGAGCCGGTGGTCTTCTGTCACTTCTTCACAGACGCCACAAAAACGTTGTTTCTCGCCCCCCCTGTACCAAAACTTTAGAACCCGTCGTGGTTCACGGAAGCCTCACGAAGGAGACGAGAACAAATGAACGTTCGAACGCGGGGGCAGGCGGAGATGTGCGCTAACGCCAGATCGCCGCGTCGCGCGACTCCCCGCCGCCCGCGATGAGAAAATGAACGCGCGACATCATTACCTCTGCTTAGAACTTCCAAGAAGTGTTGTGTGCGCGGGAGAGCCCGCCGCTCCGGCTAATGACCGTAATCAATCATTTATCATTTAGCTGAGTCCAAGACGCGCAGTTCCTAATGACCGCCCCATGAAAACAATACAAAGAGCGGACGCCGGGCTCCCTTTTCCAACGGCCTCGCGTCCAATGGCCCCGCTGCGTATGCAATGCGGCGCTCCTCTCGGGATTGATTCCATTCAGGCTCGGCCGTGTTTTCGCAAGGACGAGAGGGGAGCCGATTGTCTTGTGTGGAACTTGCAGACGCACCTCGCCGCGGAGAATGTGATCCAGCGCCATTTGGATTCAGCGGAGCGACACGCAGACCGCTTGTGCAATAAATTCCAGATTTACCAAGTGATGTTCCAAGACCTGCTTTCAGGAAATGACAGATGAAGGCCGAAGCCTTTTCAAGGAGGGACGCCCGTCATTGAATTCGAGCCAAATCCCGCAGCTTTTGCTTTGTGCTGACATGATTGAACGCCATCTCGGTTCGTTCAACGTAAGATTACAGAAGCGGAGCGCCCGTTTCCCGGTTGACGAGATGAAAGTCTTTTCCGGTGGTGGTTTGTCGGACATTTCACAGGAGAAAACAATTTTGTGCGGGTCATCGTGTATTGCTTGAGTTTCGGGTCTCGTGTGATCGCAGCTTTTTCTCATGAGCAGGTCGGAAACTAAACAATCACACGAAAATACGACACAGGCATATGTTGCCCTGGTCAGGATGAATAATTAATGCCCCCTTTTTTTTTTTTTTTTTTTTACATCTTCACGCAATTTATAGCTTGCTAATGAACAACTTCCCCTCCCTCCAACTGTTTACCTTCAAGATGTATAGACTCCATTTGTTCCGCATGCATATTTGACTAGACGCCGGTTCTTTGCAGGTTTGCCGTCGCGGTGTATTTAAATATTCACGTGTAATCCCGCACCTCCAAAGACTCGTTTTGGTTATTGATAGGGGCTGATTTGTCTTCGTAGCCTCTTTAGTCTTCTCGCCAGAACAACGGCTAATGAAATATTTCAATATTTAATGCCCTGCAACTTGTTTACCTCCATTTTACCTGCCGTCGTCACTCTGGTCCGCCTCGTCCCCGCTCCCTTCCTTTGCTTCGCCGCGGCGTCGCTCACTTATCAGACTTGGTGAATTAATGAGCGGGAAATGCGGGGGGAATAGACACACACTTTGAAATTCTAACATGAAATGAAGACAGTTTATTTAATCGTGTTTTTTTTCCCCGCCCCTTCCCTTGTCATCCGACAAGCTGCAAAACTTTGCTAGAAGTTTTCTGTTCGTGTATTTTGCTGCCTGTCATATTTAAAATCTTTGTTTTTTTTTTTTTTCCGATTTCTTCGGCCCTTCCGATTCTTCCATGATAACCTTCGCCTCTTTCCGTGGCACCGCATGCCCTCCATCAGCACTGCGGGCCAACCGCAGTTCCGCATTGTTCTCCGCCGCTCAGCAATTCGAGCTCGACGGTGCAAAAAAGGCGCCGCGCACCTCGGGGAGAAAAGCCCCCCCCCGCGGTTTTAAAATTGCTAATCAATAGCAACATTGGCACAAAAGGTCCACGCCGCGGTTAGTTTTTCGCGCTCCCTTTCTGTTCACGCCGCCCATTTCAAGCACGGAAAAGAGTTTTTCATGTTTTCTTTTATTTTGCGCCGCCGGTAAAATGGAACGCTCGTCGCGGCGACGGCGCAATTGTGGAAGATGAATATTGTATGGAATCCTGTCGAGCAGACGTCTTCATTGTTTGTTTTTTTTTTCAGTCGAGAATGGGAAAAACACAACTGAGAAATAATGGAAGAGTTCGCGGAGGTCCTCGAAATATATTTTCCGATCAATTTGATGTACGCGGCATCGGAATGTGTGCTCAAGTTAGTTTGAGGACTACCACGCAAACATATCTATTTTTGATAGAATTCATTTTTTAACTGACCCCAAAATGAAAATGGAATTTGTGGCCCTGTATCATTAAAACAAAAAGATGAGTCACGAAAGGCGAGGACTCCCTCTCATGCCGGTTTTAGGGGCCACGCCGAAATGCCGGGGAAGGTCCGACCTCGAAAAGGAACACTTGACATTTACAAACCCGAGAGCTCATAAAAACCACACCCGGCCAGCTTCAGACGTTTTATTTTAGCACCGACCTCCGCAGAAAATGGAGAAAAGGCGGCACTTAATGGAAGCAAATGCGCAGTGACACAACGGCGGGAATCAATGTGACTTTTCCTCGCTAAATGGGAGATAATGGCATCACAATGGAGGCGTGGGGAGATTGCCTACTCGGCCGGGCCTGATTGATCCGTTACAGCAAGAGTCGCTATGGGAGCCGCACAGTGTCCGGCCGCATTAGTCTCACGGGCGCGCCGACGTGCGGCAGAGTGGATTTGCCGAATCCCATCGAAGAAAACCCAGAAAGAGATTCAGCATCACTCTGTACTACGCCGATTCCCATATCATGGGATTTATATTGGTTTGTGGAACTGTTTTTTAAATTTTAATCCTCGTTTTGCACTCCTGTTCTTATAGAGGTGCCCAAGTGCGACTGAAATATTTCCCTCGTAGCATTTTTCCGTCGTCCTCGCTCGTGCCGCGTTCTCAAAAGGGAGGAACGGCGAGATGAGGTTAGCCTCAGCGCGCGCTTTGCGCAGACGGTTGATTGCATGCCGCGTGCGGACGGGGAGCTTGTCGTTAACGTCGCTTCGGTGGTTGCGTGCCAGTGAAGGAATGAACGGACACGTCGGGGCGAAGAAGTGGGCACAGCTGCGTACCCGAAGAGAAGGTCACGAAGGCAGCTCCGTGAATCACCTCGGCAGGGTTATCCCGCCGAGCTTCTTTGTGATTTATCCACGGCAGGAGAGGCCGGCCGCGAGTGGAGGTCAGATGCATATAGCACACATAGCCGAACACGCTGCGCACACCCACAGTAGCCATGTGCCACGGCGAGTCGTATGCCATCGAGTGTGCGAGCGCAAATGTTGTTTCCGCCCTCAAGGTCATTGGCGCCGCCGCCGGCCTCTTGTTCCTTTCGAACCGAGACAAACAGCCAAGCAAAAGCCTGACAAGCGACGCCATCCATCTTTGGAGGCGCCAGGTGATTTAAATGGGCGCGAAGCAGTTGCAGAGGACAAGTTAGGGGGGGGGGGGGTGACTCAGAGATGAGGACCCGAGCTGGTGTTATTCCACCGGAATTCCCTTTGATGTGACTGCCGGCGTGGTTTCTTCTAAAATGGCCTAATTTGGAGGCTCCATTTGCTCGTTGTTGAGCTGAAGGATGTTTTCGGGGCTAAGAAGAGAACGGGGGCACATTAAATGAAACACACACACACGCACGCACGCCTTAGCAAGACAGACAAAGCTCCGGTGACACAGAAGGGCAAAGCACGCAGGCAGGAATAAATCAGAGCTCCCGGTCCGGCTGATGAGGTGTATTTCACAGGCAGGAAGCGGCCTACTTACGACAGCCCCCGGCGGTCATTAATCTCCAAGAGACAAGCCCTCTGTCCTGGAGCTGGCACAGGTACGCCCGCGCTGGCCTGCCCTGGTCCAGTGGCCCGCAAGACTAATGGGCTGACCGCTTGTCAGCTACGGAGATGCTGCCGCTGTCTCCGTAGCTGCCTTTCCACCACCGCTCGAATGCGGTTCATCTCCCCGTTGCACAATTGAGAACCGAATTTGGGCGACGTATCGCGAGTGATGGGCGACCGTGGACGTCGGGAAAAGCAGGTTTCTCGAAATCAAAAGCGCTGACTGTCACCTGTGTCGTCCAATCGTGACTCCGCATTTCAGATTCGCCATGCTTGACGTTTTAACTTCCATAACAACGACGGGTCAAAACAAAGCTAAGGTGTAGCAAAAGTTCAAAGGTGACAGTAATACAACCTGATCATTAAAACCCATGACGGTCCCAGGCGTCTCATCCAATCCAAGCAATCGTTGTACTCTTTACGCATGTGTAACTATCCTCTCTGTGGATTAGATTTGACATGAGCAAAATCAAGGAGAAGCACACGCCAGAGAAAAAAAAAAGGTGTTTGAAGAGTATTGGCTTCAGCTTCTTGAGTTGACTCAGTTGAAGGCTTGACTTTGATTCAAGCTAAATATGATCAAACAGTCCAAGTAAATAAGAATCCCCCCCCCCCACCCCTCCATGCCGGAGGTTAGAAGAAACCCAGGTGGGCGTGCGCAAAGCCAGGAAGTTCTAAAAATTGAAACGGCTAAACGGAACATTTGCTTTCATCAAATGTGTGGGAGAGAGTTGCGCTCATCCCGCAGCATCTTGGCCAAGACGCCGCCGCGCATAAAATGACGCGGCCAGGCAGGTGACGAAGGCTGGCACCAGACTCCCCGCAAAGAATCGCTCTTGGCAGCTTGCGCGCTTGAATATCCAGCGCACTGCAGGAAGCCGGCGCGCTCGCTTGCAGCTTTCGCCGTGTTTATTCTCCGGCGTCCCGTGCCAGATGCCAGAGGAGCTTTCCAGCCTCAGCCGCAACACAACCGGCTGAAGACGGAGATAATCTGCCCGAGTCCAAGTTTTTGTTTAGCTTATTTCTTTGGTGTTGCGCTTCGGACCAGTTATTCCTAAACGAAAGTCGGCTCCGTGATTTTTGGGGAGCGCTCCGCAAATAGCAGTTGTTCATTTAAGTGTAGCCTGACTGTTGGACAGCGCACCCGCGCGAGGATGCGCATTTAATTTTGTCGCCTGGCAGCGACGCCAAACTTCAAGCGAGGCAATTTGGCTTCGCTTGGCATCAAGATTGACAGCAAAGGGAGAAAAGTGACTCAAAATGCTCACTAAAGCTGGCTAATTGAAGTCCGACTCAACCAACTTTCGAGTTTACCCCCCGCCCCCCCAAAAACAAGCTTTGCCTTTGCCGCTTTGACTGATAGTCTGGCAATTGAGCCAACAGCCTGAAATCGATTCCCATTCCAAAACTGTTGCTGTGGACCCGCGCTTGTCTGTCCCGGCACGTCAACCGGCAACGCCTCCAGTTCCCCTGTCACCAAGAATAAAATGCATGGATGACAACTAAGATGATTGAAGTTTGTGCGTTCGTGGAGGTTCGAATTCATGGCAGGTGGCCCCACCTGCAGAAGCCAGGCTTGACCCATCGCACCCCCCACACCCCCCATACACCCCCTTTCTCCTCGCCTACCTGCTCCCACCTGCCCGCGTCGCCGTAAACAGATGGAGCTGTCAACGGACGTCCACCCGAACACGAGCCGGGGCGGGGCCGACGGCCTCATTTGCATATAGCGGAGAGAGGAGCTGTCTGCTTTGGGTCATGGAGGTTCCCGTGCTGACGCAGCTGCATGGCCTTTGTTTGCACAAAGAGGTCAAGGGGAGGATGGTGGTTACGGAGGACTCCAAAAGCTCTTTTTTTGTGTGTGTGTGTGTGTGTGTGTGTGTGTGTGTCTGCGGGCGCTGCACTCGTTCTCCGAAGATAAAGCTGAGTCATGGCTTCAGACTAAGGAACCGTAACCGACAAAGGATGCCAGAAGCGGTCGTCTGTGTGCTTGCGTTGGACCCATCAGCAGGCGTGTTCATGGTCACTCGCCTTCCTGGCTGACGTGCTGGGACTTGAATATGTTCTTTGTTCAGACGTTGAGTGCAGAAGATGATTGTTCGGCTCTCGGTGGACTGTTTCTATTGGTTCCAAGGCCAAAAAGGTCTTTGGTATGTTACCAAAAGTCGCATCTCAATGCGGTCGTGCAGCTCTTTGTGAGATTCACAAGTGTGTCATTTGTAAAACCGTTTCTGAGGTTTGTATCTTGTCTGCGAGCGCCCCGCCGGGGTGTCCCGTAACCGGTTCATTCTCGGCAACGGCGACACTCAATCACAGGCTCCCAAAGGTCCTTGTAAACAGATTAACCTCGCCCGCTGCAGCCGCGAGCCAGCCGCTCGCATTGTGTGTCAACGGCAGCCGGTGAATGCATCGCGGCGTGTCAAGCCGCGCGCAAATCAAAAGGTTGGCACGTGACTGCTTTCCGTGCCCTTCAAACCCGCACGGCGCCAACACGGGTGATTACTTACACGTGGCGGTCGTGGCCCGGCCATTCGTCAAAAGGCCTCATTGGAAAATATAATTAGCTCCGTCTCGGTAAACAAAGATAAAGCTCCCACTCTGGCGTGTTGGTGTTGACGCTTCTGATAAGCATCTGTAACACATACAAGACCGGCGCGACGTCAGTAAATCATGTGCTTGCTCTTATCCATGCGGCTTTAAAAAGTGACATTCCATTTTAGGACAATCAACATTGATATTGATAAGAATAACAAGGAGTGTCTCTTTACTTAAGTCATCGATCAAAATGGATCGGATTGTGCTGGAAGCAAAAGCAGAGATAGATGTGTTGACAAAGGGTTGCTGTTGGGGGCTTTCACTGTCACTCATTTGATAACGACATTTTCTTTTATGGGTGTCACATAATGTTGCCTTTCCCCAAAATAACGTTGCCATAAAAACTGTAATTATACCCGCAAGCCAACGAGAATGGCACTGATGCTAAAAATGACAGATATGACCCCCATGCTTTTTTATATTCAGAGCATGTCCCAATATGCAAGGCAACCCCCCCCCCCCACCCTCCACCCTGTAGCATGAATCCATCAATTAGGAGGACATCCCTGAAATGGATCCCGATGGTTTTAGTCACAGTTGGCTTGTCTGTAAAGGTGGTTAGCTCAAGTGTGGTTTTTAGCTATCTGTATGTTAGCATGCGACTTCCTTGTTCATGGAGGGTGACCGTTTTTGATTTGTGGGCTGATACGAACGATTCCATCGTGAGATAATTGCGTAACAAAAATGGAGAATTATCATGGAGGGCCATCTTTTTGTTTGCCGTCTATTTGTTCGAAGTTTACTTTCGGGTTCATGGAAGGCGGCGTAATTGTTAGCGGGTAACACACATACGGAATAATTGGTTCTATTCTCCTTCCCCATTTACTGCTAGTCGGCTCGCTCGCTTCACTCGACTTCATTTTGGCGCCGGATTTTTGTCCCTCTCCATATCTCCTTTGGGATATATTAGGCTCCACGTTCTGGCGGGGGCATTCGGTTTGGGGCGAAGCTACTCACAGTTGTAGCACTCTCGCGGCTTCCTTGTAGCATCGTAGAGAAGCGGGGAAAGTCCAATGCTGTCGATATTCTCCTCACAACGGGTTGACATGACACGCGATGAACAATAAACGCCAAATATTCCAATTAAAACACACACACACTCACAACAATGCGAATTAGCGATTAGCAACGTCTTGGGTGAGTAAAGAAAGAAACAAAAGGAACTGTTTATCAGGTTGCCTGCGAGGGCGAGTGTTGGATCAGCGTGTGTTTGTGTGTATGTGTGTTGCCAGGGGGTGGTGAGAATCGGGAAGCTGGGGAGTTTGCGGAGGGTCTCGGAGCCCAGTCGCTTGGCACGGTCATGGCATATTTCATTCATAAGCCCACGAGGGCATACCTGTGCCGCCGCGGGGGGGTGAATGAAGCCGTCGTTCTTCTTCTTTGGAATCAAGCGCACGTCCCTTCCCGCCACCTCCAAAGTGAATTTATGATCGGCTCCATGTTCGCAATGTCAATGGATGAATATTTATACGCCAGTCAATTTTTAATTACGGTCACGTCAAATGTGCTAAAATGGAGCATAGCACGAGAGAGGAGACGGCGTCCTCTCATCCGCAGCGTCTTTCCATCTATCTGTCTGCCCGTCGACTCGTCTGCCTGTCTGTCCGTCTCGAAACAATTCATAGAAATAGCAAAACACATTTTCCGTCTGCGAACCCCTTAAGTCCGTTACTCCGAAGTAAATATTGGAGTCACTGAACATGTCCGTGCCATCAAAACGACAAGTATTTCTGTTGCCGTGCACGGGTAAGACCGTCAAATGTTGTCGAGGGATGTTCCGATGCAAACTGCCGCCAATTACGTTGAAGAAATGCAATTGTACCGAAGCAAAGGAGGAAAATTTGCTTATGTGACTCTTTCGCATGTGATTGTTTCATGCAATACAGGATTGGGAATTTGAGCTGAAAAGTTTGTCGCCGTGACATCGTCTTCAAATGAACCCTCTCCAGAGTCAATATTGACGCAGACACCAGAAAGTTCAAAGTGAATCCTCTTAGGGAGCGGCCCCTGCGAGACGCCATTAACCAGATGGGAGAATAGAATCGTCATCCTTGAAACCCTTCTCTCGTTAAAAAAGAGAAAAGAAATAATACCATTAAAGCCGATCGTAAATCCCACCGCTGCCCTCCACATATTCAAGACAACCCCGCTCCTGTCAGCCTTCTCAGAAAAGGCCAAGCAGGATCTAAAGGTTATAGAAGCAGCATTGCTGCTTTGATCCCGGCAACGGGCGAGAAATATATTGACTCATAACTGAAGTGCGGCAGTCGGCGGGGATGTCGTGTATTGACTTCTTGTCCGGGGGAAAAATATTTGTTCGTAATTGGTTTGGAGTGAAAAAAACAAAACGGATGCTGCATGTAATGTGCACAGTACAAACCCCGCGATGTGAGGCATCTGCGCTAACCGCAAAACGAACACATGAATAAAATAAAATCAAGTATGCATCGTCGTCAATGTGTGACTTTAAGAGGCGGGGCCTGATGGGGTGGCGTGGTGAGTTTGTGGCCGCTAGCCGCTACTGTTCTCCCAGCGTGAGTTGAAAAGTGCATTTGCGGCTGCAGCTCTCCTTTCCCACATGTGAGGGCATGACAATCAGTAAATACGGTGTAGAAACCCCGTAAAAACAATTCTAATAAGCCACGGACTTTCACAATAAAGCTTGAATTTTCCTGATGGACAAGTCAACAAATCCTACTCAAAAATCTGCGCTCTTTCGGGGCCGCAGGAACAAATTAAATCACCGGTGTCAAACTCAAAGCCCGGGGGCCAGATCTGGCCCGCCACATCATTTTATGTGGCCTGCGAAAGCAAATCAAACATGTCAACTTCCATGAAGCTTGCTAAAATCTTAACCAAAATTGAAAATTCTCATATGTAATAACTAAGAGACGTATTGTAAGCATTTTCTTGTCACCAAACCCCGTCATTACAGCAACTTAAACAATAGTTGAATAAACCATTGTTATTGACTTTTTTTATGTGGTTTCAGTCATAACGGCCCTCCAAGGGAAACGGTAACTAAAATGTGGCCCACGACAAAAATGAGTTTGACACCCCTGATCTAAATAATTAACTTCTCAATAGTCCAAATCGTAATTTTTAACAACTTTTGAAATGCAAGTACATCCGAAGCGAGCGCCTGCCACCTGCGTTTCCCGCTCCCACTCTGTCGGGTGTCGCAGGGTGCAACCGAAAAGGCGTCGCCGCCGCAGTTCATCATTTAACATATTTTTCATTTCTTTCACCTTTCGCGCTGCTCGATACGTCTGACAGCTGACCTTTAGCGGGAGAGGGAAGAGAAAGGCCTGCAACTGTAAGCACCCACTCAGCCACTCACGCACAGACACGCGGGCCAAGCGGAATAGTGCACGCATTAATCTCAGGTCATTGCCGAGAGACGTCAGCAAGCGCCGGGGATCTTTTGTACTCCCATGCGCTTTTTTTCCGAGAAGAAAACGCCAGCGGGAAGTTTTCTGGTGGGCTTTGAAAAGAGAAAAATGTAGGTAATATGAAAATGTAGGATTCGACATTGCTCCGGGATCGATCTTTGCACATTCAAGTACTTAAGGTGAAGTTAAAAAAACAAAAAAAAAAAACAAAAATGTTCTTCTTAAACAAACAGCGCAAACATGATTTAAAAAAAATGCATTGAGGGCCCATTTGAACGGTGTTGCGAGCAAAAGCAGGAGCACTGAAGCATGTAAAATGTGGAGACTTGCCTTGAGATGCGAGTGACCCAATTTATGAGTAAGCTGCTTCGGAAAAAACAGATATTGGAACAGACAATCGAGCAATGCTCACAAAAAATGCAGATGACTGCAGATTGCTGAGTCAGCTGTAAAACTCTTCTTCGTGTGTCGCTATATATATATATTGCACTTCCCCCTAGTGGCCAAGGTGTGCACACCAGAAGGAGTAGCGCAATGCCCATTGGAATGAAGCCCAAAAAGTGGCCAAAACGGCATCCGGGAAGGACATTTTCCTATTTAAAAAAACAAAAACAAAAAACAGATTGCAACATTTCTGGGAGACTGGCGTTTCTACTCATTTCACTGGAAAAAAAATCATTTGGGATGCATGTGTTATGTGTTGCGCGCATATTCACGAAGCAAAGCGAACTTGTATCTCAAGGCAACACCGTACGGTATATGATTTGAAACAAGTGTCATGATGTGTTGGCGACAGCAATAACACAGCTTTATCCATAAGTTATATATATTTTTAAAAACTACAAATGTATTCAAATCAAGGCATGGCCTCTAGTCGATGCCTCCCCCATCTGCAGTTAAGCAACTTCCTAACCTTGTGTCAGAGATGTTCTCTCGGACGGTCGACAAAGGCTCGAACACAGGAACAGATTGTCTTTCTCTGCCGGCAGGAGGTGCAGTTTTCGATGAAGCCACTCAGTGTGAGCTTCCCAACTGACACCCAACCCCTGCAACCTCTGCCGACCCTTTTATTGATTGTATATGCAAATTACGAGAAACATATCAGAAAAACACTCCCATCTTCATTAACATGACACACCTCTGAACGGCCCCATTGGGTCGCCCCTCAGACAAAGCACTCTCTTGGTACTCGCACCAACATCCGGACATGTGTACATTCCAAGGGGTACCTCCTTATAATTTGGCTCGTAACTCTTTTCTCATGATGGAGTGCTCAAGTACTCCCTTCCGTCCAAGGATAAATCTTCCTTTCCTAGTTATAAGATAACAGGCACCAGTGTGTCTACTAATGATGTGGTCAGGTACCATCTGCTCCGGTCAGGTACTCTATGCTTCCATTGTGTGCGAGATGTTCTGAACACAAGCGTTCCGAGGTCAATCAAGCATGTAACAAGAAGAAACTTTAAAACATGACAACATTGTATTTTCTATTCTAACATTCCGTCCTCTTGACAAGTTTTAAAGTAACATCAAACATCAATTCAACAGCGATTGCGTGAGTAGGGAGAAAAACTGTCCTGGAAAACCCAAAGGAGTGCATATCGTAGTATAATAGTATATATTGTGTATATAGGGATAAAATGGATAAAAGGACAGAAACCCTTTCTCCCACAATAGCCAAGCATAAAATGGGAAACTAAGATATATAGACCAATTTTTTTTTCCCAATAAATGTATAAGAATAAAATCTAAAAATAAACCCGGAAACATCAAACATTCACAAAACGTGTTCCCATTGTCGCTTCTAATTACGGACTACCTAACGTTGGCGTTATGCGTTCACATACTGCTTTCACAACAGTTTCCGAAACATCACGGGTACTTGGGTACAGTTCAACTAATTTTGAAGACATGTCAACAATAACATACTATGAAAAAGTTTTTTCTGAAAAATATGTAAATCCACGTGTGTGCTCTGCTCAACTTTAAGTGTTGAATTCTCGTCATAGGGCTGGAACAACTATTTGGACGGCCATAATGGTTGGACATAACATTATTAAGCTTTAGCTCACAAACAAGTAGAACAGTCACTTCCCCTATCTCCCCCCCCCCCTTTTTTTTCCCCCAAGGGAGGAGAAGACACAGACTTCACATTGAATTCTTTGTTTCAAGAGTTTAAACAGATACAGTAATCAGGTGAGAGAGGCTATTGTAAGTTTGAGCAGGAATGCTGAGGGGAGAGGTTTGTGGCGGGAGGGAGTTCTCGAGCTCGTTCTGAAACGGGAGGGAGGCTCTGCAGTGACGAAATTGAACGAAAGCGCAGTTGGTTTCTTCAAGACCTTAGGTTTACTACCTGGTCTCAGGTTGACACACCGGGGTTATTCTGCCCGTATACCGTGAAATCAACCTCTGGTGAATGATATCATCAACAGGTGGCAGCTGGTGCTGGATCAGTAGACGTTGTTTTTGTTGGGGTTTTTTTTTTTTTTTTTTTTTCCCCCCCATTGTCAGGTGGTGGGATCGTTGAGCCCAAGGTGGATTTGTGTGCAATAATTACTCCAATGAAGACTCCAAGTTGCAGCCGGTGTTGATGTAGTTGTCTCAACCGTCACACAGTGCACCTAGCTTTCTTCTATTATAAATGCGAGTTTCATTAAAAGCATAAGCGTTCTTCATTGCAAGCATAATAAATTCATCACTACTAATATGCAAATGTGTGCTAACTAAAAACAAGCAACCTAATATTCCCCTTGTTTTTTCCACTCATATCATCACACAGAACCTTCCTGTCGGACTTTATTCAGTGGACTCATGTTGTATATGTAAACAGAGTTATATTCAGAGAAACAATATAGGAAAAGGGGGTTCAAATCACCTATCACATTTCTATATTGAAGTGAAATCATGTCTCCATTAGCCGAGCCGTTTTTCTATGTCAGAACCTTTACCATCCAAAAGTAACAGCAGAGGGTACATTCCATTCACTTTAGACGTCGTGGGCGTACTAATCGTAGTGATAAACCGGATAAGCAGAGCATTTTTTTTATTTTTTTTAAACGTCACGAAGGTCTTACCCACCACTTCTCTGACGACAAGGGCGTGGTCACGCCGGAACGGTCCAGTTCAGTGTACGAGGCCCTCAGGGCGTGGTTGAACAGCACCGTTCACCACATATCGCACACGCTCCATTGGCCTCAGCCAAGAGCACATTGACCGCTGTGCGGTCCCGGAGCGCCATCAGAGAGGTGACTGTCAACTGTTTTACTTCCAATAGCCAAAACGGCTTCCTTTGTGTAATTTGCAAGCTTCTGGACACTGTAGTGGAGGCAGTTGATCCCGTCAGCAACCTGGTTAACCAATTTATACCCACCCAGTACGCCACGCGGAACTCCAATTGCACCAATGAAGATGGAATCTCAAATATCCTCTGCTGTGAACGGAAGCATAGTCATGAGTAAAAGAAACTTCTCAATTGTTTTCCAATTCTTTTCTGCGCTAACTATTATTCCCCCTCTTTTTCTATTTTTTGTTTCTTAAAAGAAAAAGAAAACTCTGCCGCGATAATTGATATTTGCCTATAAAATTGTTAAAAATATACTGTACTTCTGTATTCAATAGAAACCCAATTCACATTAAAGAACAAAAGAAAGAAATATAGTAATACTCACAGCGAAGAATAACTATATCAACATAGATTTTAGACCGAAACAGAAGTGAACCAAACACAACAATACAAAATCAAACAAAATTAAGTACCGTAAACAATAACTATTTCACCATTCTAAAAACAAAATTAAACAAATCAATAAACGATGATAAATTCACATTCAGTTCAGCAACAATACTGTACACAAAACACTCCAATCCTACCCCAAAAAAATGAATAAAAGCTTTTGTGCTCTTTTCCTTTTTCTTTATGAGATTGAAAAGCTCAAATAGATATAAAACACTTTTCCATCCAAAACAAAAATGTATGAAACGATTCTCCAACATTTTTTTTTTTTTTTTTTTTTTTAGATCATCTAGATCACTGGTGTCAAACTTGAAGTCTGGGGGCCAGATCCGGCCCGCCACATCATTTTATGAGGCCCGCAAAAGCAAATCAAGCGCATCAACTTCCATGATCCTTGCTAAAATTAGTACCAAATCTCAAATTTTAACATATAGCAAATAATGTCGAGGTTCTGCGATAATCGTGTAATCCTGTTAACACTCACTCAAGCAATAATTGAACAAACTATCATAGTTAATTTGACTGATTTCAAAATTGATCATCTATAAATACAGTTGAGTTGTACAAGTATTTAATTAAATTTCACCATCGCATCGCCCAACGAAGGAAGATGCAACAAAGCGGCCCTTGGCAAAGATGAGTTTGACACCCCTGGTCCAGATCTGTTAGCAAAATGTAGGTTATTATTCAAATAGACATCCCCTTTCACATGTGCTAAAGGAGAACACATATACCAGAAATATAAGATCAGTGCAGTTTTTTTTCTTTTTTTTCTTCGAGTTACTTGCATAAATCAGCCAAATGAGTTAATACAACCAAATAATATGATTACATACATATACCTTTTTTACAAATTAGACATGTAATTTCACAAATTATATAAACAAATTAGCTTAGTGTATTTCAACTAAATCTATGCATAGTTCCCAGGGCCTGCGTGTTTCATTCATGCATTTCTTCAACTGAATTTAAACCATAGAATTAATACTCCCCACCAATCCTGCAGATTGGACGGCAGGAGCAATGGTGTCTCAAATCAATATGAAGCATGCATTCAGTTTCATCAATTACTCTGTTCACACAATGTGTTCTCGACATAGGTTAAAACAGTAGGTTGTATAATGTTCCCCAACCAGAGACACCATTCCCCCTGCCAACGCGTGAGGTATTCCATGACGTAAAAGAATTTTGGGCAAATGGGTTCACTGTCAATGCTGACATAAACCCCATCTTGCAATGTAGTCCCCCTCTTATCTTTGTTTAGTGATTGGAATTTGTTGCCGCAGATTAAATAGAATTCAATTTGTAACATGTTATCCCGTCGCTTAGAGTCAGTAATTTCTCCCTCCAAAAATTTAGAAGCTGCATCTTTTGTTATTTTATTATCAGCGCTTGTTGTGTGTGCTGTGCACTTACGTATCCCAATTTGATGTGGTAGCTGAACAGCATTTGTTTTTCAGATTTGTGATTATTTTTCTTTTCTTCAGCCAATTCCTGACAATTTGTTTATATGTCAAACAAACAAACAAGCAAACAGACAGACAGACAAACAAACAAACACCCAATATGAAGCGGTAATGTTACAGGGTTAAATACTGTGCATCTTTCAGTGTTAATTTGGATCGAGAATACAAGCCATGCGAGATTAATGTCTAGTGGGTGACAAAAACATCATGTTAGTGTGCACCAGCAGCTCATTCATTCTGTCTTTTTTTCCAACACTCTTTCAACATGCAGAGCTTGCCCCATGCACTGTTCAAGGTTGCCAGGTGGCTTATCTAGCCAATGTCTACCCACGCATTGTCGAAAGGAATCATTCGAGTAAATGTGGAGAGCATTTTTTTTTTTTTTTCATGCATTACTGGAGACCCTTAGCCTCTTGGAAGTGCAGTTAGTTATTGTGTAGCCTCGATCATTTCTCAGTCACTGTCTTGGCTTTTGATTCGGGATTGCTGCATATAAAATAAGAAATAAATTCGCCAATTCTCGTCATCTAAGGTGGGGGAAAAAGCGGGAGAATTAGCCATCATATTCAAGCATCAGTTTGTACTACACAAATTGAAATTGGTGGCCACAGATCAACAATAGCCATCAAGTAAGTCAATAATTGAATCAAGTTCATAAAGCCTCAGTCCCTGATCCCACAGTAGTATTGCAGTCATCAGTTCGAAAATACTATTTTATTTATTCAGTCATTCTTTCCTTTGCATTTTTCCCAACATTATCAATTGTCAATAACTTGTCTTGGGCAAAACTGAGGAGCTCAACGCACAGTGGAATTGGGTGGGGCTGCGGAATTGCTTGATTGTGCCCCCTTTTTTCATGCGGTTTACAACCTGCATGAAGGGTCCTGCAGAGCTCACACAATGATTAGAGTGCCCTCGGTTAACAAACGCTGTAAAACGCTGTGTATATATTTTTCTTAATTCATTCAATATCTTAAAAGTTTACAATAGGGTTTTTTCAATTGTGAAAAATAAAGACCCATTCTTCATGTGTCCGGTGAGTGCAGGCCTCCTGCCCGCAGGCTGGCCATACGCTCCTAATTCTCTTGCCATGTCTATGTGGAGGGTGGCACGAATTCAACGCTCCCTCCTCCATGCGGTGGATGAGGAACCGTGCTGCCTTGATTACCATAACTTTGTTCTTGTTACTTTATCAATCATTTTCCTTTCAAATGTGGACAGCAATGGACAAGCCGTCCACTCAACGCAATACTGTATAGCCTTAATTGCCTTCCAATCGGCATTGTTCATTCTCCCTTTTATATTTCCAAACTCTTGCCTTATTCTTACACATTATTATTTAAACCTTGTGTTCGCTTTACTTATTTCCGCTACTTCTTTCAATCTTTACACGCACATGCAAAGCTTACTTTCAACATACTCAATCCAACATTGTCTACTTAGCTCATCTTCAATTTCCGAACCATCAGTACTCACCACCTGAGAACAAATCTCAGCTTCTGTGTTCTTTCAAACTTAGCCTGTTGCAGACATGTGCACATTTTCAGCATGACATCTTTGATCCTCTGTCGAAACGGAGACTGTTCCTCTCCTCTTTCGTCAACAACTGCTTCAAAAACAAAGTGTATGCAAAAAGCGGTCAAGACTGCTTTTCTCTCCCCCCTGTGATTGAGAAGAGAGAAATTGCAGCACGCAAAGAGCACATCTGGTAACAAGTTGACTCGAACCTAAAACAATCATTCTCTTCACACTTCTACTTTCAAAAAGAGCACCCCATCCTCCCAGCCCCCTCTCTCTCTGGGGGACTGAGGAATCCTCAACGCCTTTTTCTCCTCTCCCTACATTCTGTCTCCTCATCGAGGCCGTCAAACATCATCATATATATCAAATATTACAGGCTATAAGAGAAAAAACACAAATAACATGCCCAGATCAGAAAACAATTTCTGACTACTCATTACACTGCTCACTTCACTTTAGTGTCTATTTTCTCTAATAAGAAACGTTCTACATGTGCCAATGTCACATAAGGATTCCAACAGAATGCCATTCATCACTAGTATGATCATCGGTCTCTCTCCTTTTATTATACAGAATACAGAATTATCATCATTACTCATATGTATTTTATTTACCTTTTCGCTTAACCCTCATATTTTGATAAACATAGTTCAATAAACATCACCGTCAGACTAAATTTATCCTGCTTCATGAATAAATATATATAATTACGTTGCATTATCGATTTGGTATTTACCACCGACAAGCATTCATTCATTATCGTCAATTCGGCACCTCCAGACTCAGGGCAGTTTGATTTGATCGGTCCTTGTTGGACTTCACCACATTCCGACACTTCGCCCGCCAAAGCAGAAACAAGGGTGTCGTCGCTTTTTGATGCGGGCCCCTAAAACTGCCTGAAATCTGAGGATCCCGAAGCCGCTTGTAGGTCTGTTGTTTTTTCTTTTTTCGCCTCCTCATTCTGTCTAAGTCTGCATAGTCGCTTTACGTGGCCTTCTACACCACAACGAAAACATCTACCCTCTTTCAAAAGTTTTTGTTCCTCAGAAGTGAATTTGGAGGAATCATACGGCTTTCTATGTTTGTTTGTTTTTTTCCGAGGACTTTTGGTGTTTTGGTTTCCTCGGCGCAATAAACATGAATTACTTGCACAACCCGTATCGGTCCATCATCATCTATCCCAACTAATCGCGTGTTTTTGATTTAACGTTTTTCTTCATCTTGACGCACTGTCGCCCGTTGCGACATGTTTAATCGCAAGGAGTCAAGGAATGTCCTTGCATCCATGCTGGTGCCTAGCAACAACCAAAAGTATTCACGGGAATTTACAGGAAGTCGCACTCTTGCTCCGGTATGTTTTTTCAAACCAAAATGTTACGTACCTGCGCCGAATTGAATAATCACTATCACTATCGAACCGGAGCGAATTATTCAAGTTCAATCAAGTTCAATATTCGCAACTTCCTTCCCCTCTTTTTTTTTTGTTTTTGTTTTTTTTTGTTAGTGTTTAATCCCAATTTGGTCCAGTTTACAACCGCATAGGGCAGACACTAAAACTGGATTTAATCAGTGGGACAGCAAGTCAAAATCACAGTCGTGGTAAAATCCTCTTCAACCCAACGGGTGGGATTTTCTTGCATAAGGCATCCACGACAGTCTGCTGTTTACAATCCCACTGCGTATTACATGGGTTACGGCACCGCACGGTATCGTAACCCCCAAACAGACAAATGCACACACAGAGGAAACAGCCCGCGCGACACTCACACGTCAAGCTCGCAACATTCACTCCAACACGCGCAAACACAAACACACACACACAAACACACACACAGGAATGATCAGATCCTGTGTTCCGAGAGCCAATTTCCGTTTCCGAGCTAAGCCCTGTGACCGCAGCCTAAACCAATCCAGTTCAGGTTGCCACTAGTGTGGAAGCTGGTACTCATTTCTCGAGCCACCGGGGCGCCAACATTTCCGGAGCCACCGGGGCCAAATCAGACTGACCTTAGTTTTCCGCCAATCCTTCCTGGTGAACGAGCCCGCCCAGGTCCGCCGGATTGGCGTTGGCGTCCCCGTCGGCAGGCGGCCCCGCTCCTGGCCCCAAGAAAAGAGCCTTCGAAGTCCCAATAGGCTCCGACGGTGCACCGATTTGGTTCAGTCGCCGCAGGCCGCCAGCCGCAGGGGAGGCTTTGCCATCCCGGACGAGCCCCCAAGTAATGTCAGAGATGTTCTCTCGGACGGTCGACAAAGGCTCGAACACAGGAACAGATTGTCTTTCTCTGCCGGCAGGAGGTGCAGTTTTCGATGAAGCCACTCAGTGTGAGCTTCCCAACTGACACCCAACCCCTGCAACCTCTGCCGACCCTTTTATTGATTGTATATGCAAATTACGAGAAACATATCAGAAAAACACTCCCATCTTCATTAACATGACACACCTCTGAACGGCCCCATTGGGTCGCCCCTCAGACAAAGCACTCTCTTGGTACTCGCACCAACATCCGGACATGTGTACATTCCAAGGGGTACCTCCTTATAATTTGGCTCGTAACTCTTTTCTCATGATGGAGTGCTCAAGTACTCCCTTCCGTCCAAGGATAAATCTTCCTTTCCTAGTTATAAGATAACAGGCACCAGTGTGTCTACTAATGATGTGGTCAGGTACCATCTGCTCCGGTCAGGTACTCTATGCTTCCATTGTGTGCGAGATGTTCTGAACACAAGCGTTCCGAGGTCAATCAAGCATGTAACAAGAAGAAACTTTAAAACATGACAACATTGTATTTTCTATTCTAACACCTTGCCAGATTCTCCTTCCTCCTCGCAGTCTATTTCTTGCCGTATTCAAATGAAATGGGTCTTTGAAAGTCAGCCAAGTAAACAGAGAGAAATATTTGCATCACCTAGCGAGCACGCACGCACACACACGCGCACACACACACGCACAGACGGAGCCCTGTGCACGCTGTTCTAAAAATCCTGCAGAGAACATTAAGTCATACAAACACCTTGAGTGTCAGCCTTGGCGGTGGAAGGCGGAGAGATGGATGGTCTTTAACCTCGGATGCTCAAACACTGATAAATGACCGGCTCCATTTTACACTTGCGCGCGCACACACACACACACACACACATCTGCAAAAAAAACCACGCTGTTAAAAACACATCAATTTCCACATAGAGTAGATGGTCTCGCAAGGACACACACAAACTGAGTGTACACACACACACACACACACACACGCACATATACACACACCAGCTCCAGGATACATAATACCACAATCACTGACTTTACTACAATGTACAATACGTCAACATCCACTTTTATTCACGGACAAAAAAAAAAGGTTTGTCTCTTTTCTCATTTCTGAGTACCGTAATTTCCGCACTATAGAGCGCACCTGATTATAAGCCGCACCCACTACATTTTTAGAGGAAAACCAATTTTGTACATACACAAGCCGCACCTGTATATAAGCCGCATGTGCCCACATTAAAACATGTAAACATATTTACAAAGAAAGATGGCACACAGAGAGAGTTTTCAAAGTTTGAATCATATAACTTAACAATAATAATAATAATATAACTTTCTTCCCAAACGGCGCCTGTGACGCGGCAGTAAAACGGTAGCAACATGGTAACAACACGCTAGCAACAGAATAGCAATGCGTCATATGCCTTTCTTTTTGCATTTTCCATGATGAGGGTATGTTCACGCTAATTTAATTTATGCACAAGACAAGAAGTTGCAGTCTTCCTCGGCGCATATATTCCACCGGTCTTAATCTTACCTTTTCTACTCGAGCGCCCCTGGCGGCCGTTAGAAAAATTACACAAATTGGCCGCATCACTGTATAAGCCGCAGGGTTGAAAGTTTGGGGAAAAAAGTAGCGGCTTATAGTCCGGAATTTACGGTAATCAGGAGTCTGACCAAAAAAAGCGGCGGCGGCAAGCTTTTTGTAATAAGAACCAAAAGAGCAATGACTTTGACGCAGTTTTTATTTTGTATTTTTTTTATCGACACCTGAAAGTTTAAAACACTAGACTTAGAGTAGGCCTTTGGCAAAATAAATTATATTTAATGTACAACAACTAAAACACATGTGCTGGGAAGCTTGATTGTGGCATTTTACATGGCACCATTCACTGGCTGAACGGCATCATCTTGACTCACAATCCCAGTTTTTCCTGTACAAAATTCCCCGGGGCCCATCCTGAGAATGATTCGGGCTGCGCCCTCATTGTTAAAAATCACTGGTTTGTACCTGACATATATGAAACATACTCTGTTCGCGTGTGAGGTTCACAAACTGGTCCAACTTCCACGGTTTTGGTATTTCTCCCCCTCACAGTTGACATGACAAGCCGAGATTGGCGTCCTAATCTTTATCGTCAATTCAAAAGCTGTGCTGATCTTCAACCCAAAGCGATGCAATGCCGCCATCTACCGGGATCTGTTCATCATTACGGTGCTTTAAAAATCTGAAATTCACCGACAAACTGGGCAAGGCCCTCTTTCATGCTTACCTGTGTACTTGATAGACATGTTCGCCGGTTGCATGCTCGATGACAAAGATGAACCACGGCAGGGAATGGCATTCATGACCTTTTTTTTTTTTTTTTAATTGGCCACCATCATTCACTCGTATACCCTTACAACGTCCAATGCAGGCTTATGGGAAATCACTGCAGCAGTTAAGTGCATGAATGTGACGACAGTGACTGCCAGTAGATTTGCGGTCCAGCACTCTTGAGACTCGTCATTAGATTGTGCGGGTGTCCCTAATGTTGTGGCCCAGTGAGTGTAAATAAACATCATGCTTTTGGTCGCAGTGGTGTGTATTTACAGCCCAGTGTGTGCAGGTACGGTACATCTGATCTCTCTCACCCCCCCCCCCTCCCCCCCCATTCTCACCGCCACACAGCCCACGGCCTCGCTATGCTTAGTTAACGTAATGACACATCGGAGAGCCATCAACTGTCCGCAAAGATAAACACTAGTGACTGGAGGCTCCATTACTCGCAGTCATGCCTGAAGGAACGCATTGTAGAACGCTCCATCGTTGCACCGGCCATATTAAGCCGGAGAAGGGGTAAAAAAAAAAAAAAATCGACAGCTGAAAAGATCCTCATTTCCTTGCGGTGCATTGGAGGTCAGGTTAATCTGTGGGGGGGCATAATAAGGCATTGTGTACAATTCTGCGTGTAGAGTGGAGTGAACTCAGCCTCAACTAGTTAGTTGTGTCTGGAGCTTGTTTTTGTCAAGAATAGCACAAGAATAAAGAATGTGTATTTTTTTATTAATGAGCGGTTACGAGCAAGCAGGCCTGAGGCTGAGGAAAAAGTGAGCCACCCTGAGTTGGCAAACAAAAAAACCTCCCCACCCCAAATTGAAAACTTTCCTGAACAATCGAGCACGCTTAGCGCCTCACATGCTTTCAGCTAATGCTAAGTTGTGCTCCCAGTATAGCTTCTGGCTGTCCTTTAATATGTTGCCGTCATTGTAAATGACTCAAAGTTTCTCAACTGGTTCGATAAATGTTTGAAAACCAAAATAAGATACGCCGCAAAACATTTGAGACTGAATTAACAGCGACGCGGCCGGTGGCACCCCATTTTATCTCAGTCTGCGCAATCAATCAACTGTCGATTCCACAGCATCGACACAATCCATAATGATCAATTCCTTGATTTTACTGCTGATTCCGGTGGGGATCCGTGAGAAAGGATGAAGGCACACCGGACGGCTTAATGACATGGAGTTGATTAAAAATGAGTTTTATAGAGCGTCATTACATTGAAATATACTCGGCTTCTGCCTCTGAATTCTATCCGAAACGCAGCGCAGTAGTGTGTGTGTGTGTGTGTGTGTGTGTGTGTGTGTGGCTGTTGAAGGCAGGTTGCTCTGACTCTTATTTTCCAGTTAACATTTTACAGGTTACATGCTCCTTTTTTTATTTATCTGACAGCTCATCTAAATCTATCACCCCCCCCCCCCCATTTGTTGTTATTGATCGTCATAAAGACGACTGCAGAGGAGTCAGTAAAAGCTCCAAACATGCAGCTTTGCAGCCACTCGAGTCTTCTTCACGTCATAGGTTGTCGGAGCTGCGCGGCTGTGGTTAAGAACCCGACAAAACGGCGATCATCCTATTTCAAACTCAAACCTCACAAATGTGTGACCTTTATTCTAACAAGCCATTCTCGCCAATTGTACCTCGCCGCCCGCCCTCGCGTTGGCATACAAAAACTCTGCAGCCCTTCGCTCCTCTAAATGACTGTCGTGAGTCATGGCGTACATTTAAATGTTAAATACCAAGATGGAGGTCACGAGCCATTTCCCAACACATTACCGCCAAATGGTTCTTTTCTTAATGACCCCGCTACTTGCCTTCTATCTCTCTGGGGCGCATATTAAGACCTTGGATAAAAAGTACCACTCAGGAATTCTACTGCGGTGGTCTGGAAAGGAGTAAACAAATGAGAATTTGGGAATAAAAATAAATAAATCAACGTTACCTTTGGAGCCGACTTGGATTGGCTGCGACGTGCTCAGTGGGTTCCCCATCTTCTCTCAGCCAAAGTCAGCCGGGCAAGCCTCCAGCTTGCGCGCCAACCAAATCGGGCTAAGCGCCAATCCCAACCTGAGCCGGTCCCATGTGACTCCTTCCTCTTTCTTAATTTAAAGGGGGACACCAGGACCCGTTTTGAAGACGTGAACGGCCTCGAGCTTGATCTCTTATGTGATGTCAGCACCTCGTGGGCTCACAAGACTTCCTTTGAGGAAGCTTGAACGGATTCACTCAAATTGCTTTGGGTCACACTTTTTTCTGAAAGGGCAACAGTAACAGTTAGTTTGATCAGACTCTCAACTGCTATCTAGAAGCTTTTGGGATGAATAACTTCGATTTGAATCCCCTCTGAATGGTGTTTTGAGTCCATCGGTTTGATAAGGAAGAGTACCAAGTGACGACTGCTACGTTAGCCTCTTGCGCTAGCTGCCCTCTGCTTAGCTGCTGTTGTTATGAGTCTTATATTTACAGTATGTTATGTTTCAACATTTTTACGTCCGCTTTGCCGTTTGGCGCGTCGTCCGCGTACGAACGGCTTTGAGGAGCCGCGCGAAACGGGTTAACAGTTAGACATCACGTAGCATTTAGCATTTAGCCTTTATGTGGGTATCATGAGTGTCTGTCCAAACACGCTGCCTTTAGCAAGCGATCCATTTCCCAGGCCTGACTTGTTACATACTGCGCCCGTTCTCACCGAGGCAATTACTAATGAATCAATAGTTAGTATAAAGCCTCATAAAACGATTCATTAAATTCAGCAGATGGCCGTTTTTCAAGGTTTTCCAACATTGTCTCGATATAAATGTCAAGACTGTTTGCGCCGAGTCACGCTTTTCCTCCGTGTGCTACGAAGCCACTGTGTGTCATTCACTATCAGCGCTCGGAAAGATAATAGCGTCGTCAACTCGCGCCATTAGCCGTAAATTATTTGATAGGTTGTAATTATCCCAACGCGATGACTCCACGGTGGCATAATTATCACTCAGCCTTTTCAATGTCACTTATTCTGGGAGCCATTGAGACATTGTTGCTGCTGTTGGTTCCACAAGAATGTGCAAGTGAGCCATCTCTCTAGATTATCATTACAATTGCTGTGGGCATACTACCCCCTTACCCCCTCTCCCATTTGTGAATTTTGCCATTCAACTCCTTGTTAAAGTACAAGTTGCGTAAATAGTCCTGAAACACCGATCACTTTTTGACACCTGCGTTCAAATTTTTTGACTATTTTTTAAATTTCACCAAACACTGCGTACGTTTTTGTGAGTCGTGCATATTCCGCAATCCTGAACTTGAACCTGTTCCCGCTGTAATTGGATTCTGTCTTTCTCACCCGGGACCCTTTTGAAAGTCAGCAGCGCTCTTTGAAGTAGTTGCCACCTGCTGTCAGAAAAGTTGCCAAATGACGTTCCTAACTGTCAAACTCAAACAGCGCCCGCACCATTCGTGATGACTTTGCATGTCTCCCGGCAGACTCGGAAGCTTTCTCGAAAGTAAAAAAGGTCAGCGGGAGTCCAAGTTGGAGTTTGAATTCACTGTCCTGTACGCAAGTATGTCAGATTTGTTTCTCCGAGCAGAGTTCGATAATCAGAAGTGTTTCTGTTCTTTTGGTTCCCTCGATGAGCAACATGAGCGCTTGCTGCAGTGCACTTGCTGGCTTCGTGCAAACTGTATAGCTCACCTATGCTAATGCAGTCGTTAACGGTGATGCCGGTAACGCGTTAGTCATTTTGAGTAACTCCTCATCCAACACGTTACTCTGCCTGTTATAGTAGTCCGCTCACAGATACTGTTCAAAGACGTAACGCGTTACAAAATGCGCAACTGTTCTATGTCTGTTTTTAGGGAAGACAATTGCAGACAAGTGCCACTAGGCGGCAGAAGTGAGTAACACCAAGCGCACCAAATTTAGACCTGGTCTGGTGCATGCATAGTTTGCTGAAGTACTTTGTCAAGGTCACTGTGGCAGCACTGGCTAGAAAGTCCTAATGACAGTCGAATTGGAGTATAATAATTGCAGTTAATTTTGGTTTGACAAACCGTCCTAGGCCATCAATCTAAAAGTCAAATGAAAAACTTGGTTCGCTAAGTGAAGTGTTGATTCGGATCGTCTTTGGAATGAAGGATACAGCCATTAAAAAAAAAGCTCCTGTGCAGGAGAAAAGTGACAGGCCTCCAGCTTTTGGAACTAAGACCTAAAACAGCCCCACATGTCCTTATCAACTTCAGTCTCCCGCACAAATTCACTTTGAATTGGCAACTCGGTGAAACTCTCCAAGGAGACTGTGCGGGATGTTTTGAATTCATAAAGAAAACTCCCAGTGTGACTCCCTCTGGGTGTTGCTGAGCAACGCGACTCCTCGAACGGTTGGCAAATGTCATCGTCATGAGAGTTCACAGACCTTAAAACAGATTTCGGAACTAACGACAGCAATCAAGTCTTGCCGGTGAACTCTGTTTTTTTTTTTTTTTTTTCTCCCTACCCTCATTGTCCCCCCTGAAATGTATTCAATGACAAGTGAAAATATATTTCTATATGTTATTTCTTGGCAGCATGGTTAGCCCGTCTGGCTCATGTTTCCCTTTTTCTTGTTTTGTTTTTTATTTGGCGGGGTAGGTTCATTGAAGCCTGTAAACGCTACCAAAGTTGGGTGCCCTGCCGTAATGTCAAGAAGTCCCGTCTCCATTTTGCAAGTTTATTTTGCCATCGGGGCGGCCGGGCGGGCCAGTGGTTAGCGCGCCGACCTCACAGTGCAGAGGAACCGGGTTCAATTCCAGCTGCGGCCTCCCTGTGTGGAGTTTGCATGTTCTCCCCGGGCCTGCGTGGGTTTTCTCTGGGTACTCTGGTTTCCTCCCACATTCCAAAAACATGCATGGCAGGCTGATTGAACACTCGAAATTGTCCCTAGGTGTGAGTGTGAGCGCGGATGGTTGTTCGTCTGTGTGTGCCCTGCGATTGGCTGGCAACCGGTTCAGGGTGTGCCCCGCCTACTGCCCGATGACGGCTGGGATAGGCACCAGCACCCCCCGCGACCCTTGTGAGGATAAAGCGGATCGGAAAATGGATGGATGGATGGATTTTGCCATCCTTTCCGTGGCTATTTCCGTGCTCCGTGGCGATCTCAAAGTTTGCTTTGTTTTTATATCTCACATGCCAGTGGATATTGCATTCCCGCCTCTCAAGTCAGACGTTGAGATTCCGGTTGCAGGCATCTCCCATATCCTGGAAAGATCTTCCGTCTGGTGTTATGCATTCAGCAGGCGCACTTTCATATCCCCATGTCACTCAGGTTTAGCCATATTGGCTATTTGAGGATTAACACCTTCTGACAACGGCAAACATTGTGGTTCCTCATCCTTTAGCGGATCACGCTCAGACTAGCAATCAGCTTTGTTCTGGCTTTTAGGGGATGTGCGTAGGGGGGTCGTCTCAGCCGCTTCGACGCGCGGCGTCTTCGCGGGGCTTCCTACCTTAACCCCGCGGCATTTCTGTCAACGGCGTGGGAGGGGTCGGGGGGGGGGAAAGCTGCTTGGTCTCATCGCTTGAATGAAGTGTGATCGCAGTCGTGAGTCACCTTTCCTTGAGGGTATTGACTCACAAGGAGTTGGGGGCTTGTGACAAGCCAGATTAGATTTGGCGCGTCTTCATGTTGTTTGTCAAAGCGTCTGGACTCAACGCTTCCGTCTTACTGGTTGCTTTTTCTCTCTTTCTTGCCACAAGCGGAAGAGTTTGTTTGCTGTGTGTGTGCGGGCGGGGCACGGAATGTCAAGTTCAACGTCCTTTGTTGGCAGAGAGTTGTTGAGTTCAGGCTGTGGGGCAAAACTGGAAGTGGCAATCGACAGTAGGAAAATTGAAAAAATGGCGTCGTTGCTAAATCTCGCAATGCTCAGTCACGAGGTGGTCTTCTTTCCAATTCCGGCGCTGTCCGATGCCTCTTCTTCTTTCTTCAACTCCTTTTCTTTTCCCCGGTACGCGATGCAACCCATGCAACCCTTTTTCTCTTCAACCACCTGTCTGTCGTCTTCTCGGCTCTTTCAAATACGCAGCCTGCCATTTCGTGCCGCAAATCCCAGTCCAGATTAGGGCAGTGTCAGTGCGGGATTACTCCGGTAATTCATCTAATGCTGCTTCGCCATGCTTAAATTCCCCGTGGGTGAGTTGGGAGCACGAGTTCCTCAAACTGCAGTCTGTCATTTACCCCCTCCTTTCACAGTTCTGGAACGCAAAACCGACACTGGTCTGTCTTTACGACAGCCATGTCGCTCCACATGCCCGCTGAGGGCCTTTGCACTGAGTGCAGTATTGGAACAGTCTTTTTGGAATTTTGACATTATTCGCCAACACAATGAATTTGGAATGTGGCAATCGACATCTTGTTGAGGTGTAGACGTGAATTTGAAATGTTTGACAAGAATGTTCCATTGACCGTTTCCAATAAAAGACGGACTCGGACCGTTACAAAATCGACTTTTGTTTTTGCACTCAATCAACTGAAGTGGATGATGGCGGAATATTTTTCTTTAATTAGATCTAGATTGGTCAAGAACCACATTATAAAGTATTTTATCCATCTATCTATTTATCTATCTATCTTTATGGATGTATGTGTTTTACATGCCGGCAGCAAGACCCACAATCAAGCCACAAAAGACCCGATATCATTTTTTTTTCAAGTCACTGTCATTAATTTGTCGCCACAATTATCACCATCGGACGTCTCCGTTGCCCTTCTGAGTACACAAATGCAAAAGAGTTCGAGGCAGCCGATTGGTTGGAAGTCGGAGGCGTACAAAGCAGAGTTGCCCGTTTGTGGTCAGGAGGCCACGAGAGAAGCTGAAAATCCCTGGTAATTATCCCTCCCTCTGGAAATTAAGCCTGACCTTTTCCCGAGCAAGCTGTGCCGCTAATAGAATTCAAGGGAGGGATAACTCACTCACTTATGCGACACATCAGCACCATTGAGCCTGCGGAGATTCTTAAAAACATCTCAACTGATGACATTCCGAGTAAGTCAAGTGACATTAATACGGCCGGCATGAATATGATGTCTTCATACAAATCGCTGCGCCCAAATCGTTGCGGCGAGCCACTTCATACTCTCTCGTTTGTCAAGGCGCAGCGTCCCTGATTAGCTATTGAATTTTTAATTGGACCTGGCAAAGAGTCTCGGAGAGCGAGTCCTCCTCACGAGCACTGCAGTCCACTCCGTGTGAGAGGAGAACCCCCAAAAAAGGTGAAATTTGAGAAAATCAAGCAGATCGCGTCATAAATCTCAATCAAGGCACTGCGTGAACGGGCACGCGTGGACGCGCGCGTAGCGTGGCGAAAGGTTTACAGAGTCGCCTTGCCCCGGGCGCCCATAATTCTTTACTGATTACGCTGAAGGTGCTTTAATGGAAGGCCCAATAACACCGGCCTGCACAACACACACACACACACACACGCACGCACACGCGCACACGCTCGCAGTGAGGAAGTGGAGAGCGCCGCTGTCAGATTGAGACACAAAGGGGGACAGAGAGATTAAATTCTGCAGGGTTTTTTTGGGTGTGCGAGATTGCTTCTTAACATCCTCCAGTCCCTCCACGCGCCTTATTAGCGCAGCCAAGAGAAGGAGAAGCGCTGGAGAGAAGAAAAAAGTTCCCACACACACAAAAGGGGCGTGGGGGAGCACACACACTGTACAGGCGAGATACTTAACAAGGTTATTAATCCATTAATCCTTGTTTGACTGTTGCCAATGTATCACGCCTGATTGCGCTGCCTTTTGAGCCCCGAGAGCCACTCTCGAAGAGAGCGCGCGTTCGTGGGCGTGCGTGCACGCGCTTGTGGTAAACCTCGCAACTTTTTGATGGCGTTCTCACTCCTCGGCGAGTCGAAGACAACCTGTTTGCACACAGCAGCCTGCTAAATTTGGAATATTGGTGTGTACATTACCCGTCCCCCCGCCCTCCAATCCCATCGTTAGCCTCGTTGCGTACCCCCCCATCATCGAAACAAATCTAAATCAAGATGCTGCATTTTCAGGGCTCACCCAGCTCGTCAGTATCTCTTCATCTGTGCGTAGATCCACTCTCACGTGCACCTTGTGTACTCCTTGCGTTAGCCATCAATATTTTACCCGAAGAGCCCTTGTATAAATATTGAAAAAAGACAGTTTCAAGTACAGCACTTGCAGTGTTTTTCCTTTTCATGTCCACCTCGACTCGACGCGGTTGTACCACGTGTATCCCTGCACGCCAAAGCAAAACATGATTTCTTTGTCACAGCCTGCCGCAAAGTAAGGATGTTTGGACCCCCTCCCACCATCCTCCCACCACCACCACCACCACCTCTCCCCCACAAGCTCTCGACTGGCTTGCCGTAAAATGAAAGCGCCAAATGAATATGGCAACTTTTTTTCAATGGGCGAGAGAAGCAAAGGAGTCACCAGGGGCACGTCGCTTCTTCGGGCCGTCTGCGCCCCGTGTCTGCTCGCCTCCGTCCTTCGGTCTGACCTCGTCTTGTGAGAAGGATGAAATCATCACCGTCGCACGGCGGAGGTGGAGGTGGAGTAGGGGCCTCTTTTCAGAAATAGAAAATTGAGTGCGGCGCTGTAATCCGCGTCGTGATATTGGCTGCCCGTCTTGAGACGACGTGTCAGGCTCATGACTGAAATCTCGAAATTTGACCCCCCCCACCACCACTTCTCGAACTGTCACCTTGCTCAAGGGTCTTGCTGGGATGGGGCTTGCTTTTGATATTGTCAGCATTGACTCAAATGAGCCCTCTGGCTTATTGCGGCAAAGGTGAAGTGCTCAGTAACACGGACTGTGTGATGCCCGCTGTGAAGAGAAAAAATGTCTGACATGTTTGAGTTCCGCTCATGAAAAATGACAGCAAAAACAAAAGTGTTGTTTGGTATTTTTGTTCGGTATTGTATCTGCGTACGTATTTCAGATTGCCCGACTATTTGATGGAAAATGTCTCTTAGTTCATGGATGTTGCAGTCTGAGATACTTAAGTGCACTTTTTTTCCATTTCTTTTTTTTTCTTCAACATTTTCAACATGAACATAAATTCTCAAGTGTCTTTTTCGAACATGTATTGAACTACTCAAAATGTTTATTGGCCCATCTAAGACCGACTACATTTTCTTTGTCATTTCTCCATCTGCTCACTCGAGTCGCAAGACGGAAAGTCACGGGGGGGGGGTGGGGGTTGAGCATAGAATGAGTGACTTGACGAAATCTGGCATTTATGCTAATAGCATATTGACACATGCTGAATGGCAAACGGGATTCCGGCTTGGGATTTCACTCCGGCACTGTCATTGATGCCAGTAAAAGACAAATTCCTATTCATAAGTGTAATGGTGGCATTTAGTCGGATTCCCCCCCCCGAGGCGCTGTCCCACTTAGTGTATATCGTGTGTCTTTCGCGGCGCGCACCCACAATTGAATTTCTTTGTTTACGTTTGATTTAATTGCAGTGGGTTTAAAAGCCGCACCGTCGGGCTTTGGCTTGCCTTTGATCCACGGCATTCAAAACAGCCCCGTGCGTGTTGTAGGCCCTGTTTTGGTGTGTAAGCCATGTTTAAGAAAGCTAATAATTGCTCTGTCAGTCTCACACGTCATCATTTATTCATGGTATCGCCAAAAACGGAGAGAGGGTCGCTTTTGATTTATCAACCGCCTCGACGGGCTTAATTGGGGAATCTTCTGGATTTGTTGCAAAATAGAAACAGTTCTGATGCTCCTTTTTTTTTTTTCTTGCACCGATGTCAGCCTCTGCCGAGCGCCCACGTCGGCTTGTTGATGTGGCAAGTCAACAGCAAATCTGAGCGCCAATTAGTTCCAATTACAATCAGGCTGTCGCGCGTTTGTCTTTTTTTGAAGGTTCGTGATTTGACGGGGGGCGGGGGGGGGGGGGGTGGAATGACAAGTCGTCTTTTCGGGCCCAAGCGGAGGAGGGAAAACTTTTCCGGGTGATGGGCGCACGTTTGTTCGTGGCGTGTCGTGGGCGATGGCTCGTGTCTCGCGCGCTTGCTCACAGGAAGTTGCTTTTGCTTCAAAGTGAATCCATAAATCACAAGCTATCTGCGAGTCTCGCATGACGGGCTGTGAAGCCGAGCAGATCCCGTCTCGCTTTCCGCTCGTGTAGCTGCCAGCCAAATTGGCGTATGTGTGTCGTCCGCAAACGCGCCCAGCCTTGACCTCCACTTTGCTTTCCCCGCCAAATGACGAAACTGCTTAGACACAACAACAACAACAACCACCAACATAGCATCAAAGGATGAGCGTCTATTTGATTTTATGTATTTTTTTGAACTCCAAAGAGGACTGATGACGGCGAGCCGTTCCCCATAATGCGCCCAAATCTGTCATCAGCCGCCATCATTAGGCCACAGCGGGGAAGTTTGCAGATGAAAAGACAACGTCACACTGTTTGCAAAGTGTTTTTGTTTCTCCCTCGGTCATCTACTTTCCCCCCCAAAAAAGTGTCAACAGGACACAAAAATATTTCACTACGTGGAAGCTATTGAGCAGCCACTAACGGCAACGTAGGCGTTTTTCTTTTTTTCAATTTAGAACAGTTACCAAGGATATAATATCTCCAATTGGTTAATCTGACGATTATTTTGTCGATTGGGCGTTAAATTGAGTTTTGAAAAAGCATGTTTTCATTTCCATCCCTTTATCCAAAAACAGGACGTGATTTCAAACGGACGCAAAATGCACAAACGGGAACTCGTTTGGATTCACTTTCTGCTTTGGTCTCTAACATGTCAGAAAATAGGCAAAAATGTTGCCCATCATGCAGATGTTTGCAAACGTACAATACAATACAATACATGCTGATTTATATAGCGCTTTCACAACAGCGGCAGCTGTACTGTATACAATAATAATAACTCAAAAATCTGATGTGCAAGAAAAAAAGTGGACATTTTTTAAAAATCTGCATCAAAAATTTCATTTCGGGGTATGTAAATCCCTAATTCATTTCAGATTAAAATTTGCTGTTGTCCAGTGTCCTCAATCTGCTTTCACGGATTAGCGAAATCTGGCAAAACATTTTTGCTGAGAGGTTAAAATTCGAAGGATTTTTACAATTCAGAATATTGATCAATTAACATGAGAATCGATTCTGTATTGATGAAACGGTCACGGTTAATCGTGGCGGCCAATAAATGACACCCTCTCAACCTGTTTTTATGGTGCCGTCCTATCTCACGCCGATACAAAAACGCAGCCTGTGCTTTTGTTGCCATGACGACTTGGGAGCGGCTCCGCGTTGAGCCCCCAGTCTTAATTGGGCGGCAACGTCCACATCAAGACAGTAAAAGCACGAAATGCATTTTCACTCAGGCGAGCAGCACTTCATCGCCCAGCCACTCGATTCCACTTGCGAACGAGTCTGGAACAACGTCGCCAAAAATTCACGTCTGTGCCACTGATGCTGACGGCATACAAAAGTACAATTCTGTCAACAAAAGCGGAAACGAGCATCAAGTAAAACATTTTCTTCCACCCAACCGCGATTGAGCCTTTCCCAGGCTGCGCCCACACCACTCATCATTCGCCATCATTAGGCCACAGCAGGGACTTTTTCCTCCCGACAGGAAAGGAGTTTGCTCTCCTAAATAGACAAAGACAATGTCAGAGCGTGTTGACAGATTATTTTCGTTCCGTTCTTTACCAGGTCACATTTTTTTTTTTGGGGTGGGGGGTGAAAGAGAACAACCTGTTAATAAGTTTGGTTGGCGCGGGCACCGGATTCCTGCTGCAAGTGTAACTTGTAGCGCTTTTGTTTGTTGACAGTGCGCGTTGATGAAAGGCAATGCGCCGCGATGGGATTGACAAGCCGGAGGCGTCAATCAAGGGCTGCTTTTGCGTGGCAAAACAAACACAGGACAGGCGAGGCAGAAGACACAAAAGCAAGGTAAGGATTAAAAACAAAACATAACCCCCCCCCCCCAAACATCTCAGCAGGGGGTGCTTGTATCTGCGTTTTTGGCTGAAGCATCTAATCAATGGGCCGCTGTTTTGTTTGTCCAAAAACAAATGTGTTGCTTGTTACTCTCGCAGATTATGCTCTACCACTCGCTGCGGTGTGCAATCTGAGCTTGTCTGAGCAATGACGCGATTAATCAACCAAAAGCAGCCCCTAATGACGGGCGGCACACCGCTTTTTTTACGCCGCTAATGAACAACTCATTTGGGCTCATTTACGACGGGAATCTGGTAATCTTCCCCTTGAGTTGAGATGCAAAATGAGCCAGTGTAATCTTGTGTGTGTGTGTGTGTGTGTGTGTGTGTGTGTATTGTTCCCTTCTGAAGACTGACAGCCACAACTCCCTCCAAAACACGTTAAAAATGTAAAGTTCACTTCTTGCCCGATTCTTCTGAATATTGATGGTTGTCATGGCAACCCCTCCCTGCAGCGTGCAGGCCGTGGTTCTGGGATTCTGTCATGGATTTGCAGGCGCCGTTAGCCTAAATCGACTCTGTTCATTCCGTTTCCGTTTTGTCTGCAGTGTCATAATTGAGGTCAAGACAAATACTGTATTTGTTGACGCCACCTATTGACCCGCCCGATGATGATTCCAGTGATTCTGATTCTGATGACTAATTAGTAGCGACGCTGCCAGCGCAGACAGCCTGGGTGACACTGATGATTAGAACAGGCAGGAGGGGGTGGTTAACAAATCCATTTTTAAGAAAACATTCGTGATGTGCACCACGGGCGACGCCCCCGGTGCAACACATTGATTACACACATTGAAAGTCAGCGTGTGCAGACGTCGATATTTTTGGAGCCAGACACCGGGAAACAAAATGGTATTTTTGGGCCTGTTTTTCCCGTCTTTTCACCGCCCTACCGCCACCCCCTCCTCCACCCCGACCTCTCGAAGGGTTGCAGAGGGCGCCGTGAAGCGTGTGAGTGATGAGGGAGCTAAGTGGCAGGGATGCTTTGGAAGTGGTCACTCGGTGCTGGAAGAGCAGTGTGTGCATGTGGGCGCGCGCGCAGGCGGATGTTTGTTGTGTGTGAGGCGGAACTGGGAAAGTGTGGGCGGGAGGAAGGGAAAGCGAAGGTGACAGATGTCAACAGTGCGACGGCGAAGAGCGCGATGAGCGGCGCGGCGTGGAGTCGTTCCAACCGCTGGCGCCTGCCGCTTGAAGGGCAGGCAAATCCTCAAAGCGTTTTTTCATCCCATGAAACAAAAGAAAGCCAACGCCTCGAAAACTCATCGCAATCATTTTTTGCGCCTGGACAGAAAGATTAGGACAATCAGGAAGTTCATTTGAGCTTCTTTCCGATTTTGCTGAGGCGAGAAAATCTGTTATCTGACTCCAATTAATCACCAGGAAACCACAGAACAAGAAAGAAAAAAAAAATCACGTTTTTTTTTTTTCACCCCCTGTAACGCTTGCTCAGCGAGAACTAAAGTACTTTTATGGAGTAGTTCATCAACTTGTACATGGGCCACGTTATGGGTTTGTCGAATCTTAAATACAATACGTGGCGGGCGCATCTCAATCAATGAGAATATTTTCGAAACCTTGATTTGCATCTCACAGTAGCTCAATCAAAAATGTGGAAGTCACTCTGTAAAATCGAAAGCTTTCCTGCGCACGCAGTGACATGCTTGATGATTTGTGTTTTTATTTTCATTCTTTTTGAGTTAGAACAAAAAAAAACATCCTACTTCATTTAATCAATTTATTGAGAGGCACAATAGATAGAGAGAGAAAGAGTTACGTGATGTTTCCATCACCCCCCCCCCCCCTCCCCCAACAAACAATCACGGCCTCCCGCCGGCACAAAAATGATGTCTGACTTTGCGGCGACTAAAATATTGACTGCATTTTTATTTCCTCTCCACATTCTATCCAATGTGGCAAATGAAGTGTATTTCTTCGTCGTGGCGCTTTCAGGCCCCCGGAGCGAAGCACAGAAAAGGCTTTTGTTTTCCTCCAGGACGCTAGGAGCTATGTTCGAGGAATCCATGAAACGGTGACACGAGCAATGCTGCGGGTGAATAGATTTAAACCCATTTCAAGAACGGCCAGCAAGTGACACGGAAAGACAAAGTGACCCTCCCTCAGCATTCAAAACAGTGCCAGCTCTTAGCGCCGTTGCTAATTCTATCTATTCGTTACGACTTTGTTGAGCCAAACTTGCGTGTTTTGAGGATGTGTGTAGAAACCGAAGGACATTTCGTCTGATTGGGGCGTGGGAGTATCATAACTCAGATGAGTTCAACCAATTCGGAAGCTCCTCTTTTTCAGGTGGTCTCGTCTTGTGATGATTTCGGGTTCAGAAAAGTGCGTCACGAACAAGTTTGCGTGCAGTGACGTAACACTCATTGACACGGTGGTGCCTTCATTTTTCTTCCTGTTCCCGTTTCATATGGATGACATCATGGGGGGGTTTGTGTTTTATAACAATACTTAACCGAAAGTTCAACTTCCATGTGAACTTGTGGCTAAAAAGCAAAGGGTGGAGAGCCTCTGTTGTCAAAATGCACACGATTCTTTACTGCAAAAATTGCACTTCTCATTTCTTTGTATTATTTTAACATAGCTAGTGCGGCCTGGGCGACACCTTTCTTCTGTTCTACGTGACAATTGTGACAATTTGTGTGTGCTTCAATTTAAAACAAAAAACGAAAAAAACTACAGTACAGTAGGAAGCACCTGAAAACACTGTTTTCCAATAAGAACACCGGTGGTCCGAGTTTTTCTCGGGTCGATCACTTGGTGTACTATAATTAAACTACAAATAAACTATCATTTGTTTGCAGTTGACCAGTTTAGTCCCGTTTGGCCCGTACAAGACTTGCTCACTCTACCCGGATGCAATTTTGCCAACGCCATACGCATTACCTCGGTTTGTTTGTGGTTCACTGCATCGTTTGTAACCCCCAAAACATCATATATCCAGATTGTCGTAAACTGACGACCCCCCCGCCCCCTTGTAATCTGCTGACACGTCACAGGGGGAGCGTATATCCTGTTTTCATTATCTTTTTGTTGTAATCCTCTCTTTGTCGATCGATGGCCATGCGAGGATGTCCCGGAGGCGTGTGTGCACTCCACGTCGTATGGAATGTCAAGCCAGCCGAAGCAAATGTCACGGAAAGCCCTCCTGTCCCATTATTTGTCATCCACGAATACAAACACGCGAGAAATTTCATTCTTCCCCCACCCTCTCACCCCCACGATAAATGTATGCACACGTGTGCAATATATCTTGGAATGGTCATTTTCCGCCGCCGTAGCACGAGTCATTTGTCTCCTTTACAGGTTTTTTTTTTTTTTTTTAATGTCTCAAATGGAAGGAGGAGCACAAGGCGGGAGATTAAAAGCTGATGGAAGCATTTGAGTGAAACCTCAATCTCGAGGTCTGGTTTTTTTTTTCTTTTTTTTGCCCCCCCCCATGTCAGGGAGGAGCTTTGGTGCTGACACAGTAGCCTTGTAGACACCCCCCCCGCCCTCCACACACACACACAGTCGTTCCCTTTTGCATTATTTATGAAAAACAAACCACTATCCGTTGTTTTCCACCTTTGCAAACGTCCCGGAAAGGAGAAGGGGAGTGATGTACAAGAGAGCAACGGGTGAGGAAGCCAGTACGTGGCATCGTGGGTGACAGCATGCGTGGGAGCAAAGGAATGGGAGACATACATGGAGGTGTACGGCGTCAGTCGCTGAAGGTGAAGACGCGAGACGGCGCAGTGAAAAGTTCATTTTCAAACGGGAGCCTCGCTCGCCTTGATCGGTATGACGAGAAAGTGTGGGAGGAACATGAATAAGGGCGTCTGCTTGAAAGCGGCGCAGAATGCAGAGCGACCTCCGAGGAGGAACGCAAATCTGTTCCGTGGTGCTTCGCCACTTCCAAGTTGCAAAAGCATCCTTCCTATAGAAACGACAACAATCGCGACGTCGAATCAGCATCTCGATATTCCGCGGATGGATTATCGAGGCAAAGGTGAGGCGCTCGCGAGCACAGATTTAGTCTGATTCGGGAGCGATATTTCAGAGGAATAGCCCATTTGTGTAGAAACAGTTGTCGATACAATCTTTGAGTTATGCTCATGCAATGTGGGAGCAGAAAAAGGGCGCATTTCTATTTTTTTTTTTTTTGGGTCAATATAATAATTCGAGTAGCGTGCACCCTCGTCGTTCTGCTAGCCCGCGGAATTGTCTTATTGCGAAACGTGCGCTAGGGCATGAATTTTAAGGTGGACATCAAAACGAAAAGCGAGATGAGATGTCAAGTCAAGTGAAGTCAAGTCAACTGTATTTATAGAGCACTTTCAAACAGCCATCGCCGCATACAAAGTGCTGTACATGGAGCAATTTAAAGTTGACAGCGGCCTATAGGGAAAGCCTGCGAGGCGACGTCGTCCTGTATTGACGCTGTGCGTGCGGCGCATAAGGCAGGTGCGGTTTACGCGGTTTTTTTTTTTGGTCCCTCGTGGAGGCCACGCCGCTGACGTGTTTTACGGCCTGACGATGAAACAGTCCTCAGCTGTTAGTCGCCGTGCGGAGCTTGTACATCTTGTTGACATCACGGGATGTGAAGGTTGTTTGGTTCCTTTGCAGCTGAGAGCAAAACGAGAAATCGCATCGCCCCTCCCTCCCGCGGCGCCGTCTGTAGGCCCGTTTTGTCCAAAGTCAGCTGTGAGGACGAGCCCTCTCCTGACCACATATCACGAGTGAAACGGTCCATTTTAAAGCTTCCAGCACCCGCTCCACCAAACAATGAGGCGGGTGCGTCAGCGCAGGTCCAAAACTCGGAGCGGACGTCGGTTAAAAGGAGCATCGGCGTACGGCGAGCCCGCAGGCAATCTCTTGTCCTAACGCAAACGTGATGGGATCGCTACGGCCTCGGAATGCCCGGCGGGGCCCTTGGAACACCGATGACTTTCCACACTTTTACACACATGCGTGCACCCGGGGGGCATCTCGTCTTCGAAACAACGCCTGTTACCATTTTCGGCACTGTGCACACTCGCTCACCCCAACACACACACACACACACACACACACGTTGACGGATGGCTTGTGATGGCTGGCTCCGCAACACTTTGCATGGCGAGTCACAAGGGTCACGGCAGAGCCCCGAGAATCATCTGCTCTTCTGGAGTCCTTTAACTCTTATTGACAAGCTCACGAAGCCCCGCGAACACTCAGAAACTCACGCACGCACGCACAGACGCGCGCGCATACGCTGTGGAAACATACTGGACTTATGCCGGAGTGGGGTCTTTATGTTGCCACTAAATTGCCCTTTGAATGTGATAATGATTCAGCTGCCCGCAATTTGGATGGGAGGAGAGCATTAATGTGAAGTGTTGCCTACCGGGCAAGCAGCCTTTCGAGCACCAACAAGGCGCGCAAATGCTCACGCGCTCACGGGCTCAGACGCCGACAGCCTCATTCATGCAAATTACCATCCAGACTTGTCAAATTGACAGTGCTCACCATGCTTAGGCTAAATGAGCTTAAGTGGATGAAACAGAGAGGAAGGGAGAGTGTTCCTTTTGCGTCTGATAGGAGGTTTTGCAAAGCGCGTGCACGCACGCACACACACACACACGCACACCTATCTGAACAAGGAATTGGACAAAGTAGCACATGTTCATGATTTTTAATCAACGCACTTATCTAAGCCCCCACCACCCCAAAAAAATATGATTAATAAGAGTAAAATTCTGTGAAAAAAATTGCAATATTACCTAAAAGTTAACTCAATTGTATTTATATGGTTTCACAAGCTTTATTTTGATCTCCAGGAAAAACAAAAAAAAACAATCAGAGATGGGAGGTGTGGATGACGACACGCGGGCGCACTAATTGCTGTCACAAAAGCGCTTTTGTCTCGTTACCTTCGACTTCAAGCTTTGCTGAAGCTCTGACGTAATATCCAACTCTGGAAAATAGAAAACTGTCCATTCCTTGATTACCAGCAACCGCACATCAGACAAGCAAACAAACGCGGAGCAAAGGGATGTAAGAGGCAGGAGAGAGCGTTTCTGAAGCCGGGCCAAATTAGCAACAATTCCGCTCAAATGACAACTTGATCATCTCAAATTAGAACTCAATAGTTGTGACAGTTGGTGTGAGAGGGAGCACCACCCAGGTCCTCATATCCAACAAAAGGAAGCATCTTCTATCTCTATAAAATAACAACAATTGCGAAGTTGGCGTTTGCGAGGAAGGCCTTCGCTGTCCACATCTGCTCAGTATTCTTGAACAGTCCTTGGCCAGGACACATTTCATGGACATAGCTGAGCTGAACGATTATGTAAATCAGATGCTTGTTGTCGCTGGATCAGTACGGAGGGAACCGGTGTGGCTTGAAACATATGCACGCACGCACACACACACACACACACACACACACACACACACCACACACACACACACACTTCCTCCGAAGGGACAGGATAATTGGCTGCTGAGCAAGAGCCCCCTTTGGCTCCTCATTAGTGACTATGGACAGCCTGTGCGTGCGTGCGTGTGTGTGTGTGTGTGCGCGCGTGTGTTCAATCAAAATGGCTGTCACGGCACGTTGGTGAGCATCGCTGATCATCCTATCTGATGCTTTCCATCAAAGCCGGGTTGTAATTGTTGGATCCGTGCGGAGATGCGGAACAGCAACTGCAGCGTGTGGATGCAAGAATGTTCGTTTTGAATGTGGTCTCCTGTCGCTTTTCGTCGAAATCCCCCCGTCCCCCCACCTCACCCCCTCTCCAAGATGAGATAAATTGGTTCAGTTTCATGACTAAGTTGCCCCGCGACTGCTCCGCTGGCCAACATACTAGCTTGCTTTCGTGTGCGTGTGTGTGTTTCACGAAATAAAAGCACACTCACCCACACAAAGAACATTACTCTCTTGCATTTTTTTTTTTAAATGTGTTTTTTTGTTTTTTTTAAATATGTGCATTTTGGTGAACTCTCTCCAGGCGGCAAGATGTCTAGTATTACATTTTGGAATCCCAAAAGAGAAAGGGAGATCCTTTGCCATTTGATCGCGGCCTTGGAGAGAGTAAAAATGCAAACTGAGCGTTCGTCTAATTGAGACACACACACACACACACACACACACACACACACACACACACACACATATATTTATATTACTTTTTTTTGTCCCAGCACGCTGCAAGGCTTATAAAATAGTGAATAAATGGTGTCAAGGTCTGCTCATTAATTCAGTCTGCTTGTGCGCCTTCCGTGGCAAAGAGAGAAGTTGTTTCTTGTGGTGTCACGCAGCTCTGGAGCGCAATCTCCAGCCGGCCCTGACCTTTGCAGCTTTCCGATGAGGCGCAATCATGTCCTGACCGGAATTGGAATGAATGTACGAGGACTCCTATTCCATCGCGCAGAATGAGCTTGGAGTCATTTGAGTATGTCGCGTAATTTGCGCTTTGAAGAGACGGCCTGTCGTTAATGGGTGACGAACATTTGGTGCGATGATATTTTGTAACGCCAAGACCTTGCATAACAGGCATGACCAACCTTTCTGCAAAGGCATTCCAAGGATTTTTCATCTGCCCTAAAACACAAGCCATTAAAGTCGGTGCTGCACACACTGTAGGTGATAGCGTTGTAGGAGCAGTAGTACGCTCCTTTCAAGTCACCGACAGAATAGAATGGAATGAAAAGACGGTTGTGGGGGATTATCTCCTTTTAAGGCTGTAGCGGTGATGCTGATGCAGACTTAGACATGGTGAGCGAGGATTACGGCGGGCTTTTGGCCGCATCTCCTGAGAAAGCTTTTCAAAGTCGCTGTTATACAAAACATGGAGCAGTATCACGGTCTCTTTTGTAAAAGTCTTAGCCGCCGCCCTCATCCGTCGTCTTTGTGAGACTCACCTTGACGGTTCGCCAAGGGGCGCAGGCCACCAGGTTTGCTTATTAGTTGTGGTTTAGAATGACGTGAAACAATCCTTCCTTCTCCTTTTTTTTTTTTTTTTTTAGCAGATTCTTGAAATACGTCAATGTAAATATAGATTCCAAATGACCGTCTGGCAGTGAAGAACCAGAGCCCATTACGAGAGCACATATTAAACTTTGAATAATTCATGTTTGAAGATGAAATTTTTAATGATTAGCTGGAGTGGTTGAGCATTTGCTCAAGTATTTATCCTGCACGTAGGTGATTGTGAGAAGGAATGCGAGTAGCTTCCAGCATTCTTATTCCCATGGTTCAAAAAACGTTCACGTTAGGGTTCATTAAATACTGTACTCAAAACAATCCACGGGTATGAATTAAGTCTAAGGCCTTATTTTGGTGCCCAGCATAAGTCGATGGCAAAGTGGACTCTCACTGTGCGCATGGGCGTTTGCGCTGTGGTGGGAGTGAACACAGCCTACTTGATTCCAACGTAGTCTGCCGAATTACCAAACTAGACTTGCCTTGGCATGAAAATGAAGACGTGCCCGTTTTTCACACACAGTGCATGTGCACCTGTTTTCAAAAGTTGGGTTGTGAATGGTGGTTTGTCTGTATGTGCCCTGCAATTGACCGGCGACCTGTTCAGAGTGTACTCTCGCCTGCTAGGCTCCAGGTTGCCTGCAACCATCATGTTTCCAAACTCTATAGAAAATAGATAGTTACATGAACTACCCGTCTACTTGTTGCAGTCTTGCCCTCAGCTGACGTGATTAATCAAAAATCAATTCCCACAGGACCAACAGAATCCTTCATCAATTATCATGCGCATCCTTAGAAGTGTCAGGGAAAGCTTTGAGCTCCAACTTTCTTTGCAGCATTATAATGTAATCATTTCTGTGTTTTTGTGGGTGGCTCACCTGCGCTTTCAACGCATAAAAAAGTCTGAAGCTTGTATTGTGTGCGATGCAAAAATATGCTATTTGCATGCAGATTGAAAAGTCTGGGCTCTGATCTGACAGAAATAAATGTTGTGTGGCAGACCAGACACAAATGGATCTGTACGACACAACCCCCCCACCCCCAACCCTCCTCTTTTTATTTTGGTCTCCATGCTAAAATAGTCAAAGGTAGGTGTTCCAAAATGATCCGTAATCAAAAGAGTCACTCCGGTGGTGTTATTTTTCAATGTCCTTCAAGTATCATTAAAAAATAATGATGACACTGAGAACATGTACTCTCCCTTGCATAATAACACTTGTCCTGTGATCCTCTGAGGGAGTAGTCATTTCCACTTGGGAACATAGCCAGCGAGGTGGAGGGAGGAAAAAAAAAAGTCACCTTGACTGAGCGAGCCAAAAATAAGATCAGAGGGGGACTTTTCAAAGTGCCCTGTTGAACACCTTTTCCTCCTTTTCATTGATCTACATCCCCGTAAGCTCTCAGCGTCTTTAAACAAGGACCATCAAAAATAACGAGTCAAATCCTGGAAGCCAAATTCCAGAAATGAACACTCCGAATAAAGGTGATTTGCCTGTCCTTCCCTGCGCTCTCGATTCCATCTTCTTCCTGTCTATCAAGTAATGAATACATGTCAGCTTCCTGGAGTCCTGAATATGGATGTGTTTGTTGTGTTCTCCTTTTTTGCGGTGTTGCCAGGCTGCGAAACGTCACAGTTAGCACACCGGATAGCGGTGACCCCTTGTCTGCTCCACCAAGAAGCCCCCCCCCCCCGCACCCTCATTCATTTTGCTTTCATTCCTTCACAAGATTAATGATCAGCATCCCGGGGAGCAAACTCACAATATGTCTGCCTGATTTTCATTCCTCAACTCAAGCATCTACACGTCTTTTTATTATTATTATTATTATTATTATTATTATTAATAATGAAGTGCAGGTGATTGAAGAGCACAAACAGAAATATCAAAGTTCAGTTGGTGCAAATATCTCAGAAATGTACGTTGGACTTGAAAAGGAATATTCAATTAAGCGGATCGGTATCATTAATTAAAAACGAGCACTGATTATGGCTTCTGGTCATACGTAGTTGTTGGGAGCAAGCGGCTAAAGATATAAAACAATAATGTAGTTCGGTGTGATGATTGCCGCATGAATCAATCTCAAGTTGCACCTTAAGAAAAGAACTGAATAGCCAAGGCAGGGGCATGCTTTCTGTCCATTTCTTTCCATCAGCAATCTAAGCACATCTTAATAATTGATGTTGAGCAAGGCCCGGCTGTATCCGCTCACCCGGAGAAGCTCAAGAACCCCAATGAAGCGGATGCGCAGCAATATAACGGCAACACGGAACAGCTGTTGTCTCTCGCATCTCTCAATGTTATTCTGAGCAGTTACCATGCGATGTGGCCTGTCTATGGACTGATTTTTGCAAAGCGGTCTGCTCGGAAAGGGATAGAGGCTGACAATGATTGAAGTTCAACCTGTGCAATATTTACCATCAGAGGTCCCGATCATTACATGATTTCAGCCTGCCACGGACTAGTTAGGAAGTAACCGAGTCACGATGCAAATAACGAAGAAAGAGAAGAGCTTGCAACGGCAGTGTAGCTTCGTCATGTATGGGGGGCCTCTCATTTGAAAAAAAAAAATCTGTACAGTATATGTAGACACATCTTAATGGGTGAACACATAGTTTTAAGAATCAACCAAAGATCAGAAGGGTACTTAAAAGGGTGCCTTGTTGAGCGCCTTTTCCAGTAATTAAGATTCATGCATTATTTACACAGGTTAGAAGAAAGTGTCAAAAAAATGCCTCACAATGACCCATTTGCGTGGAAATAGGCGATCAAACACAATTTCATTTGCTAAAACTTATTTGTGTATTTATTTATCTATTTTTATGTCCACATGCGATGATGAAAACAAAAACATGTCCACCGTGATGTGATTTGCAGTAAATTGCATGTATTTTTCTTGTTTTCATCAGAACATCAGTTTGTGCCCCCCGTCCCCTTTTGAACACTTTTTATTTAGACAAAGTAAATAAGTACAAATCTTATTCTGGGACAAATCCAAGGCCTTCCACCCCCTCCTTCACATGCAGATTAAAAAAATAAAATAATAATCAGTTTTGTGTATAAATATCATCTAAGTGGAGGCCAAGGAGTTTGCAGTCGACTCCTCTGAGTCTTTCTGTTGTACACAACAAGAAGTGAGTTATTGCCGTGTATCTTTGTTTTCCTCAGTGGTCTTTCCAGTCGTCGCGAGGGGCACGCTGGGTCCAAAAGCCTTTTGACAGGCGATAGGCCCTCTTTCAAGGCAATTCATATTTTGACGATGCGGAAACAAGGCCTTGTGTGTCTGTATATTTTAAAATGAGCAAAATAGTTTCCTCCATTGCCTCCATCTCGTCTCCACTTGTACTCGCCGCAACATACACTCACCCATGTTACCCCCCTCCGCCATCTCCGCCAAAGCCCTCCCGCCCCCGCCTTCCTGTGATTACATTGTAAAATGTTCACAGATGAACCTGCAATCTTCTTCTTCTCCCCGGCGAACCACTTCTGCCTTCCTTTTTCCACTTGATGCTCAATGTAATATACCCCTGCACCACGCCCCCCCCCCGCCCTTTTACTCCCACTTTCCTCATGGAACACCAAATGTTTCCACTAGTCTATGCCTGTAAGGTAAACACCAAACTAGGACGTTATGTAACAAAACAAAGTGTTATTTAACGAAGAAAACGTGGATTCAGGTTGTTTTCAAAATGCAATATTTATTTAGAATTCATGCTCAGTGTATTTGTTTTCATTTGCTGGTACTTTATCCCTATTTATACTCTTAAAAGCCCCACTTGAAAAAAAAGTCCTATATGTTAGAAAATAATTCTAGGTTTTCAAAAATATACCTTTCACATGGTCATATTTTTCATTGATGTTAAGTGTAAATATGGAAATGTGACTTTTTGTCTCCAAATTTGTAGCTGGCTCCCTGGAGAGCCTGCGCAGCCATCTCGTGTGAAATTAAGAAGCAAGGTAAATCGAGCGAGAGGTGTGGCTTTGCATTGCGCACTATTCACAGGCTTTGCAGTTTGGAAAAGGAGAGGTGAACATCTGCTCATCTAGCGGGATGCTCACAGTCCCCAAAAGTCTCCAGTAAGAACACAAACAGCCACGAGGTTTGTTGCTTATCATCCCCAAAAAAATACAATCAATAAATAAATGCATAAAGAATTGCTATGAGGGTTGAAAAAGATGCCAGGCTACCACGTGCCGCTTTCTCTGTTGCTTGGACCGAGCTCCCGGCAGTCGTCACGGGAACAAAAGCCCAACTTCTGAATTTGCACAAAGCGGAGCCGCTCTCGCAAAAACAAGTGATTTGAACCAATGAGCTGTAATTATTTAGTATTTGTTTGTCTATTTTGACCGAAGAATAGCATAGATATTTTATTCAGACACCTGTTTATTTCTTATTTACCTGTAAAATATAAAATATAATTTGTCTGTTTTTTTTTTTGTGGGAGGTTGGAGGGCGGCACTTCAATTAACCAGTCCACAGATGAGGAAAAGGGGACATTTTTTTGTAAGATGCAGTAAGGCGCTAGTGTCCTTTGAGAAATGCCAAAATCCTAAATGGCGGTGGATGCCCAGTGTTAGACGTAATGGGGTAGAAAGTCCACTATTTCTGCTGTACAAGTACCATGAAATGGATGCTAATGAAGCACAGATTGCTGTTAAATTGTACTTAAGTGCCGGGCTTGGGAAGGTTCCATCATTTCCCGCCTTCCCTTTCCAGCGCGACTATTAACGTCAATCTCTTTTCTCCATGCCAGTTACCCACAGTGGCTCGGCTGCTCTTTGTCGATCCCTCCACCTCCTCCTCCTCCTCCTTCTTTCTCCATCTCTTTTTTTTTTTGTCAAACAGAGGTTGCTGCTTGATAGCTTGTTAACCGGCATCAAAAGGAGAGTCTGATTAAAGCTGGCATTTTCGCTGCGGGTTTCCCGCATTTGGCTCACGTCCGCTTCCCCGCACCGGCGTCGCTTGCCCCCTAGAACACCCTTGCAAGGAGAATCGAGCTTGCGTTTGAATGTTGGATGAAAGGTGCAGATGTGGCGACCCGAGCCACCAGCATGCAAGTCTCGCAGGTCATACAAACATCAGACAGGCGCATGGAGGCCGCGTTCCTTGGAGACCAAGACAAGGCTGGTCTCAAAGGAACACGCAATTTGGGGAAAGAGCGTTTCCCCGCCGTGCCGCATGAATCTCCGTCTCTGGTTTCTGTTAGACAGCAACAGTTTTATCGTTTAGTTAATTTCATGTCACTGAACACTAAAGATGACTCTGTGACTCAAAACAGAGGATTTTTTTTGCCTTTGAAAAGAATTTTGGAGCGGACGAAATGCCAATTAAGTATCCAGTTTTTGTATCCACTATATGGTAATTTTATGAGCGTGTGATGTGAGAATACAATGTTTATCGGTAGAATGTAAATTATGTTAGTAGTTCAAGACAAACAAACAAAAAATAATATTAATGTTCGTCTCCATCTCTCATACGTGGCTGTTTTCCAAGTTTTTTTTTTTTTTCATCATTGTCTCATCTTGGGTTGACTTCCCAGTTGGTAGGGAGCAAAGGGGTTCACAGGGCCTTTGGGGAAATATGTGGAAGAGACTAATTAGCACCAGACATGCTGCGAAAAATCACTGGTGCTTTTCAAACAAAAAGACATCCCTCAAAACGCTTTGCCACTTACACTGGGCGATTTATTTTCACTTTTCAAGGGGGGAAAAAATCATTTCAATCAGTCAACCTAACTGCAACTCCTTAATAGAGAAGGAAGCTAAGAGCATGTCTTCTCACAACGCACTGTGAGACACAGGAGTTATATATTTGGGGGGCAAAAGCATTCATTTACGTTGGAAAAACTTTTAGAGATCAATGATTGACATTTATGGCAACGGTGTTAGCTAGCACAACAAGGTGTTAGCTAGCACAACAAAGCAAGCGAGTTGTTTGCTCCCCAAAAAATTTGCTGAGCTGCTTCTACTTCTATGTTGAAAATCGGACAATACGAGGGAGGAATTTGTTTGGTAAACTCTTTGTTGTGAAAAGCCAAATGTTTTCTTGAATTGCCCATCTTAAACTTTTTAGCTCACCCAACTTTTCTCCATATTCGTCCAGCTGTACTTTCACCCTGTTCAGGACAAGTCCTATCAAGAATGGACGGATGGATGTTTCTTTGGCTGGCCTGCCAATTTGTTTTCATGCGAATGCATTTACCACCGAGCACAAAGTAGCTGCACGTGCCTCTCCTCGGTGAGCGGAGCAATTATAGTTTCAAGGTCTTTCCGAAGGACACTTTGGTTGTCTCTGGGGAAACCAGAGGTCGGCTCGGTAACCCGCCAAGTATGAAAGGGCCACTCGACCTCCTGAGCCACGTCGCTCATTAAGCTCACCGCTGGCGTCGCCCCCTGCTGGGCGGCTAATGCAACATTAAGGTGTCCACTTTCGAGCTATCTTTTTGCACGGTCCCTACATCTCGGGCACATTCCGCTGGCCTCATTAGCCATGTTAATAAGTCATTCAGGGCTCCATCTCCAACAGTATCTCCCCCTTCTCATAGTTCCAGAACTGTACAGGTACCGCCTTTGAATCGCTAATTGCTTTCTGCATAGTTCCTCGCAGCCCCCAAAATTGCCAGACATATTGTCACTGGTGGGTCTCTTCGACACACGGCCGGTGAGAAGCTAAACGGGAAGGCTAAATGATGCGCGGCGGCCGCGGTGATGATTCGGATGATAATGACCGCCATGATAAAGGACGCCTCTCTGGTCGAATGGCGTTTGATTTCCCAGTTGGCTAGCGAGGGGTGAGATGGGGGCAAGGGAGAGGGGGGCGGGGGGGCTCGGTATCAGGGTTACTCATCCAGCGAGAATGACCTTTAATTTCACAACAAGGCCCCACAGATAGCAGGCGCTTCTGTCTCGACAAGCCCTCATTAGTTCTCCGAGCCGGGAGCCGACGTGAAACTTAACTTGGACGCGAGCTGGGAAACTTTGCAAGGTCAAGTACATTGGGTGGGTTTTAAGTATTTGGAATTTAGAGGATCTCTACCTCATTGCAAACTTTATCTCTTGGGAGATAATGAGAGCGGTGCGGGTGGAAATCAATACCCTCCCTGTATTTCACTCACCTCTGGACCGTGACTTATGCGGAAAGCTATCAAGCCATCCCACATACCTCCCAGGTTTCCTTTCTCTCTTGTAAAATCAACCCGGCTCCGGGTTACGCGCACATATTCCTGCACAGTAAAAAATTAATCACCCCCTCTGAGATTGTCTTTGCCGTGACTTTAACAGGCAACGGCGGGATTCTGAAATTCTTTATCCAATTACGGTGCACTTTGGCATAAGGCATGAACCTTTGCGATGCGTCACCCTGAAAATGATGTCAGAGGATCGTAATCTCATCCCAGTGACATCTGACCAACGTTTGGGGGTGTTCCAGGGTAAGGAATGTAAGGTTTAAAACAGTCTCGTCTTCACATCGCGCCCGTCTTCTCCTGGGAAAACCGAATAACTGCCGTCAAAGCGAACAATAGGATTCAGATAAGAAGAGAATACGGCCACGATCCGGCGCACGGAATCAGTTTTCATGGGAGACATCACTGCGTCCTGATAAACATTCTGCGGTATGCGCAAGGATCAATGCGTGCCGGCCGGCTCGATGGCGACAGGACGCAAATGCCCATTTTTATCTGCTATTTGCAGCTGCCCCCCCCGCCCCCCGGTGACCATCGGCGTGGCTGAGAAACACCCAAAATAGCGAGACCTACAAGGGCAGGATGAATTTTAATCACTTAAGAACATGTGTTGTGGCGATGCTGTCATGTTCCCACAGCAGAGCTAGTTAGTACAACAGCACAATCGTGGAAGGACTCCGCAGGGAAGCCTATCCAAATAGGAGTCTTGTTTATTCATGAGCTGCTCCTGGCAGGGATGTGGATACCCAATGCTAATATTTCGACACCACGTGGAGCATTGCCAAGCCATTTGGGCACATTTTTTTTTGTTGCTGCTGCTGCTGCTGCTGCTGTTGTTGTTTTTGACAATGCCCTCAGCAATGTTGCCACGGTTACCTTGAAAACTCCATGCCTCGACTGACCACTTGACTCTTAAAAGTAAGCAAGTTACATAGAAAATGTACATTCAGCAGACACCGACAACCCCGCTTTTCTTTTAAAAAATGACACCCAGTTTTGCCACTTTGTTAGGAGTGCATTTTTAATTGTGACATTTAAGCATTTACTGAGTGCGATGGTGTTACTAAAAAAGAGTCCTCCTGTGTGTGTTTATTTTCTTCAATTAGCCGTTGTTGAATGCACAATACTTATGTGAAGGAGCCTCCGCGGCTGAAAAGTAGGCCTTATTTACGTCAAATCTTTCTCACTGCTGCAACCTGGAGGCAATTAAATGTCACCGCCTCTGGCAATCAACGCGCTATTCTCGAACGAATTGATTTTACCTTCAAGGAGAAGTAAATATAATCGCCGCACTAATGTTTTGTGATGCTAAAAGGGTATGTGTCGTCTCACTACTTGACGGGGAAAAAAGTTATGCCTTTGATCAGTTGTCACTGAAGTTATGTAGTACCGGCATCACCGGCTATTCGGTATCTTCTCACAAGGAGAAGCATCACTACAGCAGAGGTACCAGGACAGCAGGTGCGAGATACATTTGATCACGCAAGACCTCCCAAGTCAGGAAACGGACATAAACTAGGCGTGGACAAACTGCACACAAGCACGCTGAGTAATCTGACACCGTCGGCCTCGCAGGCCGTCGCTCGTGTCCCTCAAAGTCACTCTCGGCTGTTTTGTTGGTATCGAATGCCGGCGCTTAATGCTGTAATTACCATCTCGTATGAATCTATTTGTCTCTCCATTAGGAGGGAACGCTCTGAAAGGCACGGCGAGAAAACAGACTGGATAATGAGAGCGTAGCCTATTAGAAAGCTCCAGGCTCCTAAGATGATAAATTATACAGCCCAAGTAAGACATACTTAAAATCTGGCTGCTGCCCGCTCATTACAAACAGTTCACTTCGGCATGTAATGCATGCTTAATGGGAGGTCTGGGACTAGCTTGAGAGACTCGATTTACGTTTTCAGTTTTGAAAGTAGCCTCATCAAAAAAACAACCCCCCCCCCCGGAAAAAACAAAAAAATAACACATGGTTGGATGTAAATGCTTTTCGCCCTGAGAGCCAAGTGGCCCGGGGTTCATTTATCATTGGGAACACATGGCGGAATATCAATTTTGCAGTTCAACTCGGTTACGGGCGAGCCAAAGGGATGTTCGGTCAAAGCGACGCTTGCATTGTTTCGATACGATGAAACAAATGAAGAAAAATGAGCCTCTGATCAAATATTATCAGCCGCTTGGAGGAGAAATGTACCACTTGCGGACGGTACAGTGTTGGGTTGCGCCTTGAGCGAAGCTGAGGCCAATTCAATATCTCATTAGGTTTGGTGTGAATAGGTTGAGCACCGACGTGTCTGGACAATACGCCGGAGTTGGTGCGAGTAAAAAGGCCGAGCGCTTCTTTCTCATATGAAGTATCGATTGAGCGGGATTGATCCGAACAGAGCCTTATTAAAAGCGCATTGGGGAGCGAGCCGTTCAAGCTGTGATGAAAGAGAAAGAATCAAAATTAGCAAGGAAAAACTGCAGCAGACACCTCGACGGGTGAGCAAGTCTGGGAGGAGGTGGGGTGGGGGTTATTTATTTATTTTTTTCCGTAGGTGAGAATAAAGAGGGAATCGAATGAAGAAAGCGAGCCGTGATGCGGAAGGGAGATGACACTAATTGGGCTTGTTGGCAGTTGGAAAATGGTCCTCGTGTTTTTCTTAGAGCACGCAGGTGTGGCGGATGTTGGCAATGGTGGTCTGCTCCGTATGTTCAAAGGAACGTGCTCAACAGCAAGACCCGAAGACGGCACTTCCCTCTATTTTTCTGTCATCAGGGACCGAGCATACCAAGGTTGTCTCATATTTCGACTCTCCTATGTCGCTAAAGGGAGCCAAAATCCAGCATTTCCTCTCCCTTGCGATCTACATTAAGGCCCAATTCTTGACATAATATTCTGATTATCCTGCGGTGTGAGGTGTGATCAGAGTCATTTAAAAATTAAATAAATCCTCCTAATTTGCTCAGAAAATCGACAATCATAAACGAGAAACCCCTTCTTTGTCTTTTGTAGTATTCTGATTGCGCTGCGGCACTGTGCTGCCCCTCGCAGGTCAGTCTCGGTACCACGGCAGACTCGCGATTGGCGTGAGGTGTGGTGTATTGGCCGTTAGCCCACGACGATCCGCAAGAAAAGATGATCATTTTCCTTGTCAGGTCAGATGTTAAACTCGGTGCACGCCTCTTTATTTGAAATAACCAAAATATTAGTCACGGCCGTCAACATCATGCATTGACCGTCGCTCGGTCAATTGTTTATATATTTTTTTATTTGCTTTACAAAACCAGTAAAAAAAAATGTGTTATGTTCGCTTTGTATGTTTTGTTGTGGTGGTGGTCACGGAACAACCTGTAAGTCAAGGCAGCGCTGCGTTGTTGAATTCATACCTCTCTGACAATGAGCATTTGCGAAAGCAGACATTTTAGCACCTTTGACATATGTGTGTCATGTATGTTTACTGCTTGCGGGCTTTCCGCTAGAAGGCTCTGATAAAGCTGTCATAAGCATCCTGTTAAAACCGGTCATATCCAAGCGAAGGGCAAAATGGGAAGCTTCAAGCGCGTTTTATTCACCGGACCACCCGGCTAATAATATTATTTATGTATCGCAGCCGCTGACAAGGTCCCCGAAGCAAGTCTACCAAACGTGAGCAGGTTGCTCACAGCGATCACAGGTAATAGAAATGACAAAGAAATCAGGCTATTTTTTTCACGGTTCCTCATTTCTCTGCGGGCAACAGTTTCACGTCTCACGTCAGGCTAACTTTTATGTCATCTAAGCTGCCGGCGCGACCGCGCGTCCATCTTATGGGTGTGCTTTATGGCGAAGCTGTTTAGCCGCGGCGTATCTCTGCATGTGGATTCTCCATAGAAGTGTTTTGTATGTGCTGCGGGCGAAACCAGGCAGCCTTGGGGTTAGCAGACCCCGCTATGCAGGTCAGGGCGGTTGTGTGATCTGAATGGAGGGTATTAATATTTAAATACATGCTCCTGAGGGAGCGACTGTAAATGATTCATGATTTATACTGGCTGGAGGGGGAGGAGGGGGCGCTCTCTACAACAAAGTCTTGATGTCAAGATTCACACGGTCCAAGGCCACACATGTTCCTCGATGGGACGCCCGTCCTCTTGCATCCCGTCCGTCTCCAAGGGTAATGTCTTCTTTGCTCGCTTCATGTGATTACTTTTTTTTCCCCCCCGCCGCACATAAGCGTCCCCTCGTTTCTTCTGGCCTTTAAGTTTGACATCAGAGCGTGAGTCACTCCCAGGTAATAACTCTGAGACTTGCCGAATGAGAGGAAATTAATTCTCACATCAAATTTCACAGCATGATGAATGCACATGCTTGGGATCATGATGACTTCATAATACTTCGATTTAGTCAGCGGGCGATTCCTCTCAACCGATCAGCGTGGCGCCGTATGCCCTGCCTGATTCGCCAAGCACCAGCAACCAAGATTTGAACCAAGACCGAGATGCAGAGGTGACAACCACTAACCCCCCATGGACACAATGTGCATGCCAAAACATTTTCCCTCCACCATGTTTGACACATGATGGGGTATGCTTTGGATCATAAGATATGCCTTCTCTTTTCCGTACAATTCACATCCCGGTCCTTTGAAAGTACTCCCTCCAAAAGAAATTAACAGTCGTTTGTCAGTTATGGGAATGTAACAACAATAAAAATACAGGGTTTTTTTTTAGGCAAGTTTGTTTGAGTTAGCATCGATCTAGAATGCGCCGCATCATACCAAGAGCCATTTCTCTTACTGACAAACAAACAATGCGTCTTGATGATTAAATAAAGAAGTCCAAGGAGGAAAGCGTCTTGTCTCCCGCATACAATTAATCAACCTTGATGTGTTTGATCATCATCATTCAGTGCCTGTAGCTTTGTTTTTATAAATAGCGGTGGCGCCGTGGCGCGTCACCTGAATCGTGCGTGCCGCGCCTGTCTGGTTACTCTGAGAGAGATGAATGGAGAAAGACCGAACCACAAAGCTGCAGGAGGATAAGAAAGAGATGCATGGACAGACATGTGTGAAGTGGCAGAAGTCATTTCTGATGGAGACTAATGGGAGGAGTGGAGGAAGCCGCCAAGATGGATGGAGAAGGAGGCTGCGCGGAAGTGAATCAGTGCTCGACAGAAATGATGAGCACCGAGTGAGCCTCGATTCCAAAATGGAGAGATTGATGGCGGGAAAATGCAATAATTGGCTTGTGCTAAGGACTGCCCCCTCGCTTGCTAAGCCTGTCAAGCCTTTTCTTGAATAAGCTGTTCCAAAATTTTGGACTCTGCGGCACGATGGTCGACTGGTTAGCACGTCCTCCTCACAGTGCGGAGGTGCAGGGTTCGAATGCTTGTTCGTCTCTGTGCGCCCTGCGGTTGGCTGGCAACCAGTTCAGGGAGTCCCCCGCCTACTGCCCGAAGACAGTGAGGATAGGCTCCACGACCCCCCGCGACCCTTGTGAGGATAAAGCGGATTAGAAAATGAATGGATGCATGGATGGATGGAAAATGCCTGACTCAGACTCATTTTCACGAAAACCAAATCAATATTCCCCATAGGAAAGAATGTAAATCAAATTAATCCATTCCAGAAACTCCAAACTGTGAAGAAAAAGAGCCTATTGGGGACCAGCATAAATGGACAGATGTATAAATTTCTCAGTGTAGTGTCCGAGTCTGCCTGGTTGTCATCCGCAAGCCAACTGCCACAAGCACTTAAAAGCATTTGCGAGCCCTCTAGATTTCTTGTCGTCCGCAGAAATTGTCCTCCATCTTTTACATTGCGTAGCACTGTCGAGTGAAAGTTGACGTGAAGGTGTCCAAATATTGTCTTGATGTCCTCGGAGTGTCAAAAAGCCAAAATATGTCATCTCCCATCCTCATTATTCTTCTTTTTTTTTTAATTTTTTTTTTTTTGTCTTAGACGATCAACATTGTGACTCAGTGAGAGCCGACTCCTGTCTTTCGCTTACCGCGACCCAAACTTCAATACTGCACTTTTGTCAGTGCCGCATCTCTTAAAATTAGGCCCTTCCCGAAAAATATCTCCCGGTGTGACAGTTTTACATCAAGGGTGACTCTCATTTTCTTTAGTGCGAGCTCATTTGCATTCAGATTCACTCACTAGAACCTGCTTTCGTATTTCTCCCAGGCCTTTATATCATGCAGTTGTTTATATTCGACATGGAGACGTGCATTCCGAATCCAAATGATAGACAGACTCCGTTTCCACAAATTAGCAGGGGAAGCGGCAAATGTGTTGCGCGGTGAACTCTTCCCGCGTGGTACCTGTTCTTCTCGATGCCGAGAAACATGTTCTACCATCCAACGACTGAATGGCGCCTCATTTATTGATATCGCTCGTTAGTCTTACAGCATCGTTCCCGATGTCGGCGATGGGCAGCTTAAATGACGGGGGGGTTGAACCACAATTTTGTTTGGGCGGGGTAAGAGACAAGGAAACAACAGGATGTGATTTTCTGTGATTTATCTCCTTTCTCCACTGTCTCGCCCTTCCTGAACTTTTTTTCCAACTTCCCGATTCTTTCTTACCCAACTTTCTTAACATTTCCTTTCTGAAAAGCCTCTCATCAGTTTCGCCATTAAAATAATATGGTTCAGCAACTACTAAGGCCGCTGCCTTTTCATTCCCTGCATTTCCTGACACCGGTGGGGAGGCCATTTCCAACATTTAATTTCAACAGACTCCTACTTGCTCAATTCCCACCTCTTGTTAGGAGATAATTTTTTTTTTTTCCCACGGAACAGTCTTACAATATGTCATAATAATGAATCACAACTTTTGTTCATGAAACGGTATATAAATGGTTGTTATTCTGACCTTTTTTTTTCAGGAGGGGCGTGAGACTTAAAACGCATGAGAAAGCCAGTTTTGAATTGCACTTTTATGTACGGAGCCAAACTATAAAAGCTCCAAAGGCGAAAAACTGCCGCCGCTGCTTGTTGGCGTCTCGACATTCTACCCCTGAAAGTTTGTACGAGGCAATTTGTGTTTGAGAGTTCATCATAAATGCACGTTAGCGTTTCCCATTTCCATCCACAAATGACTGGTTGACTTTGAAAATGTTATTTTCGCTTTTTACAAATCCATCTGGACACACATTAACGTCCCGCAGGCCCACCCTGGAATGACGCTGAATACACAATTATGCTATTTTCTCTCTGTGTAATGGTGTGAATAACACTGAGGAATGTAATGAGTGGCTGATTGATACAACGTCAGCCGGAGAGGAGAAGGAAAAAAAAAAATATGCACACACACACAAAAAAAAAACATGCACAGCTGTACTGGGTATGTGCGTGTGCCTTAATGTTGACAGAAATAACACTCAGGCAAGTGCAAATGAAAATGACACCTCTTGTCAGCAGACTGCACCGTCACGAGTGAGACTTCATAAGCCAAGTAACATATTTGCATCTGCGGTGACGGCGGAGTTGTTTTCAAAGTCTCGCCGTTCAAGTTTTGCGCCTACTGGCTCTTTTGAGGCTTCAGCCTGCCGAGGTGATTAATGGCGTTCTATGAATAGAACGCACCGTTAAAACCTTTGATCGATGCTTTGACGATTGCCAAGCGCTCCCGCCGTATACATCACTCCGGCTTTTTTGTTCTCTTTTTCAGGAAAACTCAAAGGTGGAAGGGCGAGAAGCAGGAGGTGAGACAAGTAAACAAACGTTCGAGATGTGATGCGATGGTAATCCGTCGCCTCTCTCACGCAAATGTTCCTTGAAACTGCCGCAAGAAAACCGTCACCCAAGATACTCGGGTGGCTGAAATGCATTTTGGAGACCGCGGCTGATTCTATTTGGCGGGATGAAATTCTAATCATTGAGTGTCATTGTCTTTATCTTACATTGTAATGTCTTACACTGTAAAACAAAAACAGAAAATACTCCATTTATCTTTGTTAGCCTTTTGTCTTTTTCACCGAATGCATATTGCACCATTATGTTTACATTTTTTCTTATTTCATTGTAACTGCAAGTGTATCGAATGATGTGACATATGTGAGTTCATCGAATCTCCTCTTTTTTTTTTTTTTTTTTTGCTGTGCCGTAATTCCTACAGTCGTTATTTTCTACCCTGTTATCCACACTGACTTATCTGCACTTGTGTGTGTGTGTGTGTGTCCCTGTGTGTGTTTTGTGCTTGCACTCTGTGCTCCGCGGCATCCATAATTGATGGGCAGGGCCAGGGGGCGCGTCGCAGCTCCTCCGCACCACCGCCGTCAGGTGCGACGAGGCCACGCGCACGCCGACAGGACGACGCGCTGCCCCCGCCGCCACCCCGGGCTGCCACCCCCCCTCTTCCTCACCCAATCCATCATCTGCATTCGACACACGCTCCAGCGTATCTGGGACAGGCATGCCCAGAAAGGCAGGTAAGAGAATCGAGAAAATTAAAGCGCACTATATTTGGTCTAAATTAGGGGGACGCGGCACTTTGTCAGTCAGGATGTGGACTTGTGCAACTCACCAGAGTAACCGTTCTGCTTATCGACAACCAGACTATTTTTCGGACTACCCACACGGATGTCGAAAGAAAGTCACTTTGTTACCCTCTGTGACGCTATACTCTTGTGATGGTAGCGAATGGGCAAATGAAAAGTCAGTTGGAAAACAAGATACCCCTCCGCCCATCCCAAAAAAGATTATTGATGAATCGGTTTCAAAGCTCTAAATGTCGATGTAGAATAGTCAAGTCGACTCGTCTGTTCAATTCCAAGTTGATGCCGTTCCAACAGATGCACACTTGGGTTCGGGGAGTGTTGCCGACAGGCGTCAAGGGAATGTTATGGGGTCAGGTCTCGGGTAGGGTTAGGTTCATGTTGGCTTATGGTTGCCATTAAAGTTCGCGTTTGTGTTAGGGAAGTGTTAGTGTCAGGATGAGGGTCATGGTAAGCAGTCTGGGGTACCGGAAGCAAGTCGCCTTTTCAAATACTACTTGTGTAAAAATGAGCTGACATTTGCTATGTCACAGTCTCAAAAGTCATTTTCAGATCGGAACATGTCGGCCTCATGGAAGACTCCAAATTGTCCTTAGGGTTGAATATAGGTGCTATCTGCAGTACATTGCCTGGAAGAAAAATGGATGGATGAATGTGTTATTAATAGAGGACCAATAACATTCCATGACAGGCATCCAATAATAAGTCCACATTTTGCATTCTGATTGTAGTCTGCCAGTGCAGTACAGTTCATCAGCCCCACTGGTTCAAACCTTTTCCTCTCCATTGAAACCAAGAGCTCAAATTATTTATTTGCAGGAAGCACACAGCACATTCTGACGGGCAATGGAAACATACAAAATACATGCGATGTGGTTAAAGTATCTTTGTGGCAAGGCACACCTTTGCAAAATCAAAAATGGTCAGCCCAAACACAAACACAGACGACGACAATGTGCCGCCCGCCGGCATTTTCACTCGTGCGGATGGGAGAAGAGGAAATGGTCCCCATTCTCAGCTGACAAAGAATCTCTCAGCGCACAATTAGGAAGGCATTCTCATTGAAGAGTGAGGGGTGGGGGGGCATTTGGGTAGTGATATTTATCCGCAAAGAATGAAGAGCAAATGAGATTCATTTGTGAATTTCCTACACGTTGGTAGCTTCTCATGATTGTAAATTATGAGTTAAGCTCTAAATAATGACGGTGTTGAAATCCGACGCCCGTTCATATTCAGTGGAACTTCTCATTGGCTTCTGCCAGCTGACATTTGGGTGAGAAGTGTCACTCCCAAATGTTTTTCAGTGTATAGACGAATGACCAATGCTTTTTTTCCCCCGATTTTTATTTTTATATTTTTTAAGCATTGGGAGGTGTTCCAACTGAGATTCAATCCCGGCATGACTGACTGGGAGGCAAGCGCACAAAACCACTACGGCACCACAAAACATAAAGCATCGACTTTTGGGGAATATTTTGGAACTCAACTTTTTCTTTTAACAAAAAAAAAAAAAAAAAAATCTAGACAATATAAATCATAGATGAGAATGCTGACTTAATATTTTAGTCAATTTTTAAAAACCAGATTGGGTCGACATAATTTCAATAATAGTCAAATTGGATTCTTAAAAACAAAACAAAAATGCACTTGGTCAGGATTCCATCACACATATCTTGCTCGGATTCATAAATGCTTTTTTTTTTTCGCCCCTTCCGCACTCTGGTCCAAAGGGGATCATCGTTCTTTCGTAAATATTTTGTATCCTTCGCTCTTCATCTCTTTCTCTTTTTGTCTTGTCGTCTTCCTTCCACCGCCATCATCGCATCCGCACGCAGACGCGTAAACCGCCGCAGTGTTCTTTCAAGAAGCACATGAATTTTACATTAGTCGCTTTCCGAAAAACCTCACCTGACCGCCGCGGCTTCACGCACGCACGCATGCACGCGCGCGCGCGCCCAAATCAAACCTGACCCACAAGTCTGCAGGGGCGTAAACAGCGAGCAGCCGTTCATCAATCTCCTTTTAGATGAATACTGATCAAAACATGCCTCAAATGACTGACATCAAAGCTCCCCTCTGATGTTTTATTGATCATAAAAATCAAAAGTATTTTTCCGACATGATTTATTTCTGACGGGACTGGTGAGTGGGTGCTGCAGCGCGGCGTGGCCTGTCGGTCGTATTGAAAAGGACTTCTCGCCCCTGTTAAAGCCACCGTCAAGACTGCTCAATACACAAACATCACTCCCAAGGTACAAAGCGAGAGAGCTACAGAGCGTCCGACGGGAGGCCATAAAGTTGAGATGAATTTCGGATGCGCGGCATGTCGGCGCGATCTATTCGCTTCAGCGTTGAACGCGTCGAATACCATAGTGCTGTTTGCAAATGAGATCACGGGAGAATGACTGCGCACCCTGATGGTTTTTGCTCTGGCTTCAAAAAGTGAGTCAAGGTATTTTGATATTTTCCTCACGCTCTTTGCCTGAGTTTGTGTTTTAGCTTCTCATCATCGCCGCGGTAGAAATGAATTTCCATCCCTCAGGATATAATCTACACTGCAGAGACGATGTCAGCGGTGCCTTGAAATGCAAGTGTAATTCGTTGCAGGACCATGCTCGGATCTGAAAAGCCATCAGAAAAAAAAATCCCCAATGTTTCGAATGTGTTTTTAATAGTAAAACTATCACTCTACAACATTGCACTCTATAAAAAGCAATGACAAAATGAATAGAATGCACGGAAATTAAACCACCCATTGCCACATTTACATTTTTATTTCTTTGTTGCTACAATTCAATGGCCATTGTGCTACTCCTTCTGGTGTGTGCCCTGTGGCCACCCGGTGGCAGCATAATACAGACATGCGGACGGAAATATTTCCGCTCCTCAGTCAGCTGCAGTAATTGTAGTTGTTCTATGCAAAGGATAAAGAGCAAATGCCTCTGTGTTATATTGTCTGTCTGTATGTTTTGCTCCACCCTTTATGTCCAATTCTCCTTTCCTTAAAGGGATATAACACAGTGATGCCAAAGCTACTCTTTAGCCCTTTGATGGCATTTCCGATTATGTGTTGACATTAAGCTACTGGACTTTAAGGCTTTCACGGGTTTGGTGTCATAGTGTCATTTTTACTCTGACCCAACAAATTAACCAACAGACGTGTCTTTATTGAGGCAGGATGCATGATCCCGCTTTTGTTTTGGATCTCATGAGATGATTTTGGCATACCCAATTTTGGAGCCGGCGAGTGTTTACTGTTCATATCCCTGTGTTGGGTGAGGATTTCAAGAGCAGCACCTTGACGCAGCAAGCAGGCCTTGACTCCATGTTCCAAAATGGGCATTCGTGTGAGGAAACGCGTCAATAGCCGGCATCCACCTGGGCGCCGCGTTCGATGGCCCTGGCATGCGAATGCCATATTAATGGAGGGTAAACATGAGCATGCAGCAAACAGGCAGACAGAATCCCACTGCTTTCCTTTACGGCATATTTATGAGGATAAATAGCTTTCCAATAAGCAATCTCCGCCTGTCTGTCTCGGCCCTGTCTTCAGATCTTCCTCCATGCGCATCCTCGATATTACACCTGTCTCTCATGCTTTTTTTTTTTTTTTTTTTTTTAATCATCATGTCCCTTCTTTTTCTCATGCTTGTCTTGCTTTGACAAAAGGCCATCACGGGGAAAGATGCGACTTCATGACACAGATGTGGGTGGTGGAGTTGTTCATGGGTTGCCAGTGAAGCATGCACAAGCGCATCTGTGTGTCCTCTTTAAAACGCAGCCCACATTTCCACAAGCGATTTGTTCCGAACTGCGTCTTTCCATTCTAGCCCTTGTCTAACAGCCCCGCCCCAAGTCACACAAACACACACGCACGCATGCACCCACAGAACTCCAGAGGCTCGCTTCCCTGCACCCCTGTAATAGTTTTCCACACCGCAATCTATCCGCTGCCCGTCGAGTCAATTGAGTGTATTATATTCGTAATTGGAGGCTATTGATTGACAGGCTTGTGAGCGGCGGGACAAAAAAAAAAAAAGCTACTCGTACAAAAAAGATTTGGGAACCACAACACACAAAGATTTGTGGCTGTTTGAATGCTACGCCTACACGCACACGAAGTTTACGTTGAGCTGCTCAAATGAAGGTTGAGGAATAGAATTTGCTCAAGGGTATTTGATCGGAGAGGAATGCGTTTTAGCCGACTACACAATGAGATGCCAGCGCTCAGTAATCATGATATGGAGTAAGGAATTTGTCATTTATCAAAATGTGTCATTTTTTCCACAGCGTGCGCGCCGTTCAACTTGAATTAGTGTGTCGTGTCCTTAATGAAGCGGCATTGAACGCATGCTATCTTTGCTTTTGGTGCAGGCAATGGGGATTTTCTTAGCAGGAAGCTCCAACACCTGCAAATTGATGTTAAAGTTGGAAAAAAAATGTGCCTTAAAAGCGGCGAGCTACATGGAGGCACTGATATTAAGAGTCTGATTTACATATTTAGAGAGAGAGAGAGAGAGAGAGAGAGAGAGAGAGAGAGAGAGAGAGAGAGTATTAGCCATGGTCATTTTCTATTTTAGTCGAACCAGGTTCCTTTCATTTTGCCAAGTGGCCAACAAATTTTGTCCACCTCATAGCCTGGCTTTTCTTCATTTTTATTCAGACAGTCATCTTGAAGTCACATTGCACGAATAATAGAAGGTGAAAGATTTTGCTGCTAGATGTCACCGCAGTAACAATGTTACGCGGAGGTCAAAGGTGACGAACCGGGCCCTTTCAGCGCCTTTAGCGGTGGGGCTAAATTATCTCGCGGGGCCCGCAAATGTGACCTGGACTCGCCATGGCCCCTGATGCATTCCGCCCACTAATGGCCTGACACCTTGGCCTGTACCGTGCTTGTGTATTTCAGCCGGCCGGGGGCTTGCTAGTTAGCGTTTCCACATAAAAAAATAAAAAAAATCACTTGGTTGCTACTGAGCTCTTTCCATTCAAATTTTATATTAAGCCCCATTGACGGGCCAGCTAGCGCTATATTATTGTTGTCATCGATATCGTTAAATGAATACCTCTCTGCGTTGTGATTTTTTGTTTTGGGCAGCTCTTGTCTTAAATCTCATTTGATGTTTCAATTGTACACTGGCCCAACGTGACTATACTAGCCATCCATCCATTTTCTAATCCGCTTCTCCTCACGAAGGTCGCGGACATGCCAGAGCCAATCCAAGCCCCGTCTTCAGGCAGCAGGTGGGGGACACCCTGAACTGGTCTGCATCATTATTAAGAAGAAATACCTAAAAAGTCTGATTGGTAAGTTTGGGCTTCTGTTTTGTTCTGACTTCCGAAGGGAAAAGTAAACATCACAATATCATCCAGCTCCACAAAACAAAACAAACTAAACATGTTAAGCGAGAATTGTAACCTGCTGAATGTTTTCAGTCAGGAGCACAAAAAAAAAAAACTTCTCACTTGTCTGTGGGTGTGAATGGTTGTTGAATGTGTGTGAAAAAAAGATTATTGAGAATGTATTTGAAAGGAATTGTCATGGGCTATGTGCACAATCATACTATAGTCTTCACTGGTCCAGAAATGCTAACACACACACACACACATCTAAAAAGTCACGTGAGAGAGAGAGTGAGATAAAGGACTGACATCCTACGTGTCCAGCAATTGGCTTTGAAAAGAAATTCACGGCTGAGCAGACTTTAATCCATTTTGCTGCGAGTGTGTGATGTTGGTTTGATTGGCCGTCACACTGGACCATTCCTGCTCAATCCAATTCGAATCACACCTGGCCATGCAGAGGCCAAAATAGGTCATGTCGTTGCGCATACACGCGCGACCATACGGTCACATCAGAAAGCCCACGTCGACCCCTTTTTGAAAGACTTTTGATTCGGCTTTTCATTCACTTGAGCGGATTTCTTATTTGTTGAGCCATTAAAATTACGTCATCAAAGAGCGATCGCCTTTTCATTAAAGCAGATACGTGTGTGTAGATACAATCAAGACCAAAACTAGGGGTATGAATAATTTTAGCCTTTACTGTGTGTGTGTGTGTGTGTGTGTGTGTGTGTGTGTGTGTGTGTGTGTGTGTGTGTGTGTGTGTGTGTGTGTGTGTGTGTAGATAAAGAGATCGATCGATAGCTCCTTTTTGGCTCTACTGTCACAACAACAACTTGAGCTGTTCTCCAAGCATCTAGAGGCCCCCTTTTCAGTGGCAGATACAAAATGTTTTATTAAAGCTCATCGGTTTGGAAAATGTCACGTCTCGCTGCGAAAAAGAGGAACTCAAGCCAGATGAAAAATAACACAGAGGGAGGCTGACGAGAAGTTCCCAAGCATGTTCTTTGCAGGTTAGCGACGAAACGGCCTGCGCTCTCACGAGCCAGATCTGTAGCCTCGATATTTGACATGACTGGCGGAGTTTGCCGCAAAATCTAGTTGGGTTTTGAGATGCAGTCTGCCTTTTTGACTCAGAAAGGAAAGTGCCCCCGTGGCAGAAAAAAAAACAACATTAAAAAACGTGTCAGGCGGATACGCAGTCACTTGGTAGATATGGCGGATGGAAGATGAAAACGCCGTTAAAATCTGGTCTGTCAAAGTTTGTTTGCGAGAAGAAGGGGAAAAAACGGCATCTGGCTTGGTGCTGCATGGATAAATTAAACACAAGTTCATATTTTTTTTCGGAAAAAAAGGAAATCAAAACATTCTGCAAGTGTTCTGAAACCTCGGCTCGGCTGGGCGCCCAAGTCTCGGTGTGACACTTTTGCGTCCCACTTTCCGGAAGACGCCAGATGTTTAGATGCTCTGCATCAGAGGGAGACGGCACGGAACAAGATCAAACTTTGGAGCTGTCAATTATTTGCACACGAGTTCTTTTTTTCGGAGGAAATGATCCGTCTGTCAACAAATCATCCCCACCCCACCCCCCCCAGAAAAATTAGTCAAAAACCACCCTAATCGAAGTGTGTAGCTAACATCAGAATCAGAATCAGAATCATCTTTATTGGCCAAGTATGTAGAACACACAAGGAATTCGTCTCCGGTATAACACGCTGCATTAGTATCATCATAAACAAGAACATGACAAATAGGTATGGAAGGACATTTCATAATGTAAGTGAACCATAGTTTCAAGCAGAGCTAAAGTGATCAGTGGTAGAATACAATATACAGTTGGTGCAGAAAATCATTGAACCATTTTAGAGAGATACAATATTTGTTATACAAGAAGAGTGACTACGTCAGTGACTGTTTAGGGAGTTAATGGCTAGAGGGAAGAAGCTGTTTAAGTGTCTGCTGGATTTGGTGCGCATGGATCTGTAGCGCCTGCCTGAGGGGAGTAGCTGGAAAAGGTGGTGGGCAGGATGCGGGGGATCCAGGAGGATTTTCCGTGCCCTTGTCTTGATTCTTGCAGTGTGCAAGTCCTCAAGAGTGGGTAGGGTAGGGCGGTGCCAATGATGTAACCGAGGCTGCCATACCTGGAGCCTATCCCAGCTATCTTCGGGCAGTAGGCGGGGGACACCCTGAACCGGTTGCCAGCCAATCGCAGACCAGAAAAGACACTCAAGCATTTTCTCATTCAGTGGGTCAATAATTGGTGAGTCCATATCACCTATACAGACAGCCTGAAGAAGACTTGGGACCAAACCCAGAAGCCTGTCCCAGAATTGTCATCACGGGGGGCGGGGGGACTTCACAAGCATGTGCAGGGAATGTGATGAGCTGACAAGATGGAGATGGGAGGCTTTGTGGAGTCATATCAGGATTCTTTCATGCACATGTAATTAGATGCTCTTTCATCCTAATCACTTTTTCCAGCTCACTCTCAGTCAAACACAGGCGTGCCTTTACCCACTAATGAAAGTCTGCAGATTAATGAGCGCACACCTCTGGTGCTAAGCACAATACGCTCAACACATTAATGACACCTCACCGGCAGCGAGCCGAGCGGCGTGACAGGCGTGACTGCCGAAATGTCATCCAGATCGAGACGCGCGCTGACGTGCCGGGAACGGGGGAGAGATTTAGGTAAGCGAGAATGGCACCGGAGGATCGCCAGAGGTCGCGCAGAGATGGCAGAGATGGGGTGAGGCCGAGCGGGAGGTGGAAGGGCGGACCACGGGATTCAGAAAGGGGAGGATTGGCTTGGAAATGGGGATTGTTTTCCTGACACCAAGGAAGAGAGATTTTGGAAGGCAACAGACAGCTAATCCGTATGCTAAATTGTGTGTCAGTGCGTTGCCGTCATTGCCACACGCTAATCTCAGTCTTCATCTGTACGTGATGAATGGCTTCCGCATCGAAATCATCTCGGCTATTCGTCAAAGAAAAAGATGAGCTCCATTGCACTGAGCAAAGGTCGCAAGCTGATTATTCCCTCACGGGGACCAGCGTTGCCCAATATTTATCAGTTCCAACTAGGCATGGGCCGAAAATAAATTCTGATGCGATGATAACGGTGAGCAAAAATATAATTTATGCTGTTAAAAAGGGGGAAAAAAACATGAAAACCTGATTCCTTGTTAATACTTTGAATATTTCAGTGTTTCTCTTTGTTTCTTCTCCTTTCTGCAGGAGTGTGAATGGCCAAGCGGCGGGCCAGTAAATGTAACTGAAATTTAAGTGGAGAGTGGGTGCAGTGTGTCTTTTTTGCCCTAATACTTTGCAACCTACCTCCCTCCTTGCCCTTCTACATTGCCCACCAACACAGACTCAGCAAGTCAGCAGGTTTCCAGAATGCTCTCGGGGCATTGGGTTTGACAACATTGGCCTACAACGACACTTTACTTTGGAAGGCAACTCTATACAACTGCACAAAAGTAAAGTCTGCATGTCCACAGTTTAGCTTAAGTATATGTGGCTTTATTTGCTTGCAACCAAACGTGTATCAGCAATTGGACTAGAACCCATAGTCCCCCTTTTAGAACTTCTAGTTTTTCTTATCAAGGACATTTTAGATTATTTGATGCTTCCAATGTATATAGCCATTTCCTGCTCTGGCCCAAAGGTGGATGGCGTTTGCTCTATTTTGTATCTCAGTCTGTCCCATTACTTTTGTCCACATAGTGTATTCGACTGCTAATAGAGGCGCTTCCATTGATACTGTGTAACATTTAAATAAATAAATAAATAAATAAACACCACAAACAACCCGGCGTGTGACCTTGCACACAGCGCCTCGACTTCATACACAGACATAAACATCATCAAAATCAAGACACCATATGGCGAAGATCTCATATTTGACTTTGAGATTTCCTCCAGAGTAATGTCGCACCACGCTGGGGAGGAATTCCCAGTAAAAAAAAAAAACAATTCTCATTGCTCCCCCAGCTTCCGTCATTTCTATGCCTGCTGTTGTTGAGCGCGTGTGTGTGTGTGTGTGTTCATTGACAGAACAGAGGGTGGGAAAGAGCCCGAGGGAATATTGACGCTATGGTGTGGTGGATATTACATCCCTTAATAAAAGGCCCACGGCACAGGCTGCGAGGGGCGGGGCAGCAGTAACACAAGAAGAAAAAGACGAACATTCTTTACTTTTAGGATGACTTTGCCTACAATCATCTGCATGATTGATGGCTTGACCGACAAAATGATACTATGAAAAAAAAAAAACAGAGACTGGTAGAGTGATCCATTCATAGTGCACAGAACATCTCGGATAAAAATAAATAAATAAATAAATAAAAGTGAGAGTGCTTTTATCTTTAGAGCCATGACAGAGAAGGAGATGAGATTATGAATTAAAAGTGCCGCTCCCCGCTTCTTGCAAACTTTCTTGTTTTCATCACGGCAAACGGGCAATAAAAGCAACATGGTGCAACTCACACAATTCCAAAATGCCCATTTGTTTGTGACGATATAGGCTCCAGAATGCCCGCGGCCCACGTGAGGATAAGCGGATTAGGAAATGGAGGTCTGGATGGATGGACTGCTGTTTACAGTGACAGGGTGCGAACACAGATATCTAAATATACACACAAGCAATGGGGAGTGCGAGAAAGAGAGAGAGAGTGAGAGCGAGAAAGAGAGAGAGACAAGTGTAAAAAGAAGTTAACCACTTGTCAAGACAAATTACATTCTTCACCTTAACTTTCATGGTGTGACGTTCAGGTCTTACTGCTTTGAATGTGAATCCACTTGCTTGAAGGCAGAAGAACGCTAAAGCAAAACATGTACAGGTACATGTCTGCGGGAAGCCACTTCAGGGACCGGGGGTTCAGAGTTGATGCGACATACTGTAATCCAATATTGAGCGAGGAAAGTGGGTCTGTTTGCAGATCAGCGCGTATACTCATGCCACTGGAGCCAGTGAAGCAGCACAATCAATTGTTACATGCATTTTAATTGGTGAACACATGGATTGATCGAATGCGGATCAATGCGTACTATTAATGCAAAGTGCTTTTATTTGCCGGTGATGCTTTTGTCTTATTTTGAAGCGTCCTGCGACAAAGTGCTTTCCGTGTCTGGGTGTTTTTTTTTGTTTGTTTTTTTAATATCGTGTTCGTCTCAGTTTTAGCTGCAATTTAGGGCTGTGTATGTGCCTCCTCGGCACAAATTGCAACAGAAAGGCCTTCAAATGATGCCTTCTGCTTTTTCAGTGAACCTCTCGGCGCCCTGATGTGAGACAGGGGTAGGAGGGGGACGTAAAGGTGATGTGGATAGCGCCTAACTAGCTCACCATGGGCCTTTCACTGCCTCTCTGCGGTGGTCATAAATCTCCCAACCCCCGTGATTGGACAGAGGAGGTAATGAGGGGCCGAGTGCACTGTGTAACTACACGCACACACACACACACACACACACACACACACACACACACACACACACACACACACACACCTCAGTACAGTAAATAACACTAGCACTCACCTGGACAGCAGTAGGACCGTTCCAGTCTGCCCCCAGCAGCTTACCTCTTGTAAATCTATCCAATCAACTGGAGGCAGAAACTGAATGATCCTTTTTTTTTGGGGGGGGGGGTTGCTTTTATTGACTATTATTTTTCTGTGAAGTATAGTTTGTCTTCTGATGGGGTGCACACATTTGCGTGATTGGGACGATCTTGAGCATTATCCCTCCCTTCTGAACCCAAGCCAGAGGATTTCAAAATGATCCTGAAGCAGGTATCCCGAGTATGACTTAGCCTGAATTTCAGCATTTTTGTCCTCTTTTGATCAAAGTCAGCACAAGTCCAATTGATCAGATCCCCCCAAAAGATTATCCTGACTGATTATGTGTTTTGAGATTATTTTTATTTCTTTATTTTTTATTTTTTGGTCCTCCCCAATCTTCTCAGAAAAAAAAGTCAGGGTCAACAATGAACTGTTTAAGAGATTGTAGTAAGCAGCGTTACATTCCCTTTTGACTGGTCCAGGCCATTTACAATCTCTGCTGACCTTTTCTATGTCGCGACTGAGTGATGGAATGAGGAGCTGCATAGCGTTTAATTGGTTGCACTCCATTACTCTGCTGATAACAATTCAAACACATCAAAAAGCTTCACCCATTAATTACACGTGAGCGCTATCTGAAAAGATTTCTTCTTCTTTGCTCTGAACATTCACGATGTGAAACTTCCAGCCTATTACTCGCACAACAGTCTTCTTTCATTTGCACGCTAAACATGAGTGCGACGTGTCAGACATATTTACAATCGCTTGCGAAAACCTAATTAACGGATGAGCGGCAGCAAAAATCCTGCAGGTTTTTCATCAATTCTAATACGCTGCCTTTCCTCGTCAGGAAGCGCAAAACAGTCTGAGGGCAAGTCCGAGTCTTTGTCAAAGCAAATTTTTATTTTGTAAATTTACTGCACCTTGAATAGCTCTTGGCCGTCATTAGCTTGCGCAAGTACCTGATGTTGCGGCTCGATGGCCGGTAAGTGAATCTCATTCACTGGAGAAATATTTCCACAATATTTGACCAACTTTTTGCCTGTTGACAGCCAAGATGGTCATGTAATGCGAGTGAAGCATAGCGCCATAAAACCCAGATACACCCATCAAATTCATTAAAACAAGATCTCTGTCTGTTTGATATGGTATTACGCGTGTCTGTATCTACATTTTCACTTGCTGCTTTTGCACTTTGGCGTCTAGTATCCTTTCAGGTGAGAATTACTCATTGGTATTCACGCGGCTCGCACAAATCTCCGCCGCACAAGAGGAATGATGGAATGATCCTCTGGAATATTCCAAAAATCGCCTAGTCAGCATCCTTACTTATCTGCTCCTCCACCTGGTCGATGTCACAAAGCCAAGCGAGCAGACAGCGAGACGACGAGAGCGGGCCGCGGCGCTGTTCATCAGATAAAAAAAAAAAAAAGTAAGTCAAAGACAGCGCAGAATGAATTTTGAACACATTATGAAGATATATCTCCTTTTTTCGCCTATTTGTGCACCGCATGTACTGACACACCGCCTCGCTCCGCTTTCCCTGTGGTGTTATCACTCTCTCAATATTACCCCCGAGAGCTGAGTTTTCCATAGTGTGGTCTGTGCAAACCCGGTGGTCTCCCTAACACCCCAAGTGGTCCCTAAAGAAAGTGGATAGTTTACATTTTGGATTTTACATTTTCAAACAATTACACAGTTGTCTTCATAAAAGGTTGAACACATGGATTCAACAAAATATCCCAAAGATCAAGAATGCTAGCACGTTTCCGCCTTCCTTATTTTCCTCAAAAATGTGGGTCAATTTCCTCATGGTACAAATCATTCACCGAGGGTTTCAGTGTACAATGCGATATTAAAGTGATTGACAGGTCTGTTGTTTTTAGAGAGTAGGTGGTCCGTAAGTGTTATTGGCGTGATTAGGTGATTGGTAGTTTTCATTCGCCTGCTGTCCTAGAGCGTTCAGCCACTGTGGAAGAACTTCATTTTTATGCGCAAATTAGCCTCATCATATTGCACGTAATTGAATTAAGGTGCCGTTTAAACGCGGCAAATGAGCACAAACAAGCGCAATCAAGACTAAGCAGATTTCGATGATTGCTTATGGAATTTGTACTTCCCAACTGACTCGATGTGTGCAGTGCCGGGAGAAAGTAGTTCCGTACTCGACTGGAGACGTGGCTTTCCTGTCCTTGGGTGTCTTGAAAGGCACTTGTAAATAAAATGTATTATTATTATTATTATTTCCTGCAGACAGACTAGCAGAAATTGTCAATTGACCCTTGACTCCGCACAGGGGGTCAAACTACCCCGGAGGGGCTCCAGAAGTCTTGAACCAGCCCGAGTCATGGCCGTCAAAGGAGCCACTTTATTCTTAAATTCACTCGAGAGACTTTTTATGTGCTTCAGTCGTTGCGGTTGTTTTGGGAAGATGATAAATGGCAGTAAAGTCACACGTCCACGGGTGAATAATACAGTCTCGGAGCTCAGATAATTAGTCAATACCCTGACGTTGACACATGAGGACTTCAACATTCATTAAAAATAAATACATAAATAAATTAAAAGTGTGAATAAAAATAATTCCCCATAGTCAGTGGAGGAAATGTATTCAAAGGCCCATCGTTATGATATTGTCCACTCATCTGCATCTTTTTTTTAATCTGCAAAATTGGCGTTTGTTTGTTTTTTTTTTTTTTTTATCCACTTAAAATGTGGAAGTTAGTCCTCTCAATTTTGCTGACTCAGGCTAGCCCGAACTTAACGCTAATGAGGTGGACAGGAAGGGTCCTTATGTCTACTAATTATCTCGGCGGTATGGAAGACAAAATGAGCAGACAACCTCCCAGCCATGGTTACAAAGTATTCACTTATTAATTAGTTGGCAGGGTTTTTGCCCCTGATGGAAGATGGGCAAAACAACGGCTTATGTACATCTGCACTTGGTTCACCCATTTCGATGGCGAAGGCAGGGTTTTAAAACAGGGTTTACTTGAAGCAACCTGAAGCAGATGACGAAAGAAGACTTCTCTGACCATGAGAGAATTCAGAGCACGGTTTTGTTTGCGGTCCAGTGCATTGAATCCTCGTTGATCGCAGGTGGTAGTTTCAAGAGCCACCTGTGAAAATCTGCCACATATAATTTAGAATAAAGTTAATACTTCTTGTTTATTTATATAACTTTTTTTTTTAATTTGTGCAGTGCAAAAAAAAAAAACCTGCGATGGAGCGGGGCTGTGAAAAAAGAACGGCGATATCCCCAGGGTTGACTCAATTGGATTCCGCAACACTGTTTAAGTCGACCTAATGGTGTGTACAGTATGTTTAGGTCGGTAGTATGAAACATAGTTGCAGGCGGTGCAAAAACAGTCGTCGTCATATGTTCCATTGAGTGATCGTCGTCTCGCTTCCATAATGATTGATTGTTTACATTTGAATGAGGACCTGGGGAATATTCGGGGGCTAACGGTGAGTGCGGAGAGTACATCGGAAGAGCCCGGTGCACGTACGCACTCAATCTGAAATCCCTCAGTGAGACTTCTTGTCTTCGCTCTTATGACTCCGTCCCACAAGCAGTGGCGTTGATTAATGAGTAACCTTTGCGGCTCGGCCCGTGTATGATGTGCCTCAGCCAGCCTTGAAATGAGAAAAATGGGAAGAAGTGGCAAAGCGGTCGATCTGTGCCAACGCGCTGGGCGCAGCCTTTGTGCCATCCACGCCGGTGGCTCAAGTGGCATGAAGCTCATCCTGAAAGCCACAGCTTGGATCTGGGTGCAGTGTTTGCCTTCAAGAATTGGCAATCATGGGATAGGATCTCACTCACCTTGTGTTGTTGATCACTTGACCTCCCGCGCCCTTTCTCTTGCAACAGCCTGCCTGCTGAGGTTTAATTTGTGCAACATTGCCCCCTTTTGTCTATTCCATCATACGCCATGTGATGGAGGGCAATGCTGCTCGGTAATAAAGTACATCAATTTAGAAGCAGCTGCTCCAGGCAAATTAAACCACACGTGTGCAATGCTACGTTTTTCAGTTTGATTTGTTGAAAACACCGTGGGGAGCGGATTTTTTTTTAGGGGGGGATTACAACATGAAATCATATGTCAGGTTGACGTTCAATGTGCATATACAAGGTGCTACAGAGGCCTTTTGCAATTAATAAGTGTGCATTCACAAGAGCATCTGCTCAGTAGTCCTCATTTGTGTATGGAATATTTCATATAATGCTCATACAGTATTATACTGAGCAGCCAGACCATTTTCACACTAATATTCGGTTCTATGTTATCATTCCAGTTTTTTTTACTTTCACCATCACCCGCATTCTTTTGTTGTGGCATCACACCACACAACACAGACAAAAAGGCCAAAACACTTGTGCAGTGCATCCCGGTTGTTTTTGCAGTGTCTCCTCAGCACGCCAGTCCAAACAACATTCCACCATAAAAACACAGACGTACTCCGAAAGAGGAACGCTTGGCAACAGGATCCAACGCAAATCAGCAGTCTTTGAACCTCGCTGCCTTGGCCAAGGTGGGATTTGTTTTAGCCAAGGGAGTCATTGTCCTCCCTCTGACGTGTGATCTATTTCAATGATGTTTACCAAGCTATCACCTGCTTTTCTTTCCCACATAGAGGCCAGAAAGAAAAACGGGATTCATGTTTGTGTCAGTTGGCCGGTTCACTGCAGTGGACGGTCAATATGATCAAACAAAGCACTCATTTACACCTGAATGTTTGTTAGTCGAAAAATCAACTAATAATTAAATTGGATTAATTATATCCAATTTAATAATTAATAATTAAATTGGATTAATTATATCCAATTTAATTATGGGAGGCTCCAAGTACTCTGTCTTCCTCCCACTTCCCAAAACAAAGTGCTGTACATTAAAATAAATTAAATCATAACATAAATATTTTAAAACAATATCAAAGTTATGAACAAATACTATAAATACATACATACATAAGTACATAAATAACAAACACTAAAACAAGAGCAGTACATATGTATAGTTTTCTCTAGCCTATTGAACAAAATATAGTTATATTGGGTCATGATTTGAAAAATATATTACTGATGATGCAACAGATGAATGTTAAATAATCAACTGTTATTTTGCATTCTATACATTTGCATTTGAGTACTGTACTTCAACTCTCAAATCTCCAGCAGATGTCACTGCTGCATTGAGCGAGATTTGCAGGCGAAAGTAAGTCTCGCGTGATTTTGTCAGAACTTAATTCACTACTGCGCCTCCCCTCTCGTGGATGTGACATTTGGGTTTTTGTAGGTTTTTAAAAAAATAAAGACTTTTATCTCTGTGAATACAAAAGCTTTTTTTTCTAGATTTTGAAGGCGTGTGAGGGAATTGTTGAATAATGTGGCTCTCTGGTGGCAGGAAGTGGTCATATTAATGGCTCCGCCTCCGGCAGACATATTGCTGAACTTACTGGAGCAAATTCTTGAACATAAGCAGAAAGAAAGGCGCTTAAAGTTGTCAACAGTTTGAATTCACACCATCATACGCCGGAACCACATGGAGAACCTAACGGGTAAGTTGTTCCGAAACACTAGTTTACTGTAAATCTACGCTGAGCTTTATGGTGAATCGTCGCGGTTACCGAGTGTGGAAATGTCGTTGTTCACGTTGTAGCTCAACCGAGGCACTTTAGGTGACTTCTACATTTTGACTATTTACCTAAAAGTTCTGCAGGTGCCCTAAATACGTTCATATGTCATCACTTTGAGCGCAGCACCTCACGCGTACATTAGCTTAGTTGATGTTGTGCTCGTCCTCCCTTCCTCCCAACTCTGAAACGCGTCATATAATACACAAATGATACCATTTGGTGGTGTTTCAAGACTATGCAAGTACACCGTAGACCGTTCAAGTCACGTTAAATGTTCTAGATTGCGCTGTTGGTCACTGTTTTGCTCGATCGATGTTTTGACGTGAGGCTTGTCAAGCTGCGCGTCCTAAACCAACGTGTTCATTTGACACCAAGAATCCTGACAACTCTTGCGCAACTGTCAATAACATTTACCTAAAAATAAAGTGAAATATTGACTGTGAGCCCAAATATAGTTGAAAGTGAATTCTTACTATAATATTACATAATGCATAGCCATATATACACTGTGATACAATCCGGTTCGACACTTTGGCAATTCGATTCAGGGGTCATCGTTTTACGACTGGATTCCATTCTTACGGCAAAAACTGTGTAAGTCGGAACGTAATGACGACACAAGAAACATTCAGTAGCTGACGTGTAAAGAAATCTCAACTAAGTCACAAAAAGCGGATATTGTATACGGGTTAACGACGAAACTTCTGCCATCTAGCGGAAAATTATTTAATTGTTCCGTTTCTGTGTCTGACATGGAATTGTCACAATATGATTCATGGCATATGGCATGCATTTTTTTCAGGGGATTGGGTGGTTCCTAAACCTTAAGAACTCACTGTGCACCACCTCAGCGTTGGCAACATTTTGACTGCTGACAGCGTGCTCAGAATGGTCACTTTGTCTTGCATAGGCAGTGTTTTATGCCAACTGTGCGATTTAACTCTGCATACTTTTGTTCCGCATGTGTGTGTGTTTGGGTGTGTATTTTTAGACTCTGCTGTCCACTGGCAGCCAACTAGTGGAAGGCCTTTTTATATCCAGGCCTGTTTACAAGCACTTTCATCATGATGTCCTGTTATTTCTGATGTGTGAACTTAACCTCTGTGATACCCCAAAAGTGAATTTGTTCAAACTTGAGTCTGTGGTCTAACAGAGCCATCCGCCAGTCCGGCGAAGGATAACAACTACCGGATGAACCGCTACAAGAACAAAGCTCTGAACCCTGAGGAGATGCGACGCAGGAGAGAGGAAGAGGGCATCCAGCTCAGGAAACAAAAACGAGAGCAACAGGTAACCCCCAAACCTCACATCTCGAACCGCCCTCTCTAAAATACATATTTCGGTTTTGAAGTGGTGAGAGTTGTCTCCTTTTTCTTCCAAGCTTTGCAAACGAAGGAACGTGGACGTCCTCACTGAAGAGGAAGCCATGCTGGAGAGTCCTCTTGTGGAATCGCAACTCAGCTTACCAGTCACAGTGAGTGTTCACTTCATTGGGCCTCAGTGTTTGTTTTCGTCCCCTCCAGCTTGCAAAATAAAGAAAGAGGCCCTTAAAGTAGCAAGTCGCATACCTTTTCCTGTCACTGCAGATTCTACCGTCTCTTTTGAGGAGTCTGTGATGAGGTTTGGCTCAAATAGTCGATGTGTGTGTTATTTACAGGAAGGAGTCATCACCAGGGATATGGTTGAGACGCTGTTCTCAGAAGACCCTGAGCTTCAACTCGCCACCACGCAAAAATTCAGGAAACTTCTCTCTAAAGGTAGTGTGCAACTTGTCTGAGGTCACGGTGAGGGAAACCAGCAGAGCCTTTCGGCATATTTTCCCCCGTGTTGATTTCAGAGCCCAACCCGCCTATAGATGAGGTTATAAGCACAAGCGGTGTCGTGGAGAGGTTTGTGGAGTTCCTTAAGATGAGCAGTAACTGCACACTACAGGTCAGTGTGCACAAAACGGTATTGGTGACCATTAAGACAAACCGATGAATGCATTTAATAGCACTTTGGCATGTCTTTGCAGTTCGAAGCCGCTTGGGCTCTGACCAACATCGCGTCGGGCACATCCATGCAGACCAAGACTGTGATTGAAGCTGGAGCTGTGCCCATCTTTATTGAGCTTCTTAATTCAGACTTTGAGGATGTGCAGGAGCAGGTAACACAAGTGTGTGTTGTGTGGTTGTTGTCCCCCCCCCCCAAAAAAAAACACACATTTGCTGTACATGTTTATTGTGTGTGTGATTTTTATCTTCCAGGCTGTCTGGGCTCTGGGGAATATTGCAGGAGACAGTGCGTTGTGCAGGGACTATGTGCTGAACTGCAACATCCTTCCTCCACTATTAACGTAAAAGTGACACTTCATCTTTGTGCGAGCGCACCAAATATACTATAAAGAGTTGCGCTTGAATATATGTCATTGCTGTTGCAGGCTCCTGACTAAGTCCACTCGACTGACCATGATCAGGAATGCTGTGTGGGCCCTGTCGAATCTCTGTAGAGGAAAAAACCCTCCACCCTCCTTTGAAAAGGTTATCATCAGTCAAAAATAAAAATCACTCGGTCCACTTGCTATGAGCTGTTACCACTGTGGCAAATAGAAAACGTGCCCAAAGACGGCAATGCTTTCAGAGAAATATTCATTAAATTAGTACAAAGTTTGTTGAGCATCTTATGCCGGGATTGGTCACGTTTGGGAGTGTTGATTATAAGTTTTTGGGGGGGCGGGTTGTGCATCAGTGCCAAATTTTGTGCTCTGTTCTCATGCTTGTGTCGTCGGTTTTGGTTCCTGAGCTCAGATCTCTTCCGCCTGTGTGGTTGTAGGTGTCCCCCTGTCTCCCGGTACTCTCCAGACTTCTATTTAGCAGTGACTCAGACCTCCTGGCAGACGCCTGCTGGGCTCTGTCCTATCTCTCCGACGGACCCAACGACAAAATCCAGGCTGTAATTGACTCCGGAGTCTGCAGGCGTCTCATCGAGCTGCTCATGTAAACATGCGTCGCTGCATGCCTCACTCGTGCTATTCCCAGCCAGTTGTTTGAATGGCTCCTGTTTGCAGGCACACAGACTACAAGGTGGTCTCTCCTGCCTTGAGAGCTGTCGGGAACATCGTGACAGGAGATGACATCCAGACGCAGGTGAGAGTCAGAGTAAAACGTTTAAAAGTCAGGGAAGTAGCCTTCATTAGCTCAAACGTTTGACCGGTTCTCATTGAGATCAGTTCGATTTAAGGTAACTTACTCTCTTCCACCTGCTTGCTTCTAAAAAAAAAAAATAATAAAAAAAAAAATCTGGCAGTTTGCAGCACAGAAGCCAAGTGACAGAATCTCCGCATAGCAAAAAATGTTGCATCGGTAACATATTGACCGAAATCGATTTATCGGTGAAACACTTGAAGCATTCTGATTTATCGGCACGAAGATTTCTCGATCGGACGCGCATATACACTTGAAATCGGCTAATTTAGTTTCGTTTTTCATCTGTTGTTGCTGTGCTCAGGTGGTGTTGAACTGCTCCGCCCTGCCTTGTCTTCTACACCTACTTAGCAGTGCCAAAGAGTCCATTCGCAAAGAAGCGTGCTGGACCATCTCCAACATCACGGCCGGAAACCGAGCGCAGATACAGGTGGGACATGGCCGCGAAGTTCATTGTCACCCGGCGGACCGAGTCTTTCTTCGTTCCTGATCTTTTGTGGTTTCTCCTCTACAGACAGTTATCGACGCGAACATCTTCCCAGTGCTGATTGAAATTCTACAAAAAGCAGAGTTCAGGACCAGGAAAGAGGCCGCCTGGGCCATCTCTAATGCCACCTCTGGAGGAACGCCTGAACAGATCAGGTGCGGACTCATTTAAAATTTGGATACTTTTCCTTCTCATCGAATACAATTTTCAACTTGTCTTTACCCCCACGCCCCACCCCCACCCACTTGCGTGTCAACCTGCCGTTGTTGGCTGTCTGCACTTTAGATATCTGGTCAACCTGGGCTGCATCAAGCCGCTGTGCGATCTACTCACGGTGATGGACTCGAAGATCGTCCAAGTGGCCCTCAACGGCCTGGAGAACATCCTGCGGCTGGGCGAACAGGAAGCCAAGCAGGAGAACCATGGCACGGGCATCAATCCGTACTGCAGCCTCATCGAAGAAGCTTACGGTATTGGGCAGGAAATTGACACACATGAACACGCTGACAAAATTCGAATATGCACTCGGAAAATCTGTTGCAAAAATTCCATCATGTAATTCTGCATCAGAATCATATCAACCTCCACTGTTTAGGTCTGGACAAGATTGAGTTCCTCCAGAGTCACGAGAATCAGGAGATCTACCAAAAGGCCTTCGACCTGATCGAGCACTACTTTGGGGTGGAGGACGAGGACAGCAGCCTGGCCCCACAAGTGGACCAGGACAACCAGCAGTTCCTCTTCCCCCAGCAGGAGGCGCCCATGGAGGGCTTCCAACTATAAGGCTAAGGTTTATACTCTTCCATTGGATTGGGGAGAAGTGTGGGGCGTTCTTGACTGCATACCCCTGTTCTCTGTCACCGGGCGAATACGCCTTTCTGCCACTCGCTGTTGGGGTCCCCCCATGGCCTTCTTGATTATTTGGAGACTTTGTCATTTTCATTCCGATTTTGGAACAAAGCCCCCTACCCCCTTGATGTTAGCCTGACATCCTGACAGTGCAGTTAAACCTAAACAAATATACTTTCCCTTTTACGTTCTCCCCCCAACAAATAATTTTCTTTCAAGGAAAGCACTTGCCAGAGAGGTTGAGGGAAAGAATTGATTTAATCCACTGTGGGAGGGCCTTTCAGAGTCTAATCACAAACAGTGTGTGGGTTTTTTTGTTTGTTTGTTTTTTGTAATTGGAAGAGAAAATATCAAAAGGGTGAAATAATGTGTTCAAAAGTAAATTCCGGTTTTCTACTAGTGGCTCAATTGATGTTCAAAATGCTTGACGCGTGTTATTAATAGGATGACTTTTGAATTGTGAGGTGATCTAACATGGAAAAATCTGGTCATAGTGGCTGCAAGTAAATGCGCATCTGTATATGGTATTTAGATGAGTGACTTTTGACAGTAAGGTGAGAATTTTGAGCTCTGCTTCTCAGCTGCATGTGGTCGAATTGGTTTTGTGGCTGTCTGCCCATCTCGGGCCTCACTCGCATAGCAGGAAGCAGTCATGGTCATGTAGTGGTTCTCTTACATACTATATCGTGCTTGTGGATGTATAGCTTTATATAGGCGCTGAAGCCCGTACCATCAATTGCAACAGATTTGCATGGTTCTAGTGTAGCGACGCTGTTACGTAGCCCCAGGATGCTTCTCTGAAACAGAACACCGTTCCAAGTTTAGTCCCATGGGGGGATTTGGTTTTGTTTTTTGTTCTTTTTTTGGGGCTTTGATTATTAATGTATTTGTTTGCACGCACACACTTGCACTCAACAACTGCAGACACTACACATAACAGATGACTGGCTAGTTGCAAGCTAACAAAAAGTTTCCATTGTCTGGCAATTTTGATATTCACTTGACAAAATATCAGCTGAATTAATGCAAAATGACACAACCTTTCCTTAAAGTATTGATACACTCATACAAAAGGGCAGCAATTCAATGGGAAAATTATTTAGTTTTTTCCATTGTTACACTTCTTTTGGTAATAATTTGTGACTCTACCTAATGAATACAATTTTTCTTTTCAGAATGGCCTTAATACTCCTTCACACAAGAAGCACAATGTATGGAGATATATATAATTTGGGCTATACTATCTTGTGGGGCAATTATCTGTATCCTAGTGCAAATTTATTTTAGGGGTCTCCAACATGACTCCACCCCACAACTCACTCAATCGTGCACCCCCTGGAAAACCAAAATAAAAACAGTCCAGAGACCAGTTTCACCACACAACCTGAAATTGGTTCAACGTGTCTACCGTAACAGAAGACACGAATAAAGACCCACGATGAAATTGAACATTTGGTTTTGAAGCAGCCATTTGGGGTGAATCTCAGGCCTTGTATTATGACCCCTACGAGGGAATTCACCCGAATAAGCCCTAATTGAAAGCTGGATGGACAAGCCCAAATTGCCAAATCCATCCATCATCTGATATTTTTGGTAATTGATGCCACGGCCAAAAGGTAGTTGTGCTGTAATTTAGAGTTGCAAAATTATTTCTGTAATTGAAGCTCCTCAACTCACTTTTTTGTTGTTGCAATATTATGACTTCATTCTTCAAACATTTAACACCGATAATACTGCAAGATACAAAAGGACATATGAAAACTTTTCATTTAGCCACTGCTTATAGCCACTGACGTTTGGATGATTTAAATGAGCGGTGTAAATGCTGACGCGGGTGGTCCGCCATGCAGGCTTGTATGGCGCAGAAGTCGCGTTGGGATCGTGGTAATGTTTTGACTGAGCGGCACTGTGTGAAGAAGAGAGCTCGCTCGCTCGACTCTGACTCCCTTCCCCCTCCAGAGTCACGTGTGTTCTGTGGACAGACAAGGACGACACTCCTCTGCTCGTGATTTGTCTTTTCATTGACAACAGCACCACTCAATCTAGCTGACATGCTCTGCACAGAGCATGTGTGCTCTTTAAAAAAAAAAAGTATAGAATAATAATATTTATATACTGTACAACAGGAGTGGGAAACTTAATGCCCTAAATAAAATAATCACCCTGGAAAACGGGTTCCCCGCCCCTGTTGTAAGAGATGAAAGCACATCAGTAATTAAGCATCAGCATCTTACTGTATATCCTATACATCACAATCGTGTGTAGTAGGATATTGAGTCTTTGAAAAGGAATAAAAAAACAGGAAGATGAATTCCGTAATACTGCACTCCTATTCACAAAAGTGCCAATCCGACCAACAATCTTTGACCTCTAGATTACTTTTTTCTTTATATATATATATATAATCTTTTATTTACTTGAATGTGCACACATACTGTGCAAAAAACATTGCTGCTCTATTATTTTCCTTACCTTTTGTAAGTTATTTTGCCGTTTGTTAAAAAAAAAGGAAAAAAAAGAGGTGGCTTTCTTTTCTGTGGGCGCCTGATTAAGATGTGTCTGTATTTGGTCTTGATGCATTGAACTTCTCTCTCCAGCTACTCTGCCCCCTTATTAGTCTACTAACGGGTTTTGCTCTACATTTATTCAAGCTGCGGAAAATCACTTTCATGTGGCTATTTGTAGAGTAATATATAGTGTCCATTGGAGAATTTCAGGTACTGACCTTTGTTTACCAAAGTTCCTTTCCCGAAATCGAAGGCTGTGATGTTTCGGTTCAAAATCCCTCTCTTGTCATTGATGGATTCCCATTCACTGTCAAGGGAGTCGATTGATCAAGTGAACACCAACCCGCGAGACTGCAATAAATGTCCCCCCAAAAAATCAGGCACTCTGAAGGCAACCTTTGCTTCCTCTCAGACTTGATTTTTTTTTCCTACGCTTAGAAAAATCTGTCATTGAGATTTAAAGGTGATTTGCATGCAAACAGGGTTAGGGAACCTAGGAAGAGCACCAAAACGTGCTAGATAATATTTTGTTCCATGGGTGCATCATATGTCTTCATATGAGGATTCAAATACATACAACCTAAATGGTTCCCCACCCCTGTGTGAAAAGGTATTAATTTTATGTATGTTTTGATACATTGACCGGGATTCACATGCAATTCTACTCACTTCTGAGAAGTGGACAAAAAGCCTCATGTGGAGTATGTGGTAGGAAAAATGGGCACAGAACAGGCGGCCGGAAGCCTTTTTCAACATTCTCCTGAGAGGGATAATCAAAGATATATTTTTGGATAATTGTGTTTGGAAAGAAAAAGCTGCCTAGTAATCAGGAAATCATTTTCCAGATGGAATCACGGGAAATCCGACATCTGATGTTTAATGTCTTTCGTCCTGGAAAGTGTTGCCATCTGTATCAAAAGTCCAATAGCTTGTCATGTTATTCTTTGCTTCACTTGTTTACAATGTTTGTCTCCAACTTTTCACATATGCGACATCACTGACCAGTCCTCGTCTTGTCTGCTCTGGTCCTTCTCATTTCTTTTTAAATGTATTTATTTTCTCTTTACCTTTTGTTTGCGTATGTGTTATCTTGCCATTTGCTCCGTAAGCGACCTATCTTTGGAAACTGTGACTTGACTCGACTTAACCGACGGTTTGAATGAGCGACGAGAAACTCAACATGACACACAAACCAAACATGAACATGAAACAAACAAAAAAATGTGGGAAATGAAAATATGGTATGATCTGAACATATTCAGTGAGCATACTGCGAAAAAGAATAAAGATGTTTAAAAAAGATATGTGCTTGCTACTTTGTGTATTCAACTTCTCCTGCTAGTGCTGATATTATTCATTACTACGTCTACAATATTTAATTATAGTGGCATAAATGAACAAAACGTTTACATTTCTTTGAATCCGTCTGCTTGTTTATGCCGGGTTCCTTGACTTCAGTCTGCCACCAGATGTCAGTGTTGTTACATACGGAACCAGGCCCACAGTGGACTTTCTCTGGTTTATAGCAACTCCAATTGTATCTACACGCGAATTTATTTAAGCACACTCCCTCCTATTCCCAGAAGACACACGGTTTATGTTCATTTTCAATATTTTTTTGTACAGTAGGTTTGAACTATTTTGTCCCCAGCGCCTACCATAGGCTTTTATAAAAGCCTATGGAACTGGTGTGCGCATGGGCAGTGGAGGGTGGTTAACGTAAACCTTTTTGGCCTCGTCTGCCAATCACAATGGTATATCGACAATCAATATCGTTTGTGAGCCAAAATTCAGTCTGTGCGCGTGGTGGTGAACGTTACCATAATTGCACATTAGCGTTTTTATGAAATTGATGCAGTGTTGCGCGCTACGTAAATGTCACACAACTCTCTTCAGCGCGTGAAATCAGCCCAATGCAACACCGCGCAATTTGATTGGCTGACGAATAGGAAACCGTTTCGGGCATCGATTCGATTGGTTGAATGTAATAGCAGCCACCCTCCCTCGTGTGTCAGTGAATGCATTGTAGATTAGGTTTAGCTCTTCGTACAACATAAACAGAATTTTCCCTTTGTTTACTTACTTGTTTTTCTACTTTCCCACCTCCCAAACACACCGCCAGAATGGACAACATTTCGACTCTATTTTCCTCCCCGGAGGAAGAGCAGTACGTTTTGGACTGCATGGCTTACTTCATGATTTTAATGGCAGCTTGCACGTTCGTTTGCCTACTGTTCGTGAACGCGTCTTACGGACGGTACAGTTCGAGCAAATATGGATTCTTGATAAATGTCAAGATGGCCTGGTTTATCCAGGAGCTGCCCGCGTTCCTGGTGCCCGTGTATCTGTTAGTGTGGACATCCTCGGGGAAAAGATCCCTGCTTGCCAATCAGTTGCTCATTGCTATGTTTTTGTGCCACTATGCTCAGAGGTAAGTCAATTCTCGCTAATGTTTGGACACTTCTACACACCATCGTGAGCTCCTCAATTGAACTAGAAGTGGAAAACGTACAGAGACCCCCGCATATAAGCATTTGCATTCGTGAATTCACTTGTTTGTGGATTTTTAGAAGGAACCTCCACACTCTCTGAGAAACTCAACTATTTGCTCTTTTTGTCCTGAAGTTATGTCTATAAAATATTGCTTTGGTGCCATTTACGGGCATTTTGCGGCCAAGTGTTTATGTATCATCTGTGAAAAATTTATTAAAAGTAAAAAGTTATTTCGACAAGAATGACTTAATGCTGCACATACTCCAGTACAGCTCCATATCTAAGTGTAGAGTGTAAGTGTTACTTTGACACTAATTGTCATTTTGACCACATTTTTTTCTGTTCCAGAGCATTTATTTATCCATTTTTAATCCGGGAAGGAAAACCGACACCATTTCTCCCCTTTTTCCTGGCTGTTATTTTCTGCACGTACAATGGTTTCATGCAGATCAGATATCTGAGCCACTATGCAGAGTATCCTGCAGACTGGGTGACGAATCCATGCTTCATCGCAGGTGCGTATGTGCTAAATTTATGGTTGAGGGCAGAATTGAAAGAGCTGTACATAAAATAATTGTAATGGTAAATTATGATTGGCACTCTCTGAGAGATATTAATTTTACAGTTTGTTATTGTGGTTGTTTATGTGCAATTCATATTGATTCATTAAGCAGGTTTATTTGTTTGTTGTCATCAATATCATCAATCAACATTGACTCCACATGCGCACACGTATTCCGTTGGCACGTAAAATGACATAAAGTAGCTTCTGTGACCATCTGCTTTCAGCTTTCGTGTTTTATCTAAAGGAGCTCTCGGTTGGTTTATTACAGGTTCTCTGCTGTGGCTGTTTGGCTGGCTAATAAATTTGCACTCTGACCACATCCTGAGGAATCTGAGGGGGCCTGGAGAGAGCGGATATAAGATCCCCAGAGGTAAAATGCCTTTGGCACGCGACGACCAGCATACATCTGTTACTTTGAAATACTCTTTATTATTAAAGGACACATTTTTGGCATTTCAATCCCCCCCCACACACACACACAATTTAAAAACTGACTTTAATAATATGTCTGTGACATTCTTTTGTCAAAAGAATTGGCGTATACATTAAGCATCTTACTTCTCGTCTTGCTGAAATTAGCTCTTTTTAGTTACTGTGCACCTACTGTGGCATATTTTTCATTCCATCATGTTTCAGCATGTTTCATTTTGTGCTCATTTGCATATCATCACCCCTTCCTCCTCCCACATAGGTGGAATGTTCGAGTATGTATCCGCAGCCAACTATTTTGGGGAGATAACCGAATGGACGGGCTTCGCTCTGGCGGGCCAATCTGTTCACAGCGCGGCCTTCGCCATCTTCACCACTGTGGTCCTTAGCAGCAGAGCTTTTGCCCACCACAAGTAAGAACACCAACATGCTTGGTTGCTTTCAGACATTATTAATAGAACATCTCTTATGTTTGCTCTTTCCAGATGGTACCTTGCTAAATTTGAGGACTACCCAAAAACCAGGAAGGCGTTGATACCTTTTGTGGTTTAGGATAATCACAAATATAGTGAAGCACTTTTTTTTTTACGTTGACCCACCTGCTATAGGTAAAAATCTGCAATACAGAGCGATCGTATTGGTGAGGGGAAGCACTTTTAACATCTTTAACATGTTTTTTAACTCACTTCAATTTAAATAAATGCCCAAGCAGCTTGCCATGCTAGCCACTGGACTGGATGCATGAGTCAGTAACCTTTAATTAATCTCAAGAGACCCCCGCCCCCTTCTGACCTCATCTCTGTGTGAGCGTAAAAAAGAAATGAAACCTAAGCACACCTCAGGCCTGTAACCATAGCAGGCCCGTCCGTTCTTGGATTCCGTGCCACAAACAGAGCCCGAACGGGGGGTTCGCTCTCAATCACTCAGCCGCGCCTGAAATGAATGGTATCGAAGTTGGCACTGGCAATCGTGGATGTTTTATGAGAGGCCGCTGCAGAGTTAAAAGGGATCGTGCAGCGTGTTCATAAATGACAATAAATTGTGTCGGATTACAAGAGGAAAGGTGGAGACTTATGCTGGAGAAAAGCACAACTGGAGTTGCATTTTTCATTTCGATGAAAACGTTCAAGTGACCTTTTAGGCGGCGGCAGGACTGAGTGAAGTGTAAACTGAAGCTTGAGCGTCCACAGTGTGCCCGCAGCAAGCGCCATTCACATTTTTTTCCCCCTGCAAATCTTTACTCAGGTCAACAAAGGGCAAATACTTCAAGCCACCGTCTTGAGCAATAGCAAACACGCACACATTTTTAACATTTTAACCAATTTTTGAAATGTGACACAACCCCTCCCCCACACCCCAAAACATGACTGAGAACAAGTACAGCAATTGTCGTTATGTGTCACTTGCTTTTTGGCTACTTTGTATTATTATGAATTATATTTTTTTTAATGCAACATATTTGAAATAAATGTGCTTTATCATTTGTACGCATGGACAGAGTCGGTGAGTGGAATAAGGAGGACAGGAGTGTGAAATATCCGTCATGTCAATGTCAATTAGGCCATTTCTTTTTGTGGCAATTTAGTACAGGACCAATATTACTCCTGACGTGTCTTCAGGCGCAAAGGGAGCGATTGACTCCGGCAATTGTGTGGTTCGTGCTTTGACGTCCAAATGCAGTATTCATACTTGTACACACCGCATCGCCTACATGATCGAAGAGGAACATATTAGTTCATTTCCCATGCATGGCAGAAAGGGTTCGGCTCACAGATGCTCAGTCTCCTAGCTCCGCGTTTTATTACTTGTTGAGCTTCTGTCACAGTTACCGAATGAGGTTTTGACTGGGGGGGAAAAAAAAGAATCCAATGAACTGCATCTTGTATACTGTCCTCTTACCACTTACGGGGAACACAATTATTTTGCTTGCGGTTTAGGATTTTTCCATCCATCCGAACTGCTTTCAATAGTGCTGTCTTGACTTCATTTCAGTCATGGGTGAGCTGAAGCCTCTCCCATTGACTTTGGGCGAGAGGCAAGGTCCACCCTGGAGACCACCCTTTGAGAGAAATTACCTACCGTGTGGCCACCAACAAAAAAAATCTTTTCAGAGGCTAAAATTGATGTTTTGAAGGAAGCCCGTAGTACTTGGAGAAAACAGAGCAAAAGGTCTGCACAAAAAGGCCAAAGCCTCTCAGTTCGGAAGTTCAGGGGAAAATCTTCTGTCAGATGCGGTGTGGCCCTCACCGATGTGGGTAATCCCGTAAACGATGACAGTGAGACGAAGCAGCCTTTTACAAACCACATCCAGGGAAAGGCTCGTAACCTGCCGCTCTTGATACCCGCGCACGCTGCGATGTGAGGTTGAGCTCAAGATCGGAGAAAGCAAGCTTCTATTTGCTCAGTGGGAGTGAGCAGCTGTATGCATGCCTGCACGAGCACGTTCGAAGATAGACACATTGCTTCTGGGGTTTTTATTTTTTTATTTTATTTTATTTTTTGCATCGACTCTGTCACAATCACATTCTACACGTGAGCAGCTGGGGTTGCGGGTCGGCATTATGCAAGAGGCTTCCTCTTTCACTCCCCCTTTATGGTGCACATTATACTGTACTCACTTTCCCTGAAGGTGCTGTTTTATGGCTCTCCTCAGTCGTACATTCCAGGCGTAAAACTCGCAGGCCGGGAGATGGCTGTTACTGTGGGTTTGCGATGCGTTACAACACGTGCTGTGCGTGGACGTGTTAGAACGGAGCTACCGAGAAATCTGATTATTTCAGTATTTCAGTTTATAGTCACTAGGCGGCCTCCAGTGTACGTGAGCAGCATATAAAGAGGTTGGGATTATGACCCACATACGTATTTTATATTCCATCATCATTCATGTGTTTTAGGTTATGAGTTATGTCTGCCTGGGATGTTTTTTTTTTTTTTTACAGTCCTACATTTTGAGCCTTTGGCTTTTATTACGTTGAAGTGCAGCAGATTCTACATGATTTGAAAGTGTAAAGACTGCCTGCATGAAGATAAAAAAAATACTTTTTGTAAAACTAGTCTATAATTTTCAAATGTTAGTGTCTAATTAACAATTAAAAACAAATACTGTATTTGTGTTGATTATTGATAATACGTTGTGCATTTATTTTTCATAAATACATAAAATAATTAAACTAATGATAAAGTGTAAATAGAAAAAGATCAAATGAATAAACAATTATCAAATATACATATTGTCACTGTCCTGCGAAAGACCTATAGGTCCATTTTTGTTATTTTTAAAATATTTACATTAAATGCTATTTGGAATAGTATTCTTAAAGTGGATGTGGAAACAAAATGTTTTAATAGATTATTTTAATTGTATTTTTTAATGTAATACAGTACTGTACTGTAGTCAAATTTGGATGCAGTAACCCGGTTGGCCTCGTGAGGGCTTCCAAAGGAGTGGGCGCAGTGGTCGTTGAATAAGGATCAGCCACAAGGCGCATGCGTGAAGGTTTGAAGAGAATACGCCATATTGAATCCCAAAAGAAATCAGCCAGCGTTTTCCCCTACCTAGCGGCGTAGTGGGAGCTACTTTACCCATGTTCCTACCTAGGGTTCACGCGTAATTTCCTTGTTCCCCGAGACGGCGTAAGGACATATCTCGACTCTTCACGCGGCATCACGACGGGCTCGCTGGCGTTCTACCCAACAAGGGAGGGGGGGTCACCGGAGAACCAAGTTGAATGGATCCGAGGGTAGCTTGGATTCAGCCCGAACAGAAAGGACCGGCGAACGCCTTATGGATGCACGTCTGGGAAACGTCTCAGGGAGTACGGACGCTCTCCGCTCAGCACGTCCACAACCAGTGTATCAACTACGTCGCACTGGACGTGTTGAAAAATGCCGTGGTGTCGAACAAGAGCCCGGGCAGCGGCGGCGGAGACAGCGGCCATCATAGCATCATGAACGGCGGTGGCTCGAATTGTGTGAACGACGCCGCGATAACCTCGCTGGGCATGGCCCTCTCCAACTTTTTCGCCCCTGCCTCCGACGCGGGTGAAGGCAAGGCAATGTCCCCGAAGGCTGGGTCGTCCTCTCTGGAATCCCGCACGGCGGACAGTCCCCCCTCCTGCTGCCCGCTGGAAAGAACCACGGCTGGGAATAAAAACGTCGGCCTGCTTTACGCGCTGGGTGACAGCACGGACAACAACCAGTACCACCAACAGCTCCTCCATCACAGCCGCCACATGCTCAATTTGCAGCAGTTGTGCGCTCAAAATCACCAGGTGGCTCCTTCCTTACCTGGGAACCACTCTCACCCTCATCGCCATCACCACCATCATCTTCACCCCGACCGGACGAAAAGTGACAATAAGGCCAGCACTTACGGGGTCAATTACTTGCTTTCAAATTGTACTAATGGCAACGATGCGAGCACTTGGACGCCCTGGAAGACGAGAAAGTATAACCCGGGAGTTCTCGGGTAAATTAAACACTGTTTTGTTTAGTTTTTACGTTACGAACTTGGTCAGGTATACTGCTTCTCTAATTTGAATAGGCCCGTACGCAGCGAGAGTGGCGTGGGCGTTTTGCTGACTCTCATCGGTGGCTTACGCTAGTTGCGGAACGGTGACATTGGAGTTTAAAAGTTCTCTCGCACACGCAGACACTCACACTCTAAAACAAACAGTTCTCGATATGATCGTATAATTCTCGCGTCTTACTTGAATCACAAGTTCAAGTCAAGAGTAGTTATAGACTCCGGAGTTAAACTACACAATTTGTTTTCTCACACGGACCAAGTAGGCCTACCATCTTGCAGTCGGGATGAAAATGTTTTATTTTGACCACGGTATGTTCAAAAACAAACCTTTCTTAACCATGGCCTACATTTCATTAAAATATAACCAGATTTTGAGGAACAAATTGTCATTACTGACATCTTAACATCCAACTGTGTGTCTTTCAAATAGTCCTGCCCCACATTTCATAAATCTGGCCTGTTACACAAGGCACGTGAGTTTTGTGGCATCTCAGTTCAAACACTAGTTAAAAGGCGTGCTTGGATTACGGACGAAGAGCAAATACGAAATGAAGACAAATGTAGACTGTTGGATACACACATATGATGTCATGTTACATCTGTGTGATAACTGCAAATATAAGGTCAGCAAAAGGCAATACAAGACTGCTTCTTGAGACGACTACAAGTTATAAAAATAAAACAGTGGCAGGGCAACTTAATTTAACCATCACGTACTTCACTTTCATTACCAAGTCGCACTGTGTGAGCAGAACACAGTATCACATGTGTTGGGGTTGCCTTCAGGGGTACATTTTCGATTAGCTTTTGCACTATTTGTAATGTCATTGTTCCTTCGTGGAATGAGAAGATATTTGATGTGCGCTTCAACAACGCTTACGCGCCTCTGTCCGACCACTGGTATCTGTGCATGACTGTCTGTCTGGCCTGCGAGCAGAATGTTTTCACCAAGGCGCGGGCATATGGGCCGAATGAATGTCCTGCAGGGCTTTAGTAATTGATTGTGACAGTCCCCCTGTTCCGTATTTCACACTGACACCATGGCATGCATTCTTAGAAAAAAATGAGCGGCCACTGGGGTGGAAACAGAGCCCCACTGTTTCTCGGCATTTGACTGCTCACTAAGAAATCTTCTCGTTGTGCTGCGCCACCTCCAAAGGCGACCGCCATCCGTTGTGTGATGCCGGTCAACATTCAGAATAAATCAGCTGTCACGCGGGCATAAGGAAATCTGATGATATGGATCATCTCTATCATTGCACATAGAAAAAATACATAACTGACACAGTCGACTAAAATTAATATTGCTGAAGTGCACAGAAGGCTCCTATGATATGCTGAGGCCACGTATTATGGCACTTCCGTGTCCACAATCTGACATCAAGGCGTATTTTGCTCTGAAAACATTGGTGGGCTTTGGAGGTTCCAGCACACAAAAATCCTGAAATTGGACAAATGTAGTTTTGTCGTACTTGCGGTTATGATGGGAATGTCCTCACCTCACATGATTGCTATGGTTAATGCAGATCACATGTTATTACATGGGTGAAAAATTCTGACATACTTTTTCAATACATATTGACAAAGTGATGAGTGTACTCCTGATGTTTTAAACTCAAGGGCTGAACAAGTGCAAATGTGTTTGCGTTATACTGGTTCTGTTTTTGACAAATGCAAATGTATAATTTGGATCTAGAGATTGTGGGTAACAGGTTTTGCTGCACAATGTCCCTATTGTGTTGGGCGGTTAACCAAAATAGTGACCTAAAATACATATTGGGGGAGGAAACAACAAAACAGCCAGAAAAGATTGAAATTGTTGTGGTAAATGTAATTTAGAAAACTCACAATTTCAATGATTGTTTTGACTTCTTTAGCGCCAGTCTAGATAGTATGAAATTGATGTCACAGACCCAAAATATTCCACTGTTGGGTTTTGTGAGGCACTTTGCTTAATGCTACCGCGTAATGCAAAAATCCACCAAGAGGCAAAAAAACGGCGCAGCTGAACTATCACCAGTTCATGGTCAGAAGTCAAATTTTTGATTGTGGAGGGATACTGTCCCATAAAATTGCGGTTTAATTCCAAATTCGACTACTATGGTACAGTTGCGTGTGTCTGTTGTTGTGTGTCAGCACAAACAGTAAATAAATGCTTGTTGCCTTTTTTTTTTTTTTTTTGCCCAGACTCCACGAGGAGGTGATGGACTTCTACAAATTCTTGTCTCCACGGCCCGAGGAGGCCGCAATGAGGAAAGAGGTGGTGAGCCGGATAGAGAGGGTCATAAAGGAGCTGTGGCCCACTGCAGATGTAAGTTACAATTCCCCGTCGAGTTTTTGTTCAAAGGAAAGCCAAACAAGTCACACATTTCGTTCATTGACATAAGTGTGCTGTCAGGCAGAGCTCCTGATCGGTCGCCTCATTTGCACCCTCGTCATCCATCGTGCTCTATCTTTTTGCTGTTACCGTTTTGTCGTATTTCCCAGACGCAAAAAGGAAAGAGATCCACTCAGAGCTGGTTCTCGCAGCCCTGAAATGCAGCCATTTCTCTCCTCGCCATTGTTTGCTTGGCTTGGCAGCGCTCTCCATTTGGCACAGTCGGTCTGCCCGCTCCGAAGTGGAACCCGGAAATGCATTGTCCCCGCAGTGTGTGGACATTTCAGATGGATATTATGGACTGTAAATCATCGCAGCATATGGGGCTGTTATGCAATAGCGACGTTACAATGAAAGTGTTGAATGTTGTTTTTTAAGGCAACCGATTTTGGCCTTATTTCTGTCCTTCAAAACAAGACCAGTTTCTCTCTGTGTAGCATAGATTAATGGGTCCACTTACCGGTACATGGGCTGTCTGTCAACAGGCGGCAACAGAACTAGGGGGAGCTTTAATTTTAATTTTTTTTTCCTCCCCGTGTTTCTGCATTTGTAGGTCCAAATATTTGGCAGCTTCAGCACAGGACTGTACCTTCCAACAAGGCAAGCGAGACTTGCACATGAATCTGTCAATGAGGCATTCTCAACCCTGTGTGTTTTTCCATGCGTTGTTTTGACTTGGAATGTGACCCCCCCCCCCACCCCACCTTAGTGACATTGACTTGGTGGTGTTTGGGAAGTGGGAGCGCCCCCCGCTGCAAGACTTGGAGCAGGCTCTTCGCAAGCACAATGTTGCCGAGTCCTTCTCCATCAAAGTGCTGGACAAAGCTACGGTGAGTATTCTGCCAAGCTCGGCTTCACATTTTGAAACAAACAATCACGTGAGGCTTTCTTTCCCCGGTGTGCTGATGTGATTCAAACCGGAGTCATGTAACCAAATGATTTGCTGCTCTTTTCAAACATTTTTTACATCGCAGAAGCGCAAGAGCCTCCTTTAACGAGAAACGTTGCAGGAAGTGGAAGAAGCTCTGCCAAATCACAACTTGGCACTCCTTCTTATGCGCCCGGGGGGAAAAAAAAACTTTTGGGACTTTAAGTGGTCAGCCAGAAATCTAAAGCTTTGGCTCCATCCCTCCTTTATCTCTTTGAGAGGAGGAGTGGAGTAGAGGTGCACTAAACTAGCAGACACAGTCCCCTATCTGGTTGCAAGAGGGCAGGTAATTTTGCGCGAATGGCTGACGAGAGGAGTTGGTTTCAAGAGAAGACAAGGAAGCGTTGCCCTCCCACCTTGCACCTAAGCGTGAACTGTTTTCACTTTCCTTTTTTCCACGACCATACGACGCACCGTGCTCTTTCTGTATTTGACGCACACACAAGGCGCATTGTAGTATTGGACGCTGGCATTTATCTTTTTCCTTTTACTCCCTACATTTGTAAACAGATATCTATACATTGACTCCTTTGGTCTCTTGATTGGTTGAGACCTCTAATTTTTGCCACTACTTTCGCCCACCCGTGGTCCCTTCCAGGTGCCAATCATCAAGCTTACAGACCAGGAGACTGAGGTGAAAGTAGACATCAGCTTCAACGTTGAGAGTGGCGTCAAGGCGGCAAGCTTCATTAAAGATTGTCTTCAGGTGAGATGCAGTCACATTGTTTACTGAGCAGCCAGACCATTTTCCTTGCATTTTTGCAGTAAATTTCTCCCTTTATGAAAATCACTATTAATCGCCAACCTCATCGCCATCACTCACGGCATCACAAAAAACACACTAGGAAGATGAAGTCTCATGAGATTTGCTGACAAACATTTTGAGCTCCCAACTTTACTTGTTGACTTTTGAGGCCTATTTTTCCAGAAAATCTGGTTGAAATCCCAAATTGTACCACTTGACGGGAATTTGACTCTGGACGTTCCACTGCACCAAGAAATAAATGCCAGTTCGAAGCGAGCCATGCAGATGAAGAATGGAAGAGAGCGGCAAAGGGGGTCATGCAGACGTAGTTAAATCAAACCAAGCGCCAGCAGAGTCGCATAATTACTGTTTCAGAGTGGCATCTAAATATAGAACTTTGGAAATTCCCCTATGTGAATTGTGGCCGGCCAACAGTTCAAAGCATTACACTTGCCTCGCTTTGCTTCATCCTGGAAGCAGCCCCAGATTTTGTCCGTGTCGGCAAGGTTGCTGCTTAATCTACTCTGAAGGCGTCTCCACCTGAGGGTGGCTGTCTGCCCGCTTTAGTCATGCCTGTTTAAAACCAACACAACCCAGGAATTCCAGGTGCTGATCTTCCAGCAAGATGTCATCCTTTGGCCTTTGTTCGTCTGTTCATGTTACGTCGCCGTTCTGCCGGGATTGCGTGTCGCGTCTTGAAAGTCCGCCGCTGGCAGCTGCGCTCAATCAAACCCCTGCAATCGTAGTCATTAATGTGCGAGGGAGTGAGGCTGTGCTTGCAGTCACATCGTCGGGCGGATAGCGGAGGAGGCAGCTTCCAGTTTTGTTCTCACCTCTTTCAAGCCTCTTTGAAAAAAGTCAGCCAAGCCAGAGACACACGCAGAGCGCCACAGGCTTTTGCAGTCTTCTCAATTGGAAAATGAACATGAATATTTGTCATTTCTGTCTACAGGCCTGGTGGGCTTTTCACATATTTATGCATTATAACACTTCTTGGGAGCCCTGTAGATATATTGATATAAACGTGGGTGTGGAAAAAGCACAAAAGCCTTTTCACACTGCACCGTCGATCAACCTGATCATTGTGCATCTGCTGCTGCGGCGGCTGGTCATCATATTTCATCATATGTGCTGGCCCGGGGCCATCGAGCCACCATTGATGTCGGACCTTGGATCATTAACACGAAAGCCCAGTCCATCATATTTTGCCCAAACAATTCACCATGGTGACAATCAAAACATATTCCCAACACTCATGTATCTCCCTGTCCACTTTCAGAAGTACCCGGTGCTGCCTTACCTGATCTTTGTGCTGAAGCAGTTCCTGCTGCAGAGAGACCTGAATGAAGTCTTCACGGGCGGAATAAGCTCCTACTCCCTCATCCTCATGGTCATCAGCTTCTTGCAGGTACTCACGAGCTTGTACTCCAAATGGATAAATATGATTTGGCCCTGTAAACCGCACTCACGATACGCGCCGTTCCTCAGCTTCATCCTCGCATCGATGCCAGGAACCCCAGCGAGAACTTGGGCATCCTGCTGATCGAGTTTTTTGAGTTGTACGGTCGCCATTTTAACTACTTGAAAACAGGGATTCGTATAAAAAACGGGGGCGCATACATTGCCAAAGACGACATGGCCATGACCAACGGTTACAGGCCGTCCATGCTTTGCATCGAAGATCCATTGCTTCCAGGTACGTGCATCTCTGAACATCAGAAGAGTGAGACTCACTGGACTAAAACCGCTGCAAATACAACATTGCATCGTATTCCAATTTCCTGTGCAGGCAACGATGTGGGCAGGGGTTCCTACGGCGCCATGCACGTCAAGCAGGTGTTTGACTACGCCTACACTATCCTCAGCCACGCCGTGTCACCGCTCGCCCGATCGTATCCCAACAAAGACTCCGAAAGGTTGGAAGCCTCGGCATGCGGAATCGTGTTGTGGTTCATCACACTGGGACGCCACTGAAACTGTGCTCCTGTTCCTCTTTGCAGCACCTTAGGAAGAATAATCAGATTGACCCAGGAAGTGATCGACTACAGAGAGTGGATCATCAAAAAGTGGGGTGGCAGGGATGTGGCTCGAGCGGATAACAGAGGTATAATTCTTCAGATCTACCTTTCGTCCCATTTGTGGCGCAGCGAAACTTTGTTTGTCACGGAGGGGAGGGGGCGAGAGATGTTTGAGTAGTTTTATCTCTCCCACACACTTTAAACGTATCAAAACATGTTTTATATTATTCTGGTCCGTAGTGCCTTTTCGCTGTCCCCAACAAATCTGAGACTATTTTACAGCATTAGGAGGGAATGAAAAAGAAGCATCGACAGTTCTCCAAATAAGAGGCATATAATAATCACTTAACAAAAGTCTGCTAGCTTAACACTAACATACTGGAGAATGTAACTATGCCTTCGAAAAACTCTTACTTATGGAAATCTGGTAACTCTAAATTCATACATGCACCTGCATATATTTACACCCCCCCATGAATTTCAATATGGCAGAGCTGTGAACGACGAACCATGAAAAACTTGGGTCCACGCTACTCACATTCCTTCACTCTGCATCTCTAGCACCGACTCCCAAGGAGCCGCTTCCTGACCGGGACCCCAGCTGTGTGGTTGACAACGGCGTCGGGTCAGAGGAACCGCAGAGGGACTCGGTGTCCCCCCACAGCGCCGACTCGCCTATGTCCATCTCCAGTCCACAGCAGCACTCATCCGCCTCCTCTGTCTCCTCGCTCTCTGGATCAGACAATGTGAGTAACTTTGAACCCGTAAGCCGGTTATTGTACTGCTGCCAGGTGCAAGCCTTCAGGTGCCGAGCACGGGCGTGATCGGGTCCTGCAGTCTTGTTTTGGTGTAATTCGCTGTCACTGTTATGTGAAGGGTGCGTTAATCCAAATTGGGATATGAGGGCGTTTTGTGGTTGTCATCTGTATCAGTTGGAGTGGTGTGGAGGCTGCAGAGGGACAAAGTATGGTGGGGATGAGCAACAGGGGGTCCAGAGTTCAACCTGTTGAAAAAGTAAAAGACCCTCCGCTGTCGACAGGCTTTTGTTTTGATCTTCCTGCTACCCCTCCACACCTTTCATGTTGCTCTCCAGTTGACGACAGTCGTACTCCTTGACCTCACTCGTTCTCATCGCTGCCTTATCACCAGTTCTGATTGCCCACGTCTTTCAATTCAGTCGGTCCTTCAAGTCTCAGTCCTGGCTGGAATGATGACGTGCCCACAGAATTGAATATATCCTGGCATACGACCCAGAAGGTCATCGGTTTTCCACTCTTGCAACCCTTTGGTGCTCACAAGAAGCCTTTGAATGATAGAAACATAGTGAGATGTCAAAGGTTTGAGATTGTGGTTCAATAAACCGAGTGGGCTGGTGCATTGTATGCATCGTTGGTGTTTCCATACAACCGTTTTGTCGCGCAGTGGACATATTGGTCAAAAGTGGTTAGTAGCGAGCCCAGCCTGCAGTGATTAAAATCCCCAGTGAGGCTGGTAAGAGCCTTTGGGTGGAGGCTCTGTAACCTGGCAACAGCTGTATGATTTGTATCTCACGCCGTTGCATACGGAGCAGATGGTGGAATGTACACAGTTTTGTCGGAAGAGAATTTCCCCGCAGCTAAAATTCCCACAGCGAACGTTTCCAAGTCCAGTGTGCAGAGACATCGTAAAGATGGCTTCCAGCTCTCATTGACAAACATTGACATTGAGCCTCCCTTCTTCCCGCTCAGAAACAATCTCTGTCCACAGCACTGTCTTGGAAGCTGCAGCCAGCAACATTATCAGTACTGCTGAGCCGGTATGTTTTGTTTGCCGATGACTTCAACCTTTCCCTTGATGATAGCCTTCAACCTTTCCCTTAACGGAAGCCTGGCTTTCGTCCTCTTCGACTCGGCTTTGATGCCGGCCTTGCATTTTCGTTGCTACGTTTGCATGTTCCGCTTTTCTGGAGGAATCCCCGCTGGTTCTTCGCACTCGTTCCAAAAGAGGCGGGAGACAACAGCTGGTCGTGCGTGTCTCAGAGCATCTCCATCTGCGTGTCGAATGCCTGGACAAATACCAGAAATACCGCAGGAAAGTTGTCAACATTTCTCCAGCTGTCATGCGAAAACTTCACAGAGCGACGACAACGCTTACTCTGTTTTAAATGTCAAGTACATCTGGAAGAAAAAGTACCAGCTGCTGTCTTTCCTGGTCAACTGCCTCACTTTGCCCCCACATGCTCAACCCTTCATCCACTTGATCTCCTCGTTTTTGTGCCCATTCTTCAGGACTCGGATTCAGCGCCGCCCTGTCCCGTGCCTCCGCCCCCTCTGCCGCCCTACGCATCATTCCCACGGCTGGGCCTGGCTTTTCCACAGGGATTCACCATGGGCACCGCCAAACCAGCAATGGCAGGGCACCATCTGGTCTTGCCTCCTGGCTCACAGGTAGACATCCAGCCAAAAAAATAAATAAATAAAACGGTGCCGTTTATTGCGTTATGGAAGGCAGCAAGTCCTATGAAATCTTCTTCTTTGGCAGGCTCGCGCCTCTCTCCCCGGGGCTCTCACAATTCACTCCATACCTGGCAGGCAGGTGTGTATCGACACCGGTCGCCCCGCCTTCTTCCACATGCACCCCCCAGCCCATGCCCCCGCCACTTCCAGTCCCCAGCCTCTGCCCAGCCCCCACTCCAGCCACGTACATAAGGTGGGCTCCGCACACACAACCATTTTCTCCAGCTCATTCTATCTGACCCCTTAACTGCACTCTTGTGTGTTTTTTAAAACATTTTTAGAGTTTTCACTGCGTGCCAATTTTTTATGCATTGATATTTTAAAGGGATTCGCAGTGTTGCTGCTATGTGACTTTGACCGGTGCATGGTTTATCGTTGCAAAAAACAAAAAAAAGCAAATAAGAGAGAATTCTTTCTTGAAATAAACTCTATTACGTACACATTGAAACAGTTTTATTTTGTTCTTGATATCCATTTTAAAAATCAAATCTGGCCCATGAGCACAAAAGTTGGCCCACCGAAGCATGAAGGGGTTAACATTTAATTTAAAAATCCTCGTTTGAGTGGGCTATTATTCTTGCGTTGTCATGTAAACGAGCTGACTAAATGACACTCCTCCCCCTCTGTCCTCCTCAGAACGCCGTCAAATTCAACATGAAGGTCTTGCACAACCCGCCGCTCATCACCAACCTGGTTGCGACCTCGCGCGGACACGCTCACTCGCACGCACAGTACCACCGGAACACTTGGCGACGCCGGAAGAGGGAGAGCCTACCGGTCAGCCCCAGCAGATAGAGGCCGGTCGTGCCCCCCCATCCCTCACGGAGACCAGCAGTTTTCACTCGACCGGCGCGACCGCGACATGGAGCAGCCTGCAGCTGCGCTTCCGCTTCAGCGTGACCTTTTGTTCACTGCCCTGTAGCGTTTCAGTATTATGTTGCGGTCAGTACTTTTGCTTTCTTCGGTTCTGGCTCTGTCCAGAGCTCATGTTTCGATTGGTTTTTGGAACAACGCTGATGAGAGCTGCCGTTGGCCTACACCCCCCCCCTCAGTTTTGTGCAATATATTTTTTTTCCTTTTTGGACCTTAAATGCTTATTTAATTTTGTGTGTATATGTCAAAGGCATTTTTATACAGTTTATTTTATTTTTGTAGAGTTTTTACATTCTGTTTACAGAACCTTTGAGGTATTTCTGGTGAGAAGGAGCCCAGGTCCAAGACCCCTCCTCTTATCTCAGTAAGCCTCATGTTTTCCCCTCCGAGACAAGGTGAGTGTGTTGCTCCTCGAGGAACTTTTCTCTCTCTCATCCTGGAGGCGAGTGGCAGGAAAATTGCACCCTGCGATCAGATCTTGGTGAGAGGATGTAATTGTGTTTTGGCTTTTGCAACCTCAAGATTGTTTAGCGTCTTTTCGTGGACTCTGTTGCTGCAATATTTTTTTTTCCGTCACTGCCTTCTTCCCTTTCTTTACTGTTTTTTCCAAGTTGGGGGAATTGTCAAAATCGGTTAGAAAGATGGAGACCAACTTGTGAGAGTGACTGTGGCTAGCACCAGAACTTGCTCAGCGGTAAGGGGCTTCCCAAAAAAATGCCACCTAATGCAAGGACCCGAGTTTAAAGGGAATTATATTTTGATTCCATTCAGGAATCTTGTGTATATTTGATCGCCAGGTACTTCCCCTAATTGTTTGCGATGCCTTTCTTAGTGTTTACTCGCTGTGTACACGTGTGTGTGTGTGTGTGTGTGTGTGTGTGTGTGTGTGTGTGTGTGTGTGTGTGTGTGTGTGTGTGTGTGTGTGTGTGTGTGTGTGTGTGATTGCACGCACACTCACAGAGAGGACGGCGCAAACGGCTGTGACTCGCCATCAACTCTACAAACGCTCGCCCGTGTTATTTCTATGCAAGTGGGTTACTCCAATTATCGCGTCACGTTTTGTGCAGTCGAGGGTTGTTGTTTTCCTCCCCTGAGGAAGATAGACAAGGCTCAAATAGACTGGACAGAAGTTAATTTATATTCGTGTGAATGTGTTTGTTGGTGAACCACATCCCCGACTCTTATATTAGTATGAAACTCCCGAGATGTCCCAAAATTCTAGTTTTGTACACATACCCGCTAAATGTAAGGAGTAGGGGAATTTTATCATCCACATTTGGGCTCCGAGTCTGTTCAGTGTGTGCTTGTGTGACCTAGTTAAGTCCGCGTTGAACATCTCGGGACGGTTTTGGAGTCAAGTCAGGATGCGCCCAGAGAGCGACTTGCCCTCTGTCCGTGCAGCATCAATGTGCTTTTACACAATGTTGATGTTCACTGCTGTTACGCGATTTTAACTTTTCTTCTTTTTCTTGCTTTTCTCCACGGGCGAAAGCGCCTGGCAACTCTCACCCGCCACTCACAACTGCCCGCCCGAGCCCCCATTTGCCCCCCAGATGAATGGTTCGACAAGGGAGCTCATAAGCTGATCGGCAACACTCATCCGTAGAAATGATCTCACCCAAATTTGAATCATGCACTCGGCCGCCGTCTTTTAAAAATCTTTTATGATTGCATTCGATTACAAGCACCATTCTAAAGTTATCAAATCCTTTTTTTTTTTAAACCACATCTGCTTTTATGAGGAAGCAACAACAAAATGGCCAATGCCAATTTTCTGTGTTTGGCAGAAAAAAAATCGGATTAATCGTCCAATTATGTAATAAATAAATATGTATTATTTTATTCAATATCATAGAATATTACATGATATAAATGTTGGTCCCTTAACACTTACAACTATAAAGGGATGAGTCACAATAACATATTTTTACTTCTTCGGCATAAATATCATTCACACAAAATATCATGCTGTCTGCCATGCTTTTCCTTCTCACCCGTACCAACTGTAAAATGATATTGGTGTTTCAAGGGCAAAATTCCAGCTAATTATTAATTTGAAAAGGCCTAATATCAGCTCATATAATCGGCCGGGCCCTGGAAATAAGCACTGGGCAGTTTGTTCTACTGGGTCAGAGTCGCCAAATGTCTTCATGCAGTATCCTCTCTTGTGGAAACATGTCAGTGTTCACTCCTTGCTTCAATCTTAGAGTTCTGAAGTGAAGCAACAATAAAGGTTCTGCCCTTACAATGTACGTGAAGGTGCAACATAAACCAACGCCCCCCCCCTTTATTTTCAACACGGCTGATTTATTGTGAGCCAGAAACCACTCGGCCAGCTTTTGTTTGGGGGGCTGTTTTTCTGGACGTTTTTATGTATGTTTTTCTATTTTATTTTTTAAATAAACATCTTAAAATCGCCATACGCTGTGTCTACTTTTTTGTTCTGATGATGTAGTAAACAGCATGTTAACACACAGAACAGCTTTCCAAGTTTCACGACTCGAGGGTAAGTCTTTCTCGTAAACATCAATTTACTTCATTACTGCAACAGTCAAGTAAAATGATCCATTTGCAGGTTTGTTTTGGAATGGCCGAAAACCAGCCTTTGCAAGGGTCAGCATAAATAGTGAATGATTTAGGTAAGTATTCATTTTTTTTCCTCCTCAGCCCCAAAAAAAAGAAAAAATTACCGGGCGTCTTAATATCATCTTGATATCTGACATGCTTTCATCAAATGTTATCACGAACAACCAATTAGCTGAATCTCGAAGCCACAGTTTTTTTAAGCAGGTTGTTTGAAAATTACTGAGTGTCAACTTGTGATTCTACTGTCGACCACTAGATGACGCACTTGAACTTTTGGTGCACATTTTGATTTTAAACGCGCCTAAACGGCGAAGCGTTTCCATACAAGCTTACAACAACTCATTCAAGTGTGCTTTTGGAATTTGTCGGGGGGAAAAAAGTATTCGGAGACGTCAAGTTTAAATCATTGTGTTCAATCGAGCAGATATCGGTTTTGTTATCCTTCACGAGGCATCGGTTGTTGTGCTTCCTTGATTGCCGTGTTTAAAGGCCGTCCCCGTGTGCCTTAATCACAGACGCGCTCGGTCGATGAGGCCCGTTTTGGCCTCATCAAGCTTAGGCTCGTTTTGGAGCTCATCAGCCCTCCAGACTATAATTATCAGGGTGTGCTCAGCCGAATGCGCGTGATCGGTAATTCAATGGTCGCAAGTTGCTCAATAATACAGTAGAAAATTGCACCGCACACCACCCAACAAACCAAAAAATGTCACAAAACGTTTATATACTGAAATAATGGCACCTGTCTGGTTGAATTGTTACTTTGGGGCGTCATTTGCCACCTACCAAGGCAGACGTATTGAGCATTCCGACCCTATTGACCATATTGAACTTAACTTGTTCATGTGAACCAAACGTTTCGTCAGTGATCATGAAAACAAACGCACCTAATCCAAGGCCATCCCTAAAGTCAGACTTACATTTCACCTTTTTTCCAATTGCCTCATTTTTTTTTGATGAGATCATTCCTGTACAAGTCCTCCAAGGCTTTATTCTTTGTCGCATCGCTCTCGCTTCTATTAAAAGTGAATAAACGTAATAGGCCTGTCGCTTCTTCGTTGTAAACGGCGAACCACGTCGTTAACAAGCGTGTGGAGCAATCGACTGTAGAAGAGTCTTTTACTGGGTGTCGGGAAGAAAGAATAATAGGAGGTGAAAATGGGGAGCAATTTCGCATTGATTAAGCTTGCAGAAATGTCAGCTTACAAGATCCGCAGGCCTGCAGACCATACCAAATAACATGCACGTGTGCAGTATAAAGACTGTTGAAATAGATCGTCATTAATAAGTCATGGGTTTGGGTCCACATTAAATGAGTTGTTCGGGTATCTTTCTTTTTCTTCTTCTCTTTAGCCTAACCTCTCCCACATGTCTCAAACGTTTAATAGACTGAAACTCAATTTTTAATCGATGACTTGGCACCCTTTCTGACTTTCTTGCTTGCAAGGTCCTCCAAATAAGACGCGCAGCGTGCTTGCTCCGAGCTGTTGGTCAACTTCCGGTTGAGTTTGACTGTCAAACTGACATGTTACACAAATTACTGAATCATTGTTGTGTCGTGAAACCAAATCGTTTTGTCTATATTTGGTGCAAAACAAAACAACAACACAAAATGAATGGCTTAATGCTAACATGTGACTTGAAATGCCTTAGACGGATGTTAATGGTGGAAAATTACTTGTTCCGATTGAGAATAGCTGAATAAAGATGATTCTGATTCTGAAACAAGTAGTTGAAGGCGCAGTTTATTATCTTTACAAAGAAATCAGGCAATTTGACAACAAGACAAATGCTCGTGTTTTTTCTCCTGGCCGCTTGAAGGTAGCATCGCCTCCTCCCGACGTGTACCTCGCCGCTTTGTCCTTTATTCTGACACCGTGACTCTGTGTGGGAGGGTGTTTGATTCAGAATTAGTATGTTCAGGCCACTCTTCCTCCACGTGTTCCCATTCTGTCACCGCTTTGTGTGTGTGTGTGTGTGTGTGTGTGTGTGTGTGTGTGTGTGTGTGTGTGTGTGTGTGTGTGTGTGTGTGTGTGTGTGTGTGTGTGTGCGCGCGCGCGGTAGGGAGGCATGGGGGGTCAGCAGTGGCACTGCCGCACCTGTTTGCGAACATAGTTCACCGAGTGTATACGGTGTTTGAGGTCCGTTTATAGCAACAGCACACACATTGAATACGTAGTTGGGTGGTTTCACAGCACATCGCTCATTGTTACCTCAACCAGGGAGGTCACGGGGAAGGGATGATTGGATTGAGGAGGGGCTCGCGTTAGATCAGGTGCTTGCTTCGATTTTACTGTGAAGAATGGAAATGTAATGGCAAAAATTCTGGCGGATGCCGGTCGTGGGCATGGGCTTGAGTTATTTTGCCATTGTCCACATGTACTGTACTCTAATTTGCATTTAGACAAGCACACAGGAGCCCATTTGTCAGTCTTTCGCATTCTTCTTTTGTTTGTTTTCTTCCAAAATTTCAAAATTGGACGACGCTAGTCCTTTCCATGTCTATTCTATATTGTGTTCAATTGGGCCAGTGCCCATACCAAGTATCGGTATTCAGCCGATACCAGCCTTATTTTAAGGTATTGGATCCTCATTTAGTAGTCTGACGATACCAGCCACTGATACTTAAGGTGGTCAGAAATCTGTCATTCTCTGTTTGTGTGAATGTGTGTATTACTCTCTATGACTAGAACTGAATATATGTGTGTGTGTGCGCGTGCACGTGCAAATGTTTGCGTGGGTGTTTTTGTCAATGGGTGTGTGGGTGTGTGTGTGTGTGTGTGCGCGCGCCTGTGCCTGTGCGAGTCTGTTCATTTGAGTAAAATGCCTCAATGGCCCATGAAAGGCTTTTATCACAGCGAGACAAGGACGCGTTGAATCAAGTAACATGAGTCACAGTTCAAACCGTCTCACGCTTGCAGACACACTTACCCATGTATATTTTGCGCGTGCGTGCGTGCGTGCGTGTGTGCGCGTGGGCGAGTTCATCAACGCGTCTCTGCGGCATCAAGGCGGACCCAATTAGCTCGTCTTGCATAGGCTCATTCAAGGAAAGGCAGCAGGCAGTGCAAGATCCGAGTGCAGATTGCATGCGGATGTATATGCAGATTGGGTGTTCACATGTTCACTCCCTCTCGGAAGGAGAACACGTTGTTAGTTGTTGTTTTTTTTTAGCAGCTCACAGTTAAATGCCGTCAACGTGTCACAATTCCGCCAAAGACTTTCCAGAGAATTTGGGCTCTTACAGTGCTTGACTCCACGCCTCTCTACTGTGCTACAATCTCAAATTCAATATTACCATTCCAAAAACACTTAAGGGAAAAAAACCCACAATCAAACAAAATTTGGACTCTGCCTCCCAGAATTAAAAAAAAAAAAATCAATCATATTTGTGTTATTTAGAGAGTGATCGAGACCGGCGTGATCCTGTCGCACCACTGCCGGGGAAATAGGACAACATCTGGCACATCAGTCAAATCAGTGCTAATAGATTCTGGCTCATTATGCTCATTACATTGACCAGCTGGATGCTGAGTGTCCAGAAATGTTCCCACTGTGTCGGTTTTGGACACACGTTGGCTGATTTTCAGGAAGGGCGGCTGAAGGGCCTTATGAAAACCTGATTATTTACTGATGAGTATTTGTGGTTTAAATGCTGCGGGGTGGGGGGGAGGGGTGATGATGAACAACAGCGAAGCCCCATTGTCTCCAACTCTTCTGCAAATATCATGTGAAGCCATCCATCGCGAGTCGATCGATGCATTTTCATCAATACTGTGACGGGTCCTCGTGATTCCTCAGCCAGTACCTGCAGCTCTTACACAATTTGCCCGTTGTTTACGTTTTCAACATGTGTTGGATGGATCACGGTGGAATCGGCCCCACGCATCTTCACCCTGGAGCGTGGGATTTATTTTCGTAAACAGACTTTCTCCTTTCAACCGCCCGACGGTTTTGCGATGAAAACAAAACGAGAAAGAGATTTGTCTATTGTATTCGTGTGGATCGGTTTGTGCTGCGGTGCAGCTATGGATAGCGTTGGCACGCTGCGTGTTATGAGTGAGATGAAACTCATTCAAAGATTTTGAAGAGGTTTGAGGATTTATTTTCACGGCATCCACCTGAAGGACGAACTGTGAGACCAGAAGTGTTACAAGTCGTGGAGAAATATGTTACTAATAAGACACGCTTGTTCTACTAGTGCAGCCAAGCCATCCTACTAGTGTGCTGAATTGTCCGTGTCTAGTTATGTGGTATCCGTCTTAACAACGTAATAGTAGACCAGTCGTTGAAGTGACATTTTAAGGAACGATATCTGTAGAGGACATGAAGTGATTCTGAAGACAGCCAATGACTTTTTAATCACTTACCGGTAGTTCTTTTTGCTCAATTTTGTTCAATCTTAGCTCGGCTCCGCACTCTGCGGAACGCTCTTCGCGTGTTCTTCTGACAACGCTTCAACTTTTGCCTCATTAGCAGCATTTTCCCGCCTTTTGAAGCTTTGCACTTCCTCCGCCACGCTCTCTCGCTCGCTTTCTTCCTGATAAGGCTTTTTTTATTTCATTTTTTTTTTACCTTCCGGAGTTTGTTTCCCTTTCCTCTTCCTCCCCATTCTTTTTTAGCCCCCTTTTCATCTTATCAGGTTGATATTTTCTCCCCTTCTTTCCTTCCTTGTCACGCGCCTCGTGCACGAGCAGTGGTGGGAAGTAACAAAGTCGGCTACACATGCGTTACTGTTGTATTTAAGTAGATTGGGTATTTTGCTGGTACTTTTTTACTTGTACTCCCTACATGTAAACACAGCTACATGTACTTTCTACTCTTAAATCTGGCTTGTTACCCAGCACCCTTGACGACGTGATATGGAGAGAGGACACAAGTGAAGTTTCTATTTTGAACGCCTCGTGTAATTGACTTTGCTATTTACTATTAAACAGTACAGTACTATTTAACATTTATTATTTTAGCGGAAATGTATGTGTGTAGTGCACAAATTTGTTGGCCAGTATGTAAACCCGCGTGATTGTGCTAGCCTGTTATTTCAGCCGCTATGCTAGCTCATACTATTGATGTGAAGGTTGTTTGTGTTAAATGCAACCAATGAACACCTGTAACACAGGTTCATGATGGTGTAGTTGCCATCTTGTGTTGTCTATACATAATTACAAACCCTTTTTAAAATAATTTGAGGGGAAAAAAAACAGACCGGGAAGTGTATTTTTCCCCGTTAGTTAGTTCACAACATGAGCAAAGCTATGGGAACATGGTGTGTTGATAACACAAAAGCCACAGCTAACCCAAACGAGGTCTTTTTTATTTGTATTATTTTTTTTTTAACTTGAGTCAAAATCAGTACTTCTTCTGTCACCCGTTTATTTTTAGTTCCTGTACTTAAATACGGACAGTGAGTCCTTTCCGCACCTTTGTGCTTGAGCGCAGCTGGTACAATCTGTCTCACTCACTCATTTTCAAAGGGCCTTTTCACACACACACACACACACACACACACACACACACACACACACACACACACACACACACACACACACACGCACACATTTAGGCAGCCCACTGTTATCTTCGCCAGTTTCACACCATCTTTCGTTCCCCCTCCTTTTTACGCGGCTGTTTTTGGACTACATTGGCACATACACAAATCTTTCCCCCCGCCACACACCCTCTCTCCCTTTCACACTCTTTATTTTTTCCCCTCCCTTCCAGCGCCACACAGTCGCTCCCTCCCAGTCCTCATCTGCACCTCGGCCGAGTAGCAGCCAGAGAGGACGCCAAACGGAGAAGGGCCAGCGCCTCCAGAAGAGAGCCCACAAGAGGCTCACTCATGCTGTCCTGAGAGGATGTGAGGGATGCCCCGGGGGGGAGGAAGCGCTGGCATCTTCATCCGCTCATCTGTGCATCAATCACACCCAAGCCGAACTTCTGTGGGGTGACCCCCCCCTTGCCGCCCCTGGGAGGCGCGCACCCATGTGGGAGGAGGCACTGTGGACCCGCGGTCGCTACCTGCTGGAGAAGAGCGATGGGGCCGAGGGCGGCGAGGGGCCCGACGGCCCCGGCGCGGAGGGCTGCCCGGGCTTCCAGGGGATCGAGGTGTGCGCGGAGGGCGAGAAGCGGCAGGACTGGCTGTACGATTCCTATTCCAGAATGAGCCAGCAGCATCCGCTCATCGTCTTCCTGCTGCTCATCGTCATGGGAACCTGTGTGGCACTGCTGGTGGTCTTCTTTGCCTCGGGGCTGGTGAGTGAGCGCCACGAGACGGGGCTTCACGTGCTTTGAACTTAAAAGTAATAACTTTCGTTGTCTGCTCTCGCGCTCTGGATTTAATAGCACGTTTAAAAATGAACATCTTAGTTTAAAAGGAAATGACACCGTGCGTATTCCGAGAGGACAGCTTTGTGATTGCTTCATATCTCGAGCTTTGATGCCTTTTAAATCTGCCCTTTGCTTCATTAACCGTGACTACCGTCGTGCTTTTTCACTCGATTTTAGCACTTTGGGAATTTGCACTATTCATTCTGTCAAGATTTAACCACACAATGAAGCATTTTAAAGTAGTTTCAATATAAAGACATCCTCTTAATGTATACAAATTCAAGGTGCACTAGAAATAAAATTTGATTGAATTTATTGTCCGACCACAAAGCAAAAACATAAATACAACTTTGATCGCACCGTTATAAACACAAGTTTGCAAAGTCCTATGCTAGGCTGAGAAGCATTCAGAAAACAAAATGACTGTTGTCGGACATGTACTGTATATCGTCGAGCTGAAAAAAAAAAATTGCATATTAAAAAGAACAATAAGCAAAGGGAGGAGATGGGGACGAATGGTCTGCAATTCTGTGGTGGCATTGAGTAGAAGTGCTGTTTTTGTCTTTTAGCATGATCTTTTAAATCCCCATAATAATCCAGAACAGTGTTTAGCAGCCCATATTAAACAGCTTTTGGCATCCATATTGTTTCATATTTCCATGTAAAACAGGCCAATGGTGACTGCGTGCTCTTGGGAGTTTATTTTTCCTCATGTCAACGGTGATATGAATTTCACAGTAAGCCAGCGGCTTACTGGCTGCTGTCCCCAAGTTGAATGAACTTGTGCCTCTGCTCCATCACTGTATCCTTTTTATTTATTTTTTTAATAGAATGGAACACGTTTTGAGGGCGTCAGCTCGAGTGGAATGAAGGAAATGGATATCTGATTTGGTGTGGAGCTTGTCTGGGTTAAATGTGCTGAGACGCTTTGCAGTTTTGTTGCAAGCGTGAGAAGAGCAGAGTGAAAGTTAAGCATGTGGCTACACAGTGGAGATTTATCTTTCAGGGCAAAATAGGACAAGAGGAAGTCGCACCACGACCAGGAGATGGCACTGTGCCGAAAAACGCATTTTGCCTTGACCTCGCTCTCACTCGATCATCGACGTTATTGTGCGTGTGCGGCGCATCGGCATGAAGCAGGCTGACAACTTCACCAGGCAATCCAGTGTGTGCTGTTGATCAGAAAAAAAGAAGTTACACATCCAACCAGTTTGGCATTGGGTATCAAACCAGTGGGGGGTAAGGGGGTGTTTCCGTATCTGATGGTAACCCTGCACTGTAGAGTTTCAGGCAGCGTTGTCTGGTCGCTTGAAAAGGGCTCTGGATATTCGCGTAGCCGAGATAATCATGCCACGGGCAGAGAAACTCAATGTGGGTGGGTACTGTGACATAGCTATGGGAGAAAAAAAAAACCCAGAGGTGCTTGTGAGCAGACCCATTTTCAGAGATAAGCAGCTAACAAAAGATTTAGACTGTACTTGGCTGTTTAATTTCACACTTGATGGGTGGCCAGGCACTCTCGAGACCCTGGTGTTTGTATGCAAGCCATTAAAAAGTCCATCCATCCGTTGTGTACACTGCTTGTCCTCATTTGGTTTGAGGGTGAGTTGGAGCCAAGAGAAATAGTTTACTTCAGCAAAATGAACATCCAGTAGAAGCAGAAAATTGGAGTGTTCAAGACGTATTAAAGCAAGTAGACATGCCCAATAAAACAACACATTTTATATGCTTTAATAAAACATATAGATGCCACATAATTAAATAAAATGTAGAGAATTAAATCATTTTTGTTGCCGCTTTTTTTTTTCTTGCTTCAGTTCAATTCTTATTTTTCTGGTGTGCATCCCTTTGCCACGTGGGGGCAGTGTTATAAAGATGCACATACATATAATTAGACGTCCCCAACTCAGTAAGCTGCAGTAAAATGAGACTTTCTTCACAGAGGATAATGAATATACAAGTGCGATTCGTAGTTAGTTCCTGTCTAAATATCTTGCTGCACCATGTGTGTTCACATAGCCAGTGCTTAAAAGCAGATGTTATTCGTTCGCCCATCTATGGCGTTTTTGCATTGTGTGGATTCTCCACCAAGAACTGTTAACTAGCTGCCAAACCGCTTGGTGCATATTTTGCCTTGATTTGAGAGTAGCTTTTTTTTTTTTTTGCTGTTTACATAAGCAATGAATGCGCTTCTATTTGTCAAAAGAAAAAAAAAAGAAACGGTCCACCGAGTACGCAATTCATTAATTGCGGCAAGCTGAGAGACTGTGTTGCGCCACTTTAAAATGGCAACGCTGGGATTGCCAAGTGGCTCAAGAGGCGGCGTGAGCGCCATTCACAGCGACGCAGGCGTTAGTGCTTTTGTCAAGAGAAAGCTTTTGTTCGGACCATAGACACAAGCTATTGTTTATGAAGTGATGTTTTCTCTCTTTTTTTTTTTGTAAATGGAATTCCATACAAAGGAACGCACACTTGTTTTTTTTTTTTTTTCTTTTGGCACTTTATCTCCTTTTGTGGTCATCTCTGAGGTTCTCTTGTATTCACCCCACCTCCATCATAAACAATCAATATTGTATTTGAATTTGAACCAGATCAATAGATGTCATTGCCCCTGTCAGTCACTGTATTCCCACAGCGCGCACGAATCCCCCTCATTACTTTTCGAAATTGTTGCCGTCGGACGGCTGCGTGTCGTCAGCCAGGCGTATTGTTATTGGTTGGAATATAGCTGGAGCGGGAAGGGAAGGATGCCATGTATTTTAATCAGCTCGGCCTCAAACAATGTCACCAAAGCAGAACGGCTGCTCCTCAAATGAAGGCACGCCATGATCGGACCTGCGAGTGATGGAATTTGGACTTGATGGTGATGTGGAGTACTCCACCCATTCTGTAAAAAGTCACCGTACGTGCTTGTTGTTTGGGTGTGTTTGTCCAAGGAAGTGTCTCATTTCCTTCTTTAGCTTATCTGCACTTTTCAGAGCAAAAATAAGTCGCTTGAAATGGTTCGATTTATTTACACGCATGCGTTTACATGGTGGCATGTTCATAGAAGGGCTTTTGCAGCAGAGTTTGACAAATCAAGAGAGATCGATGCGATAACTCAAAACTAAAACTAAAAATAAAAAAACCTGACGACATTTTATAATGCTCACCATTTTTTCATCTTTTTTATTTCAATTCATCACACCCTGATAATTGGAGCACTGTGGGATTTTTAGCAAGCGCTTGTCCCGCTTCAAGATTCGATTTGCAACTTCCACATGCAGTGATTTCGTGACATCATAATAAAAAAAACAGAATACTTGAGTGGGTTTTAAGATGATGACATTATCAATTAGGGAATGTTTTTCGACATTTTAAAACATGCAAATAGTGCACACAATAGCACAGAAAGGTAAGAGCTAAAATGCATTGTTGGGATGTCTTGTGTAAGCGTGGCGCTTGACTCGCATCCTCATCAGGACTCTATTGTGCACTTGAGCTGAAAAGAGCGCGGTGGCGTCAGTAGTCGAATCCCGCGGGACCCCGGTGCCAGACCATGACTCATACTACCTTACAAAAGCCGCATTACACTAATACACTTCACAAGGCTTCATCTGGAGCACTCTTCGGCTGTGGGGCCTCGACATTTCTCAACGAGTCAATTCCCTCTCAAATTAGTCACTAGAGGCGCGACTGATAACGTCTCCTTGACCACAACTTTCCAATCATGCAGTGGTGGGAAGTAACCTACAAATACACTCGTGCTTTGATATACAAGTGACATGACTTTGTAGTTTTTTTCAAAATAAGAGCTCTCATTTGACCTTTTTTTGTTTTTGTTTTGCCTTGACTTGCAAAGGAAAATTTTAGATCACAACAAGCTGTAGTTTAGCAGATAGGCAACATTTTTTCCAAAAAGTGGCTTCAAGTTGTTTATTGCCACTCCCATTTGAATTTTACAACCATACATACCATTGCCAAAATGGCCGTGAGCTTAATGCTCACACATCATGCTAACACAAAAAGGAAATGCAAAGGCAAGGCATTTTTTTTCACCTGAAACTAAGTAGTTGAATTAGTACTTCATTTCCAAGAGTTTTTTTTCTCTCAACTATCTGTACTTCTACGAAGTACTGAGTGCGAGTACTTCCGCCACCTCTGCCGACATGTGATTGCTTATTTTTAACACGAGCAAGTTAATGGGCGGTGAGAAAATTCTGCTTAGCCAAATGTTTCAAGTGCATTAATTGGATGGTGTGTGTACATGAGTGTGTGTTGACAGCGTCAAAAATGCTGACTTTGACCGCGCGAGCGCAGAAGTGAAACTCTAGCACATTCTCCGGGCTCAGACCGTCTGTCTATTGCGCTTGCAGTCTGTTCATCTGTTTGTGTCATGTTGTGCCTCGGTCCCTGCGAGGACCGGCTTCCCTCATTAGCATGCCAAAAGATAGCAAGCGCTTTGCTGCTGTTAGCTCGAGACGAGTTGTCAGGTCTAAGTTGAAAAAGTAGCAGAGTGTTTTTCATGGCCTTTGATGAGAATAATGTTGATGGTGTGTGTTTGCCGTCCTTATAGGTCATCTGTGCACTTACCCGACTTCAATTTTCTGTTCATGTTTTTTTTTAGAAGGTGGAAAACAGACGCAAAAAATAAATAGGCGGGGTTATCTAAATGTTGCCAGGATGAAAGCTTTTCATAACTCAGCATAATAACTTCCTGTTCTTTCTCACGATCATCCTCAGAAGCTCTTGACCAAGGGCAATCAATGCTCTTTTGTGTGTCTTCCACTTTGGAATAATGGCGGTAATTGTTGCCAAGCCTTTTGCTGATGCGATCCCAGCCTTGTCCAGGTCTATAATCTTGTCGGTGACATCTTTGGCAGCTCTTTAGCTTTGCCGATGGTGATCTGGAGATAGGAAGAAATTGTTTCCTCCGGCAGGTGCACGTAGCTGAAACCAATTGAACTGGGTTGTTTTACAATCATAGTCGACTATATGTACAATGTCATATGTACGTCCGGGTGGAAAGCAAAGTGCGGAGAGTCTGTCGCTGAAATACGCGTGTGTAATCAGTGAATGAATGGGGCGATCGATCGTTGCCAAAAGCATCTCCAAATATCCACACGATAGCACTTTAGCCTTCTTGCCAGTTTCCGCGATTTTTGGCAATCCACTTCCTCCATGACAATCCCGCCATGTTTTTGTGGTTTACAAGAAAATAATACAGCACAGTATGTTGTATATGGTTAAAACCAGATACAGGGTCAGAGTTTTTCCATGTGAGTGTGAGTGAGCCACGACCGGTTATTTTTTGCGAAGGTCAGCTTTCACTCGCATTTGGCCACGTTGTTTGGTGTCCGGCGGTTCTTAGTTCAGGTGTGTTTTAAAATGCAGGCGTTCTGATTTTTAATTTTTTTTCTGTGCATTACTATAATCATTAAACAGCCTGTAAATGTGTTCTCTCTTCTCAGAATACCGAGGACCACCTGACCTTTCTAATCACAGTGCCGACGGCCCTTTTCCTCTTCTTGTCCATCTTCATTCTCGTCTGCATCGAGTCCATTTTCAAGCGTATGCTCCGCCTCTTCTCCCTCCTTATATGGGCGTGTCTCGTCACCATGGGTTACCTGTTCATGTTCTCCGGTGGGATCCTCAGTCCCTGGGACCAGGTAAAAGCAATTTGTATGGATTGCAATTTATAAACACAGAAATCCGGAGACGGCTTCCGATAAAACTGTCAGCTTCAATCTCGTAAGCATTATTCCGCTTCCATGAGACACCTCCATTCATACAAGTCCTGTTTTTACACATCAGACCGACAGTGTGTCTTTGTCCGCGCATGGACATTATGTGTGTGCGCGCCCGTGTGTCTAAATTAATTCCACGTGTGACAAGTCTTAATTAGGTCTGATGCGAGCAAAGGAGCAGTCAGACACATTCGTCCTCCGTGCCAGAGCTCCTCCTCACTCGCTGTCTTGGGAATCCTATTTTCTCCATCTCACACCTTGTCTCCACATATTCATCAAATCCCGTCCTCTCCCCACCTGCCGCCAACACTCCGACCCCCCTGCCCTGGTTTTCTGCCGATTTCTCATACACGCTCAGGCCCAAATTTCCTCTCCCCCCCCCGGTGACAATTCTTTGCCTCTTCCTCCATGACGGGAGATATTTTTATCATCAGCCACCTGTGGGAGCACTATCAATCTGAATTATTAATCACTCTATAGCTCATTCTCTCCATCCATCTTGTCGCGCCGATAGATGCAAAAATATTGGGACACAATATGGAGCGGCGCACATCCCATGCGGCGAAATCAGCGCTGACTTTCTCCAAGAAATAAGGAAGGAAAGCAAGTGGGGGGGATGTAATGAGAGAAGAAAGGGGAGGGGAAAAAATGAAATTGCAGCTACCTCTCTGTGGGTTGCCTGGATGGTGATTACTTGAGCCCACAGAGCTAATAACACAAAAGGTCTGAAGCAGAAGGAGACAAAAGCAACATAGGCTTTTTTGCTTGCTCACATGCAATCTGTGCACACGCGCACGCACGCACGTGCGCAAACAGATAAACACGGCTGTCAAACAAGACTGTGTCGGAGGAATGCCAGAGTCGGGCAGTCATGTCCGCATACAGTACAAGCTCCTATCGAGCGCCATTAACCTTTTGGTCCGGGGGCTTTATTCAATTTCTGAGCAGGGCCCCCATCTCTCTGGCGAGAGGGGCCGCTCGGACGCTTACTCGGAAACATTTACAACCCAGCCTGGTTTCCACCAAGCATTTTCGAGTAATAATAATAATAATAATAATGCAGCAGACGTCAGGTAGTAAGTTTACGGTCTAAACACAGTCTAGTAAAAAAAAATTGGTCAAAAGAGAATAACCATTTTTTCACAAAACAACCCAGTTTTCTTTTTTGTTTTGTTTTTTTTTGTACACAACAACACAAATCTTAGGGGTTGTTTTGCGGAGTATTCTTTTGACACGATTTTGAATTAAATGAAGAATCCAGAAATGTGTCCCTGTAGTCACTGCACTCTAAAAACAGTTGAGTCAAAAATAACCCAATGTGGGTCAAAAATGGACCCATCCGCAAATATTTGGGGTTTGTCTTCAGAAAAAATGACTCAATTTTCCATGTTGCTTTGTGCAAAACAACCCAGAACTTTGGGTTGACTCAAGTATCGCTCCATTGTTTATCAATAGTGCTTGATTGTTGACCCAACTGTTTTTAGAGTGTGTAGTGGACGTCTTACATTGTTGTACAATGGGCCTACCACCGGCTGGCCAACTGCACAGGGATCTGTACCCCTTTTTGGTGACCATTTGAGTGGGATGGGGTACCAGAAAGAGTGATGCAATTTGGAATGGGAGGAACACAAGAATCACTTTCCTCGCTAAACTGAACCATCGGCGAAAGAAATTGAGTCTTTAGTGAATCAAGGTACCCGCTATCAAGGTAAGAGAGCGGGATATTCTGGAAGCTTACCGGTTTCTGCGATCAGAGGCGCTGACATCAGAGTGGGAGGTAATGAAGGTAGCCGAAGCCAGGTGATGGCGGCCGCAGCTCCCATCTCGAGGTGTTGGAAGGGCGTATTAACATTCAGGCGGGAGTACGGCGGAGATGAAATGCACCTAGCTGGCTTCGGAGGGGGCGGGGAGTGACGGGCCTGAAATTGGACTGCCAACGTCAATTCCACCCAAATTACTGGAATCCGCACTCTCCATCTACGGGAGGCACGTGTGCTTTTCCGACGTCACCCTTCTTGGTTCCCATAGCAACGGGAAGCCTATACCAAGCGGCCCTTTCCCCCACGTCTTGCACGGGATCGAGGCTTCCGGACCTGCAATTCAGTCCGCCTTACCGTCACTTATCTCACTACTGGAAGCTTGTTTGTGCTTGGTAAAAGGCTGCACCAAAAAAAAAAAAATTCACAACAATAATATCTGGCTTCCACACGTCCGCGCAGATCCCTTGTGCCAAATAGCTGTCGCCCTCAGCGGACGCTGGAAGACACAGGAAGACAACAGACAGACAAGGCAGGAAGGTCAGAGTTCATCTGGTTGAAACGGTGACCTGTCTGCGATGGTCACCATCACAACAGGAAAGGGTGGGCTGACCGCAGAGGAAGCCCACAAGGACAGCGTCAGAAGTCGCACTTTGATGAGAGCCGCCATTTGTAGGTTACGCACGATCACTGTCGTAAAATTGTGTAGGAGTGCCCACTGTAGTGAATTGCGCTCACATTTGTTTTGGTAGCGCGTGATTTGAATTATACACTGAGTGGTACATAAAACTTCCTTAAAGTTGGTATTGTATTTTGACATGTGAAGGTTGAGGCAGTCATTTCTCAATTTCCACCACAAGAAATTGATCTTGGAGGAATTCCTCTCAGACGGATAGTTTTGTTTGTCTTTTTGTGTTTTCAGGTCTCCTTCTTCCTGTTCATTGTGTTTGTTGTGTACACCATGCTGCCTTTCTCCATGCGAGGGGCCATCATGGCCAGCGCCGTCACCTGCTTGTCACACACTGTCACCCTCAGCGTCTGCTTGGCTTCCGTTGCCAAGGACTTGGAAGCTCTCGTCTGGCAGGTGAGACAGTAATTCAGTTTTGGACCCTGGAGATCTGCAGGGTGATTGAAAATTAACTAAAGAGGGTGGGGCGGGGGGTAGGGGGTGGGGGGACTGGGACAGATCGATGGCATTTCAAAACAGTAAGTTGATCTGATCCGCGAGTAAAATGCTTAAGCTTGGTCACGAAACCAATTCAAGTCAAAGTCAAGGTACCACTCTACTTAACGAGTAAAGTCCAAAAATAGACTACACAGTGTGTCTGGAATTAAAACTGATTTTGGTGAATTATGTCCACTTCTCCAAATCAAGTATTGTTGGACACATAAAGAGCACCCGGGTAAATGCTCCGATTGTCTCCATAAATACACTAAGTGCCATCAAAAGCCCAGAGAAGGAGGCAAATGTTGGCCAGACTTCCACAAAGTGATGCCCAAGATGTGCGCACGCACACACACACACACACACACACACACACACACACACACACACACACACACACACACACACACACACACACACACAAAATAAAACACGTCTAAAGAAGCCAGTTGCCCTTGGCTAGCGGAGCAAAGGACAACCTATTGATATGCACGGCCACAGTTCTAAACAGCCTGCGGTTGACACAGCGGTGGAAAAGTGCGGTTGAAGTGTGCGCTCTTATCAGGTTTTCCAAGGTAATCATGTAGGCGGAGATGGTGGGGAACCGTGCGTCACCTCGGTGCGCTTTTTTTAAACGCCGTGTTCTTTTTGGCGTGCATACGTGTGCAGATCCTGGCCAACGTGATTATCTTCACCTGCGGTAACATAGCGGGGGCGTACCACAAGCACCTGATGGACCTGGCGCTCAAGCAGACCTACCAGGACACCTGTAACTGCATCAAGTCCCCCATCAAGTTGGAGTTTGAGAAGCACCAGCAGGTAGAAACGGACAACTGATGCATTTGTGGCCGAGGATAAAGAGAGAAGAAACGATTTCTGGGCGTGGCTAAAACGGCCTCCTATGATGGAGAGCACTTTGGAGTGCGGCAAAAGTTGCCCCTCTGCCACTCAATATCGACTTCAACGTTACCCGACGCATTTGCGACATGCATATTAGCCACCCCCAAAATGCTTCCTCCCTTCAAATAGTCAGCTGCGTGGCCACCAGAGTGCCTCGTTGTCAGCTGTGAGGGTGCATGTCAAATGGATGGATGGGTATTCAGAATTTTAAAAAATATTTATCGTGCAGATTTTCCGAGAGCCAAAAATAAATTACAACCTCTTCTCCTGCAAAATATTTTCATAGCTCACTTTGTCAGATTCAGATTGAGAAACCTATTGATCCCCAAAGGGCAATTAACTTTAGTTAAGGTTAATTTGGTTATTTCCCAGAACCATATGGAAGGAGGCATTTTTCTGTGACATTTGCTTGGCATTAAAATCTTGACATTCACCGTTTGTTTGAGCCCGTGAAAGGGCACCGACAGCCCAAATTAATAACTGAGAGCACACTCAGGTGGAACTGGCTATGACGAGCCATCCATTTTCGACAGGGCCCATTCTCGGAAGGGTCACGGGTGAGATGGAGCCGATCCCAGTTGTTTTTGGGAAAGAGGCGGAACTCACCCGGGATTGCTTGGCAGTCAATCGTAGAGCTTTGTATATTTTCGTAAAAAGATTTCCATTTCAGTGTATGTATCTCTCTCTCTCTCGCTCTCTAATCTCGATGGACATAGCACAGTGTGAATGTTATCAATGACAGCGTTGTATAATATGTAATATTTCAATGCATCCGACAAGGTCCAGAAATTGGGAGTGTAAAAGCAAAATGGCCCACCATCCCATTCATTACCTACCACTGACTAAAACATCACTTTAGTTCATTTATCCAACATCCTTGTAATAAGAGAGGCATGCAGTGAAGTGGCTGGTAAAGTTGTCTATTTTTGGTACAGCCCAGCACCCCGCAACCTCTCAATCTTGTTAATTTTCCGCTGTGTTTTAGGAAATGAGTCGGAGCTGTGAGCGAACGGTGTAATGACCCTCTGTGCTCTTAGCTGCATTTGTGAGTCACACCCCCTAAGGCGGCTACTCAGTCTCTGTAGCATACATACGCACACACGTCTGAAACATCAGCCTGGAACACCTAATGGGCATTCTACTAAATGAAAGCACCCCGAAAGGGGAATAAACAGTACTTTTAGTGGTTACACAACAGTTACAGTCATGTAACGCCACAAACCCTTCAACAAAACCGACCAAAGTGCAGCAGGGCAGAGTGCCGCGATTTTTATTTTTTATTTTTGTGTGTGTGTGTGTGTGTGTGTGTGTGAAAATTGGCTGCACAGTGAGCAAAGGGTCCGTTCATCTGACCAATTTTGATGTTCCAGATTCAAAATCTCAGAATGCCTTCGGAATCTTTTGTCTAAATCAGGAATGGCCAACTTTCCACATGAATTAACATTAACATTAATTATTTTATTTTATTTTATTTTTATTGTGGAAAAGGCATGTGACTTGTTCTTAGTTAATCGGGGGCCACGCAGAGTGGGCCCGCGGGCCAGCCGTTGCCCGTTCTTGCGATCGACTCCATTCACGATTTGTCAAGTCACCACCCCCTACCCCCCTACACTCCTTAGGAACGTTTGCTCCTGTCCCTGTTGCCGTCTCACATCGCCCGAGTGATGAAAGCCGAGATCATCCAGCGGCTTCAGGGCCCAAAGTTCGGCCGCACCGAGAACACCAACAACTTCCACAACCTGTACGTGCAGCGGCACACCAACGTCAGGTGAATTTCTTTTCTCATCGCTCCTCTCTGCTCTTTTGTTGAAACTATGACACAATGTCCACCCCCCCCCCCCCCCACTTGCTCGCCATCATCTGTCTTCCTTTGGACTGCGACCCACTCTGGCGTCCTCTCATCTTCGATCGCCTGATTTATTTTCCTTACCGTCGTCGTCTGTCCTTCCCCTCCTCCCAATCTTTGTATTCGTATTGTTGCCATGGACAATATCAAATCAGCGTTAATCCTCCTTCATTGTATGCTGAGGTCACTTTATCTCCCCCGCCTCCCCCTTTTCATGTACTAAAGTGAGGCGAGTACAATCATTTTGGCTTAACGTGAGAGCCTCTACAAGGAATGTCCTCTGGAAAGCTGATTTCCTAAACAAGGAAAGAATATGACAATATTCTTAAGTGGCCTTCAAGTGTGGGTCTGTGTGTGTGTGTGTGTGTGTGTGTGTGTGTGCACGTGCGGTTGTGCGCCAGAGGTTAGGAAACAATCACACATGCACACGATACTCAACTTCCTTTCTATAGCGCTCGAACAACAACCGTAGCTGGAACGAAGTGCTGTTGCATATAACAAGAAAATATGATTTTTTTTTCCCTTGAAAGATACAATGGCCCCTTTTAAGGTGCAATGACGGCAAATTGCTCTTTCTTCCCGATTCCCGCAGTATTCTTTATGCTGACATCGTGGGCTTCACCAGGCTGGCCAGCGATTGCGCACCAGGGGAGCTGGTGCACATGCTCAACGAACTTTTTGGAAAGTTTGACCAGATTGCTAAGGTATGGTCACAAAAATGTTCCTTACCATGTATTAAATGTAAATCAGCCATCCATCCAACCGCTTTCTCTAGTGAGCTGAAGCCAATCACAACCTGTACACCACCAAGCTGCCTTTGAATTAATTTGGTTTTATTTTGCTACACAATGATGGTATCTGAAATGTTTTTACACTATTTAATTAAAATATATAGGCTGTCTAGTATGCCTTAAAAAATATTTGTCTCTTGATACTTGGGGGGGGTTCCTCGAAATTAGCTAAAAGTCCATTTTTAAAAAAAATATGCATTTCATTGAGTAGTTTCTGCTGAAGAAGAGATTTTCACTTCATCTTTTATGATGGGTGAGAAAAAAAACCCAAAACAGCTCTTTAACCTTCAATTTTTACCAAAATGAGCTGTGTGTATGAAAGGTCGCAAACCATTTAATTTTTAATGTGGAAAATCCTATTCACTGTTGTCATATGTTCAAATCAGGCAAAGGTAATCTAAGGACGGAGTAAGATTTTCACAGGTGACAAATGCTTCAGCCTTGTTAAAAGTTTGAGTTTCTCTTCCACTTTAATGATTGGAAATAAAGTCGTGTAAAATAATGGCTTCTTTTCTCATTTGGTACCGCCTAATCAATCTGCCTCATTATAAATGATAATGAGAGAGTCTGTCTGGCGCCGTCGATCAAATGACGGTCAATCAACACATCTCTGCCCCTGTCCTGCGGCCATTCACGGCCCCTCTAATGGCCCTTCTCCACCACACTTGTGCCTGTGCTTGTTCCGGGCCAGTGCCCAGGTTAGCACCAGTTTCCACCCCCGAAATTAAGCACCAACGAAGCACAGCCCTGGCTCTAGCGCCGGATGATCACCGATTTTTATTTTCTATGGTGGAAAAGGGGTATAAAACACGTAGGCTGCAAGAGCTTATCTGGTGCTTCTGAGAGCTTGAGTCAGGCTCTTGACGCTTCGTGCCCGCCGGTGGACGAAGCCGCTGTTATATAAGACCGGTCCAGCCACGAGCTGACGCTCCGCATCCCACATGTGGAATGTAGACTCATGTTATGTGAGTAGGCGCGCGATGTTGGCCTTGATGGATGTGTCGAAAGCGATGGTTCTCAAAAGTTTAAAATATACTGACAAAAGGTGGCATCCAAACAACGCTATCAGGATGACTCCAAATATGGCTTCACGGCAAAACGAAAAAAAAAAATGCTTGTCGAGAAATCAGTCTGTACGTCATTTATTTAGTTGATGACTTTTGTGCTGCGCATTTGAATCGAATCATGATTTGAAACGGAGAGCTTGGTATACTTTCAGGCTGTTGAAAGATGTGAGAACCACTGGTCTCGAGGAGGAAACAAAACCAGAAACAGCGTACCGCACATAAAGCGCACGATTTTGGACACATCCAAAACATTTCTTCCATATTTTCCTCTTTGTCCTCCCGTTAGGAAAACGAGTGCATGCGAATCAAGATCCTGGGGGACTGTTATTATTGCGTATCTGGTCTGCCGGAATCTCTGCCTCACCACGCCAGGAATTGTGTGAAGATGGGCTTGGATATGTGTGAGGCCATCAAGTAAAATACCAAATCTCTCTCTCGCTCTCTCTCTGTCTCACTCTTTGGCTCTCTCCTCTTCACACGTACGCGCACACACACGTGCCCGTCAGAGCAGGAAGAAAGCCAGAGCTGGCTTTAGTTCTGTTTGAACTCACGAGTAAACAAAATGTGAATGCATTCTGATAAGCCTGGTCCAGGCAAATATTAATGACTTCAAACAAATGACCCCAAAAAAATCTCTGGCATGATAAATCTGATGATAAATGACATAGCTTTTATTTTTTAAAGAGAAGTCTTTGTTTGTCTCCGTTAGTCATTTGTTGCAGGGCAGAATTGGTCGGGTGCAATGATTTGCTCCCAAACCCAACGGCCTTCACACTCATATCCGCGCCTTTTGACAATTTGGAATATTCAACAAAATTAACGTGCATGGAGTTTTGTTTTTGTTGCAGTGCGGGGCATCTTCCCCTTTCAAATGTGTACGTGGCGTCGCTTTTCAGGAAAGTTCGAGATGCCACCAGGGTCGACATCAACATGCGCGTCGGCGTTCACTCCGGGAACGTCCTGTGCGGCGTGATCGGCCTCCGCAAGTGGCAGTACGACGTGTGGTCACATGACGTGACGCTCGCTAATCACATGGAGGCGGGAGGTGTGCCGGGGTATGACACACGCACACCAGTCACACTATATTAGGCACTGTTGGCATACTGACATCATGGAATGTGACATGCATTTTGACAATCCAAGTTTTGGAGTTAAGATTGTACAGCCAGCGCCAGGATGTTGTCCCACCAAGGCAGCTCATGATTTGTTCCCCGTGGTGCCTTCTGACAGGAGTCTGAAAAATAACACGGCCGCCGTCATCCATTTCTGTTTTAAGCAAAACAATATTGACATGTTTTTTTTTTTTTGGGAGGTACCAAAAGCTCGAAATTACACTAGAGGCCAGCCAAGCTGCAGGAGATACCCAAATGTGAGCTTGTCTTCTGCAGGAGGGTGCACATCTCGTCAGTGACTCTGGAGTACCTGAAGGGCTCCTACAAGGTGGAGCCAGGAGACGGACAGAGTCGAGACTCGTACCTGAAAGAACACGGCGTGGTCACCTTCCTGGTCATCAACCCCAAGGTGGGGAAAACACATCCTTGAATTGAAATACTTGTACGACTCTTGATTTTTCAAAAGCTTTCAATCACCCAGACAATTTGATAAAAAAAAAAAAAAGACACATTGTTGGATATGCAGTATACGCTGTCATTCAAAGATTTGAGGGACGTTTTAAGAAAGGTCTGCTGTTGAAAGAAAAGCACGGGTTTTATTTGTCGACATCGTATTTCCGATTTCCACATTTAGAGGCCCCTCCTATCGTGGGCAACATTGAGTAAGTCCTCCTCGACAGTAGTTGGCGCTATACTGCGGCGGGTTAGTGCGGCATGTGGGCAAATCATCATCTGTGCCAGAACGAAAGAACTTTGGTCACATTTCTTTTGGGGGGTGATTGTGGCAAATGAAATTTCATATATCAATTATTATTATTCATGGACTGGATGCACATAAAAGTAGGGCCGAGCAGGCAAAATGATTGTTTCATATGACTCCCTTACACAGTAAAGCTGGACTTCCGCCTGGCACTCCCTCCATTCACATTTATGAGCTTTTTAATATCCTGTCAGATATTCGAAAAAGGCAGCAGGACTTTCATGACATTTTCAAGAAGCTTTGAATGGAGAAGGCCACATAGGGGCCGCCGGCTGACGGCATGTGTCGTCTTTGCAGTCATTGTTATTGAATGTCACTGTCAGTGCACCCGCGGTGGCATTAGCGCTACCATTAAGGGCCGTGTCGCTTTCAATTCCTACGGGGATCGTTTTTCCGCGGCCTGTTACACCCTCCATTTAACTTCGGTCAATGTAAATCGCTGGGGAACATCCAGCGAGTTCTCGCAGGTTATATTCCGAAACAGTCCGCCCAATTTGGTTTTTTTTTGGGGGGGGGGCAGAAAAAAGAACCTGGAGAAATGCTAGGATAAAAGAAGAAAATGACTCTGAAATAGCATGATTAGCCATATTTTTCAAAATTTTTTTTCATGCTTACATACAAATACGCATGACTACAGCAAGAGAGATTCTTCCCCAAATTCTTTTCTACATTAACAAAACGTGATTTAAATATGTGGTTGTGTTTTTGGGGGTGGCAGACCGCCAAGCACAGCCCTCTGCTGGGCTTGCGCTCTCGCCCGTCTCTGGATGGCGGCAAGATGAGGGCGTCCGTCCGCATGACCCGCTACCTGGAGTCGTGGGGCGCCGCCAAGCCCTTCGCCAACCTCCACCACCGCGACAGCATGAGCACGGACAACGGCAAGATCAACACCACGGTCAGGATGGTTATACGATGGCTACTCGTGATCGTACGACTCTTAAAAAAATCATCACTGACGCGTCAAAACGGGATTCTTGTTGCTAGGACGTTCCGATGGGGCAGTATCACTTCCAGCGACGGGAAAGGTGCGGCGCAATTGTCTTTTGGGGCTGCGTTTTTTCATTTTCGATGTGTCATTTAAACCCGCTCTTGCTATACTCAATAAGGTCCAAGTCGCAGAGGAGGAGGTTTGAGGAAGAACTCAACGAGCGGATGATTCGCACCATCGACGGCATCAACTCACAGAAGTAAGCGGAAACTAACGCCGAATACGCATTTTTTAAATGGCAAACATGATTTGCATGGGGGTTGTGCGGCTTTACTGCCTAATAAATACTGTGTCCCTCCGCTCTCCAGACAGTGGCTGAAGTCAGAGGACATCCAGAGGATCTCATTGTTCTTTCACAACAAAGCCCTGGAGGCAGAGGTAAAGCCAATGCATATAAAACGCCGGCGGTCACCGTTGTTCTCGGACTCAATCAATTGCTATGAACTGCTACGTGTGCAACTGAGGTCATTAAAGAGACGGCTCCAGTTGCCAACAACTTGCCGTGTATGTATGTACTTGCGTCTCCTCTTCTACGCTCTTGAACCTTTAACCAAAGCAATTCAATTTTTTTAAAAGTCTTGTTTTGTACTTGGCTAATCGTCAAGGGTGCGTTGAGTTCCCTCCAAGTAGCGAAGAGTTGATTTTGCTTCACAATCAAAACGGCACATCCCGATTCACGGTGACTAACGAATGCAACAGCTGTGCGAGCCAATTAAAAATAAAACAACAAATTGGTGCCGAATCTGTTTGAGAGCGACGTGGCAGATGCGCCCAGATGTAATTAAATATCTGCATTTGTGGCTTTTGTGGGCCTCAAGTGATGTGATGCACGGCACCGCAAACCAATTTTTTTAATGACCACTCCAGCCAGTTTCTTATAAAAAATAACAAAAATTCAAAAAAAGAAGACAAAAAAAAATTGCTAAATTAGATTTTTCTTTTGTGTGTGTGTGTGTTTTTGTGTCCTTGATCTGGTTGTGTGATGACCAATTACAAAATACAATGCATTTCTTTTTGTAAAATCAAAAACAGCTCAGGCCTGGACCAGATGATTGATATTTCATTTCATTTCAATCGAGGAAATATAAACGATGCAAACAAATGTGTGACAGCCCTGATAAATATACACACTTGCGTACAAGTCACCTGAGCAGCTGTACATTATTTTATTCTCAATCATCCTTCTGTCCTGAATTGACAGCATCCTCTCCTCTGTCAACAGTACAGATCCACAACCTTACCCGCGTTCAAGTACTACATCACGTGCGCCTGCCTCATTTTCTCCTGCATATTCATCGTGCAAGTCCTCGTCTTGCCCAAGTAAGTTCGCTCCTCCGGTCGCCGGGCTGGAGACGTCGACGCGCCGTGTCGCCTGAGCTCCAGCTGCGGCGGCAGATTGATGTTGGAAAAGCTATTTGATGGCAGTGGACTCATGAAAGGGGGCTGGGGGGGGGGGGGGCGGCAGGCAGGATGTTAAAATACAGATGGGGGATGGAATGACGCTGTGCTGTCTGCGGTTATAGATCAGGTAAATCAAAGTGCGGCGGCCAGGAGAGCGAGTCATGCTAATTTACTGCCTGGGCGGGCCAAAAGGGTTATTCAGCATCTGAACGGTTATTGATTTTCTAATTTGGGCCTCTTTGGCTGTCTCTTTCTTACCCTTTGGTCTATTTGTGGCAGGGCCGCGCCGTGACATCATCCACTTTATGACGCTCGTCCTTAAATTGGACTCGCCGATGCGTTCAAGTCACGCCATGACCACAAAAAAAAAAAAAACACGCAGATCCTCACTACACTCTGATAAATGCTGACTCCTGATCAATGGATTGCTGGGCAGGATACATTACAAATCTTCATTACGTTCCTTGGTTTCCGTGTGTGCGCGCGCGTGTGAGTGTGTGTGCAAGATTTCACGGAAAACCGAAAATGTCACCGGTACTAGTCACAACCAGTTGTCCTCTCATGCATATCCTTGTCTCCCTTAGTAACATGTCGTCGTCCTACTAGGAGGCCAAAGCTTGTCTTACATTTTGGGGCTACTAGTCGTTCCAGGAGGCTGTTAACGTCTCACAAATGTCAACTCGATGAGCCGAGTAGTGTTACAAGTGCAGCACAATACGTTTTAATTGCATACCAGCAAGCAAGAAGTGGCAATATAAGTCAGACATGGTCACAAGTCACTCTACTGTTGTTCTGATTTGTCTTACAAGTGAGGACGAAGGGAGCATACGAGGACATAGACCTGAAGTTGGATATCAGGGATAATAAATGCTCCCACGGCTTTTCCTTCGGTGTCTGTGTCCTAGAACTGCTGTGCTGGGGATATCCTTCGGCCTGGCCTTCTTGCTTTTGGCACTGATCCTGGTTCTTTGCTTTGCTGGTCACGTTCTGGTGGGTATGAACGTATTTCTCCACGAGCATCGGCGATGTTCGCCTCAGTTTTGCTGATTTTTTTTGTTTGTTTGCAGGCCTTATTCCAAAAGAAAGTGAGCTTTGGGGGGTTAAAAATCTACTCACAGCAACCCAGTAATGACAATGAGAAAATCTTACAAGTTCACACCGGGGTGTCAATTGAATTTCCTCTTGAGGGCTTATAATGAGTACATTGTAACATTGAGCTTGTTTTTATTTATCAAGCGACAAAGTGTCCGGGGTGTTTTGGGATTCATTTTCACACAACATCCTGCCACCTTAAGACCTCATCGGTCTCCCAAGTTCTTTTCTCTGGAGAGTGTAATAGTCCACCAGGAAACGGGTCGCCTCCACTGCACCGATGCTTCGCAATAACCTCGACGTCCGACCCGCTTGTCACTTAGAAAGGGATTGTTTTTGCTAAGGTCATTAATTCGCGCGCGTTTCTCAATACAAGCTTGAAAAGGGTGGCCGGGAATACTCAATGAGGTTGTCATAGAAATTGAAAATCTCTTGTCTATTGTTCAAGAGGGACTTGATAAAAGGTCCTCACGGTAGGCACACAAATGGAGGGGAGAAAAAATGGGTGGGAAACGACAAGGTATTTGCTTTCTTCTTTTGTTTTTTTTCTTCTTGGTGACAGGGAGAACAGAACACGATTTAAAAGCAATTTCTTTCAATCTTGAGAAATGTCAGCCGTGTTAAATAATGAGGTATTGTGCACCCGGATTACTTCCAGGAGTGTCTGCTCACCGACGTGTAAAATTACACAACCGACTAAAGATTTTCTAGACCTCAACATTTCCCGTGACCGAATTACAATTATGATGGTAAATTATTTGAATTTCACCAGATTCTGACATAGCACAGAGTGTGAGTGCTGAGCACGTTTCTGAGGTTCGGGGTTCGAAAGCTCTGGCGTTCCCGTGTGGACTCTGCATGTTCCTCCGGGTGTACAGCTCGTACGGCTAACTTACATAACACTTGCACCGACGCTGCGATTCTCCGCCCCTGACTTGGAAGCGCCACCTGGATGAAAGCGCCCCGTCCGCTGCATGCGCCACATACACAGATCTGCGCAGCTATTGGCACATATGAAACAGTGGCGCGGTGATCAAGTGCAGATTCCATGAGGGAAAAATTGGCTCTTTTTGTGTGTGTGTGTGTGTGGGGTTTTTATTTTTTTTTTTGGGACACAGCGCCCCTTGTCCTCATGGTCACTAAATCTGCCCTCGCCGTTTACCTGGCAGTGAAAGGGGTGGGGGAGCAAAGGCTCGTTTGCATGAGACTGCCCTCTTGAAAACAAGCTCATTTCATTCAGCAAGACAAATAAAAGTATACAATTCTTTGGTCTTTTTATACCTCGATGTCATTTCTTTTTTTGCATGTCCAAGCAAGGACGGAAGAGGCCGGTGTGCTCTTTCCCCTGGTGGAACGCTTCCTCGCGCATCATCGTCACCAACAATCCTTGGCTGCGACTGGTCCTCACCATGACGACCACCGCCCTGATCCTTGTGATGGCCGTCTTCAACATGGTGAGAACGTCGGACGCGCGGGAACGCGTGCGATGTTCATTGTCACGTTTCACGTTTAATTTACCGGTACGAATCCGCGCGCGGTTTGACAATGTGTGACGGCCGCGACAAGCGCTTGGCGCGCCAAGCGACACTTTCGGTTGTAGATTTACATGAGGCCTGACATGTGCGCTTCACTTTGTCTTGGTACCGTGACACGCTTGATCATCACTTTCATTAAATCAAATGAGATGATGTGGCTTTTGTTATTTAAATAGAAATGACAATAAACTGTCCTACATTTACTGACATTGAAATGCTATTGTGGGTTTTATTTATTTTTGTAATTGGGGCTTCAAAATGTGCCTTATTAAAATTCTGATTATTATTTTCTTAATACTGTTTTTAGCGTATACAGTCAGTCCAAATTTGAGCTCGAATTCACGACTTCTGGAATTGCTTGCAGTTCTTTGTGGAGGATCCTGGGAAATCCATGCAGGAAGTCTCCGCAGTGGGTTCCCCTGAAGCGATCGCAACCGGTCCCCCTGCGAATCTGACAAATGGCACCATGCCCATGCCGGACGACCAGGCTCAATCAGCGGGCGAAAGCCGTTTTTATCTACCGGTAAGTATTCCAAGAAAGACAACCCAGAGTTCCCTGGTGGCTGCAGGCGTGATCATTTAGACATGGTGAGATTCTCACCAAGCAAGAAAAAAAAAAAAAGACTCAGTCACCGCGGAGAAGTTGAAGTGAATCACTCGAGAACCCGACATGTCTCACACGCAAGGGGGCTTCTTGTGAGATCAAAAGCTTCCCCTTTCTGTGACTGATTAATTCTGAATGTGCACACGAGAGGCCTATCCCGGCCAGCACGTCGCGATTATTTACTGCGTTCTTGAACGTTACATGAAGTAGCCTTCCCGCATTTGAATGCCAACGGGGATTCTGCGGAAGAAAGTGCCTTTCGTGAGTCCCGCCGAGGGTTGAGCAAATGGTCGATTGTGAAAGTTTCCGTTTGGACTGTCAATCAAGATGAAACAAGGGACTGAACGCGCGTCTCCCCCCACAGTACTTCATCTACTGCTGCATTCTGGGCTTGGTTTCGTGCTCGGTTTTCCTGAGGATCAACTACGAGCTGAAGATGGTGGTGATGCTGGTCGCCTTGGTGATCTACAACATCATCATCCTCCAGACGCACGCCTCGCTGCTCGACGGCTTCAGCAAAGCTCTGTACAGCACTCAGGCGCTGGACCGGTACCTGAGCGTACTCTCCGCGGGCACTTTTGATTGGCAGCTGGAATTGCCACGGCTGAGACAGATAATGGATGCTCTTCTTCCCTCACCTCACCTTAGCTTCTTGTTTAATGGGAGTTTGTGCCGAGGCTGTTCATATGGAGAAAAGTCCGAATTAAAAAGCAGGGATTCTCATGCCGCTTTTGCATATACAATTTCCCCCGTCGTATTTGCGATTCTCTGTATTCACCCATTTGCACATTTTTCACGGGAACCTTGCCCCCGACTAGAACAAACTTTCTTTCTAGGTTGTCTATTTTTACTTCTCAAAATCTTTTTACCAAGTTTTACACGTCTCTTCTTTTGAATAGATCACAACAGATCTGGCATTTAGGATTGCTGTCGATAATCTTCTATTGCGCTCGAAGATCGGTTTTGACTTGTTCTGGAGACTTTGCATTGACTGCACTTCTTCCCGACTAGACCAGGAATTCTGAAGGACCTCAAGACAATGGGCTCCGTGTCGCTCTTCATCTTCTTCGTCACTCTGCTGGTCTTGGCTCGCCAGGTCAGTGGCTGTTCTTAAAATGCCGTGTTTGACGCGGTTTAGCGTCCTGCCTCTCATATTTGACTTACTCCGAAGCAAACCATCTGGGGGAAGTTAACATGATTTGATAGGATGCAGATTCAGCGCAGTGTTGCCACCCCGTCTTGAGTCAAGGCTTACGTTTTACACCCCCCAAAAAAACAAGATGTCCCCAAACGGCAAGTACACTAACTGCAATATTTACTTCCCTTGAACTACAATTTAAAGCAATTCTATGAAACGCCGGTGTAGCTTCGAAGCCGCCTGCGTGACCCGCTTTCTTCCATCTCCCTCCACGTCACCAAAAGTGAGTGAGACATAAAAAGCTCAGCCGACACACTTTTCATCGGCCTGTTTTTATTTTTCTTTTGGCAATGCCATCCGTCAGCGTTGACCCCAGAGCAGATGTTCTCGATGGGAGGGCACCCTCCAGAGTATCAAGAGTACCAAGAAGGCACACGCTCTCCCCAGCGAGCCACAGTTGGTCCACACAGCGCAGCGTGTCCTCATTCTGTGTTGCTGTCAACAGATGGGAGGAGGACATTCTGTCTCGGAAACAAAATGTGTCGTGTGACTGTCCTATTATTAGGTTTGTCCTACCTGCATGCAGTTTGAGGTTGAACCATCGACCCCATTCTCAAAACAATTACACATCGTGGAAGTGGAAGAGTCAATTGGGGGGCGGGGGATATTGGTTTTACTGGCTTATCGCACTTTTTTTTTTCGGGACATATTATTTGTCTTAACTTTCGTAAAATTTCTACATTTATACTTTGTGCTCGTCCGCATGCGTGTGTGCTATTTTTCAAATGATTTGAGACCTCTCAAGGGGTTGAAAATGGCTCGCTGCAATATGCGCGTCTGAACAAGGACTCTGCCCGATGCCAGCAATGTACTCTGCATTTTGTATGCTTCCTTTTCTTTGGCTTATTCAGCACTAAGCAGATGAGCACAAACCTGAATACCAAATAAACTCCTGTCTGGTGTCTGGCACTTGAACATCGCCCACGTAATTGTCAATGTTGTGCAAAAAAAAAAATCAATATGGCGACGCCGAGTCATGCGTAAACTAATCCTGCATATTGTGGCCGCGGCGCATCCATTTTAATTGCCAACTTTAGATCATTTGCATTGCAAAATTCCACCGTCAGCTCAAATGTGCCTTTTTCAATCCATTTAGAGTGAAGTTTGTTTACAATCATGTTAGCTGCTTTCCAAACTGCATCTAAAATGAGCCGGTTCCCCCACACCCCCTCCTCCCTTTCCTTCCGGCCCACTTTTTTTCTCCCCGTGGACCAGTCACATGCTGTATGTTGATATAGATAGATCTCAGCGCTTCAACTCTCGATGTCGGCTAAGTTGGCGGCATACTCGAATCACAAGGGGCGGAAAAAGAAAAAAAAAGCTGCACTGCTCACATATATCATGTGGGCCGCTAATAACTCACACACTCTGCGGGGGGGGGCCCACAGGTAGCCCGGAGCTCCCGGATATGTGAGCACAACGGCGGTGGGAACCGGAGACCCCTGTCTCCAACACAAACACACACTCCAGGGAGGTTTTCACCTGCATAGGTCACGCCTGCTGTTGACAAGAAAATGTAGACAAAAGTCCCTCAAGCATGGAGGATGAGGAAATATTGGCTACTAGCCGACTAGAGTATCTGAACATTGTGGTTGATCAGACGGCAGGTGTGATTCATTCATTTTGAACGTGTGCTTGGCTGTGCAAGCACATTATCTCGGCGGTTTATTTTTTTTAGTTACCCTGTTGAAATTATTGTACAGTATTTTTTTTTTCAATGAGTTATACAGCTTGCAGTACACATCAATGGTGGCAAAACTTTTGGAATGAATTAGCTTTGTGTCCTTTTCTGGATCACAAAAACTTGGCATTCAAACAGGGGTGTGTAGACTTTTTATATATACAGAATTGGAGACAAGCAGAATCCAAAAAGATGTTTTTCAAAAGTGAGAAGAAGGAGTACCCGTGTAAGAAAAAAAAAAAACCAAGAACCTCGGATCTATGAGATAAACATGCGCCCGACTAGTTGTCCATGTCACACAGGCAAACCATGAAAAGGAAGAAAATAACCATATAAGATCGAATACGTGAATCTTCTGATGCGGGGGAGGCGTACTTTGTGCGGTACGGTGATCCATGACCCAAGTGCTGTCTGGGAATGACGGCCGTGTCTCTTTACTCTGTGTCCTCCTGTAACAGAATGAATATTACTGTAGGTTGGACTTCCTGTGGAGGGACAAGTTCAAGCGGGAGTGCGAGGAGATCGAAACCATGGAGAATCTCAACCGAGTCCTGTTGGAGAACGTCCTGCCCGCCCACGTGGCCGAACACTTCCTGGGACGCAACTGGAAGAATGAGGTCAGCTCGTGGCTCGGTTGTCTTGACGACGACAATCCTGCAACCTCGCCTTGCAAAATACTTTGCTAGCCATAATAGCCGCAGCTAGCTCGACTGAGAATATCTCGTCTTTTGCTTGACCCTGTTTGGATAACGTGACCATTCAAGAAAAAGGACCGGAAGGAGTTTTCCAGAACTTTAAAGTTGGAGCCGTGGCTCGGATTCGAAGCGCGCACGTATTCTGTTTGACAAATTCACCAAGCCGTGGATATTTTTAATATGTCACTTTGATGGCATTTCGTGGCCTCTTGGTGCCACCCCGCCTCTTAAAGGCACATCATGCAGCATTTCCCATGTCCTTTTTTTTTTTTTGGGTCTGTTCAAGTAAGTCTGCAATGTGAAAGGTGTGTTTCAGATTTATGTATGTTTGAAGACGTTTGCTTGTCTTCAGGACCTTTATCATCAGTCGTACGACTCCGTGTGCGTGATGTTCGCCTCCATCCCGGACTTCAAGGAGTTTTACACCGAGTCGGATGTCAACAAGGAAGGACTCGAATGCCTCCGTCTCCTCAATGAGATCATCGCAGATTTTGATGAGGTACAGCGGACCTGATTTTCCGCTCGCCAGAGCAAACAATGGCTTGTCGTGTGTGAGTGTAAAACATGGAGGGTGGTGCGAGTGCCAAGCGAAACACGGCGGTGCCATGTGACTTCCTGTTTGTGTTCACATGATTTGACACGCTTTAACCCCACTCTTGCCCCCACCGTGTCCTCAGCTGCTTTCAAAGCCAAAGTTCAGTGGAGTGGAGAAGATTAAGACCATCGGGAGTACCTACATGGCGGCCACCGGACTCAACTTGACGCCAGGACCAGAGTGCGCACAGGCATGCTTTGACACTCCATTTTACACACACACACACGCACACACAGAAAAAAAAGATACATTTTTAATCAGAACAGAAATAGTGAGTCATTATTTTCCATTCTAGAGCAATTTAATGTGCTAATTATTTTGTACCTTTTCCAGTGCCAAATAGATAAAGGTAAGATGTAGCCAACGTTATATGTCATGAGTTAATAGAAGTTACCAGCATAGTGGCAAGCTTTTATAAGTCACATTTTGTCAAGAGATTTTTCTCGGACAAAGTTAAAGAATGACTCGGCACACAGGGAAAATTGTCTTCAATATCGGCGGGAGTGGATCTCTGAGAGCGAACGACGGTTGTTGCCCCGATGATCACACCCTCTCCCTCCCTTCCCGCCAATTCGGACTTTTATTGTAACATACAAGAAAAACACTGCCCCCGATATTTGGATACCGCACCCCCGGTCCAGGCCCTCGGTAGTGATTGGTTACCTGTGTTTAAACTTTGAACCACCAGTACGTTGGCGCCTTTCTGTCTGGGCTACATTGAAACAACATGTCGCAGACTTTGCGGACGGCCAATGTCGCCTGGGCGCGACGGGTGTTCTCAAATCGTCTTTTGTTGTTCAACCGCTGTTCCCGAATTATTCATTCCCCTTTTGTGACCGAGTTTCGCCCTCTCCCCTGTGATCGCCCACCTGCATTGACGTGCTAATTGTGGACTCCAACGGCCCTCCGGCCAAGTGGCCGGCACCTTTCTGCAAAGGCATTTGGGGGTGCTGATTACCCACCCAAACGTTTAGACGTGCTCAAATTAAATGAAACTTTAAACATGATACAATTTTGCTCATATATTACTCTAACACATTTAAAAACCCAAATCATAAAAACACAAAAAAACAAAACAAAACTGATGTGCTAGACAAAAAGTAAAAACATTTCTGAAATCAGTGTCCAAAAACACAACCAGGGACACATTAAGCCATCCCTGATTAAAATTTGACAAGTGTTATGTTTCATTATTTGTCCTCCATAACTGAAAACACAATTTCCACAGGAAACAAAAATACATTTTTCATGCGATCCATTTATGTTCACGATTACAGTTTTAATTGTTTGAAGGCTATGCTTCGTTCCGACAGGAACATGACAGACAGTACATGCACATCGGCACCATGGTGGAGTTTGCCTTCGCTCTGGTCGGGAAACTCGACGTCATCAACAAACATTCTTTCAATGACTTCCGGCTGCGAATCGGTAAGAGCAGACCACGCGAGCGTCATTACTTTCCGGAGTATAACTTGTTGATTTGTGTGTTTTGCGTGTGCCCAGGGATAAATCATGGACCGGTCATTGCGGGGGTCATCGGGGCACAAAAGCCTCAGTATGACATCTGGGGAAACAGTGTGAATGTGGCCAGTAGGATGGAGACCACGGGCGTTCTGGGCAAAATCCAGGTGTGGAATTTGAAAAAAAAAAAAAAAACGTGTCGCATGTTGTTGTTGTTTTAAAAATGTCTTCTTGGCTGTTCCTGCAGGTGACGGAGGAGACGAGCGAAATCTTATCCACGCTGGGCTACATGTGCTCATGTCGAGGCATCATCAACGTGAAGGGCAAAGGGGAATTGAAGACCTACTTTGTCCACACCGAGATGACCCGATCCCTGTCACAAAGCACCATCATGCCTTGAGTGCTCAGTTGGAGGGGGGCGGGGGAGAATAAATACATCAAGAATCAAAATCGACACAACATACAAAGTGGCATTTGCTGCCATTGGTCATGCTCGGGGCGTACAAGTTACTCGCGGAGGCCCCGGCGTCACACCGGACAAACAACTGTGAAGACGGCGGCACTGTTGGAAGTCGCTGGGCGCCGCTTCCTGTCGAGTGTCGAAGGCGGCTCTCCGAGGGCTGCGGCGGGCCTGAGAGATTTTTTTCTGTATTGCTGCAGCCAGTCAACCATTTATCCACAAGGAGCGTGGAGGTAATTAGCCATGCCAGTGTGGCGAGCAGTGTGATTCAGAGCCGCCTTATGCTTGAGCAAAGGCGGCTCTATAAATAGTATACACTCTATGGACAAAAGAAGACACCCCAATTAATTCTTGACAAGTTCTGAATGGACCTAGCCTCGAGTCAGACTCATTGTAAATTCGCCCATGTTAGGACTTGCCACTTGCTCGGCAAACAAGTGTGAGACGCTTGCATTAACTTTGACTTGGTACAGTGAAGCCGTTCACATTTTGGATCGCAGCAGCCATGTTATCCGCTTAGTCTTTTATTTCTGTTGTTTTCCACGTCATGCTGCCATGGCGCAAAAAAATATATATATAATCCCCACCCTGCCCCGACCCCCAAGCTTCTGAACAAAGCTTGCATGCACTCCTCACTTGACATGCACACGTGTGATGCTCATAACAGGGTGGCGTGTAATTATAAGAGTGCATAATTGTAATAAATGGTCACAGAGAATGTTGTCCAGTTTCTGGAATGCTAAGTAAGGTAGTATTAGCAGGCCAACATTAGCCATGAAAACTACGCTGTTAGCATGACTTATTCATAACTGTTTATCTAGCACTAAATACTATTGGTTTCACATAATTAAAAAAAAAAGTGAAAAGCATGTTGGCCAATATTGTTGCTAATTCTGATCACTTCTGAATTCCTCACTGGTTGATAGGCTTGTGCCCCAATGTTAACAAATGAGGGAGAGACAATTTTTTAAATATGTGTGTCTGTCTGGTTGTAGTTCCTCTGATGCAGTGGTTTCTTAAAAAATTATATAATAATAATACAACAACTGCACCCCCCGCTCCTTTATCTTAACTCTTAATCTTTACCATTCCATTTTGGACTATCAAGGCATAATGTATAAATATGGTGTGGACCCTTCTCACAATCCAAACTCTTGCGGAAATCCTTACCAGAAGAGTTAAATGTATTACATAGTTTAACAGGGAGGACCAGCGCCCTATTTTCTTCCCTTCTGACTTCTGTACGTGTAATACTTTTGTCCATGCAATGTATACTTAAGCCAAATCTGCTCTGTGAGCCATTTTGCTCATTTATTTCAACTGGATGTTAGGCTGGTTTATTGTCACGCTGCCAACAAATTCCTACAATGACAGGTAGTTTGAATGTGAATTATTGTTGGTAGTTTTAGATTTGGAATTAGTGTTTGAAGTCGTTGGCTTGAGAAGAAAAGTAGATTGCTGCTTTTTATAAATACCCTCTGGAAGAAAACATGCTGCACTGTGTGTTCAAATGTCCCTATGCTGCCACACTTTTGTTATTCATTAAATATTTGTATATAATGTATCCAGTCTCATAATTGTGTGTTTTCATACTTGCTTTAACGTGTGCTTATATATTTTTATTTCACACTTAAAATGATCAGAATGTGTAATCTCAATTGATTTTTTTTTCAGTAGATGTAAAACAAATCTCCAAACCCACACCCCTGTCCAAAAGGCAATTTTTTTGTGATATAATAAAAATGAAACGAGGATCACTTGTGTGACCTATAGAGACTAGAGGGCTGCAGTGAGGTCTTTCGTGGCGTTTCATCAACAACCTCAGCCTGCCCTCTAGTCGGATTTCAGTGAAGTGCAGTCTAATTCACAGCGCGTCCTCTACTGGGATTTCAGTGAAATGCAGGCTGATTCAACTCCAAAACAGGCGGTCCTCTATTTACGACGGACTCTACTTACACTCTACTTAACTCCGACCGAAAGTGGACGTAAATCGGAATGCAGCGAAGGCTATCGCTCATCCCTTCACTAATGCGGTATTAAAGTCATAATTACAGTAACTCTTGTTATGAAAAACACTTCTCGGCCATAAATGAAACAGTAGGTGTGAATGAGCGTCGAAAACCGGGAGATACTGTACTATACATGTGAAGGAACAACGCACAACCAACGTTTTTAACATTCTCTCATTGAAATGTATGCAAATGTAAAAATAAAGTGTCCCGTGGCCGTGTGTCCCAACTGTGAGCCCCTTTTTTGTCCATCGTGTCCGTTAAAAATGGGGCGCTTGTATTTGTTTGTTTGCTTTTTGCAGTTCCGGAGAATTACTGAGAGAGGCAGCAGCAGACCGCAGTTGACCAAAGGGAAGCGAGCAAGAATCAACCACAGACAAAATGTAAATCAAAACAGTTGACCTTTTCTCCTTCCTTCATATTGTTCATGAATGAATTTTAAAGTGTCCCATATGAATCGACTATACATTTCTTTCATTATTTCTGTAATTTTAATTTAGTCCTCGCTGTACCTTTGACACGCTGTCCCGTCGTTGAACGCGGATGAGCCACCAGCCAGCGGCCCCTCCCGCCCGCTTTCCTCCGTGCGAGTGACTCTCCCTTCGGCTTCACTTCGAGGAGGAACCGGGTGCACCCGGTTCGTCGTTTCTTTTCTTTTTTTTTTTACAACTACCCCCAAGATGGAGACTCGCAGATGGCAAGATTAGTTCTTAGAATACAACCGTACCGCCCGCCTGTCTTTAATGACACTTTGGTTGGCAGCAGTGGAGATTTTTCTCACATCTTTTTACCCATTTTGAAGGATCTAATCGGGAGATATTGAGCTCCGGGGGTCGCGGTTGTGGCAACCATGAGCTCCGGGGAGGGAGCGGAGGAGACGACTAAGGACCCCGGGGACATAACGTTCAGGACAGGTAAGCTCAACGCTGACGAGATCCACCGGTGATGGTGATGGACATTTATCCCCGACTATGGTGACTGGTTTCGGGGTGCTAGACAGTGAACGATTGGGGTCGAGGGGGGCCACTGAACTTGACTATAAATTGTATTAAAGTCATAAATCGACTGTTAGTGTTCAACCCGTAGAAATGTTGATCTATTTTGGTATTTTTTCGGTGTAATTGACTACAGTATGTTAGACTGTGTAGCTAAAGCATTAGCTTGGGTGCTAATGTTTCGACCCCCATCTTTTTCCAACATGTGGCACCGTTTATCGACAAGCTACTAAAAGGAAACACTCCCCGACACTTTTGGCTTTACTCTGGCCCAATTTACATCCATTACACGTGTAATAGATTGTGAGCAATGTGAATTTTTTACCCAAGTAAACTTGGAAGGCGTACAGCAACCGCGTGCAATGCACCTTCCAAGCACCACAAATGGGGAGCAAATCGAGCATCTGCCATTAATATCAAGTCGCCCGTTGAGTTTGTGTGCGCGCGCTTGACACTTGATTTGTGCTTCAACCTTGTGAACTGTGAGTCGAAAAGCGGTAGAGAGGCTATGGGGAGGGTTGACCCAGTATGCACCTCTATGGTGAGCGTTTTAGCTTGGAGTTAGCCTCCTAAAAAGCCACCCAAAGCCTGTTTGGCTACCAAATGCTAATGTAGCATCGCTAGCTCACCACTGAGTTGACAAAGCCGGCGTTTCCTTTGACCGACTTCTTCCTTGTTAAGGAAAAAAAATGTAGATACAATGTGAATAGTTTGAATTCAACGCCCCCCACCCACCCCAGTAGATCATTTTCTGCTCTTAGTGTTGTCAAAACTGAACAACAGTGCGAGCTATGTAAACAATACATGGCACATCCAGCATTCTGGGTGTGTTAGGCTAAGCTAAGTGTGGCACATAATGCACACTCAGGCTAAAACAGGCTTTCGAAACTCTATCACGGTCTGTAACTTAGGAGGTTGCAACCGCAGGAAATCAGTGCTTTAATGGTGTCACAGCGACACCAATGCTTTGCACAATGCTAAGATGACCCTTTGCAACTCAACTCTAACACTAAGAGTGACAGGCCTGAAGGATGGAAAAGACAACAACAATGGGCCATAAACTGTGAATTCCAAGAAGTTAAATGGCATTGGTAGGGTCTGAGAACGGGCTTTACAACACTTTTCAGTGCCAACAGAGGGACGAGTGGTTTATTTTGGTAGCTTCTTAGGTTATTTCACTGCCCCACCTATGCTCAGTATACATTTTAAGTATTCACACATGATTGAATTATATGGTGGATCTGGATAAGCCCGTGGGCTTGGCTACACTTGTGCAGCCATGCCAAGTCACCCCCCAGCACAGTTCGCTCTTTGCAGGCATTGAACTGCTTCCAGCGCCTGATGTCATGCCTGCTTTTGTCATCATGCTTGAGCTTTGCTGCTTAAATGCATTTCAAATCAATTCCTATGTTGTCAGAGTCTCTTCGTGGCATTCTCACATATCCACGAGCATTTTGCAGTGGCTGAGATTTAGGTATGATAAATACAGAGATACCCCTGCTTTTTAGTGTTAGAAACCAAAAAAATAAATGTCATACTCGTACTCTCTCCTCCCCTCTCACAATAGTGTAAAATTAAGAGTTTCACTATATCCAGAAATATGATCCTAAAACAAATATAATTTCAAACTCCTCTTACGTTACACTTAAAAGATGAACAGCTTCCTGATTGTTTGACTCCTGCCTATTCTTTATGTATTGATTTACTAATTCGCAGTTGAGCTTGTGTCACAGGCTGAAACAATCAAAGCTTTGCAGTGCTAATTTTCCACACGAAATAAGGTTACCGCTGACTCACGCACCACTCTGTGTGAGACGAGCTGGGAGGAAAAGAGTGCCCCCCCCCCAAAAAAAAAGTGAGTGTCATTTCACATTTAAAACTAGAAGATTAAGTGCAGTGACCCTACTGCAGAGCAGATCTTAACGTACAACAACAGCATGACTACGATTGCCAATAGAATTAAAAATGGCCTTCCAGCACTTGTTATAATGTATTGTACCGTTTGTATATAATATTGTCGCTAACGTGTGCTCACGCCAGCAAATTTGACACTCTCATTCGCTGCCTCCCCATGTCACTCACCAGGCCAGGGCCTCACATTTGAAAGCCTCACACACTCAGACTCCTGGATGTTGTCGAGTGGACTGTGAGGATGATGACTCCAAATGGTTCACAGTAATCCCTGCCCCTCACATGATGCACATTTTGTTTGGTTTTAATAATGCAAACTCGGTTTCGCTCACTCGAGGCTGCTCTCAATGGGATTGAACAGTGAACTAAATATACCAGGCGCATGGTGACACTTGTTGCTTGAAATAAATGTGAATTAAAATGTTCCAAAACCCAGTGTAGCTCTCATGTTTTAAGTCATCCCAGATGGAGCTAGATAAAACCAGTTGCGGAACCGCTACAACGTGACTCGAGATCTTGTCCCTTTTGCTTTGTGCAGTACACGTAGTACAAAGCTAACGGAAGGCTAGAGTGTCACCTACAAGCTCTTGTTTTGCACTCGTAGCTTCTTCCTCCATCCTGGGTCTCTTGTTCAGACTTGCACAATTTTGCGTGTCTGGCCACAGGCTATACGCACCCTCCTCCCCTTCCCTACACCCACATCTTCAACCTCATCATCCTTTTCCCTCGGCATTGCTTTTTGTCAATCCGACGGTGTCCGTTGTTGCGCGTTTCCTTCCTCTGTCATTCTTGTTGCATCGTGTCAGGACAATTCACGCTGATGCGCTGTGACAATTAAAGAAAAAAAAGCCTTCACTCCTCTTCTCTTTTTTCCCCTTCCAGACTGGAATTAATATCTTGGCTTCGCTGCACAGAGACGGGGGAGGTTTGTTGTGGCCTCTTGTCAATCATCAACTCGTTTCATGCCAGGAACGTCGCTTTGCACATGACCTCAATATTGATTCCAAACGTTTATTGCAAGTCGGAAATGCGGGCTTTTCTTGTACAGCTGGCACAAAGTCCGTATCATCCAGACTTCATGAATGAACATTTCGGGGCAGCATGGTGGCCATTTCCGGTATGTTTGAATGAGCGGCGGTGTGTGTTTGTGTGTTTAGCAAGCTAGCAGCCCAGGGATGGAAATTTGATTCAGAGCCTACATTTATGACTCAGGCCCATTCACCCAGGAAGAGGTTTGCACACACACACACACACGTCGCTAATGGATATTGATCCTGGAGATGGAGACTGATTGAGGTTTCCCTTCAGGCTCAATGCAAAGACGCCAGGGTAAAAAAACAAAAAAAAACCACAAAAAATGGAATTACACGCTTAGTTGAGCTTCCTTGAGCGCATTTTGCTAACTTAGTTCTGCAGCCTTTTTTCTTATCACAAGGTGATACGACAGGACGACTGGTCATCTGGGTCAGGTTTACTTTGGCTTTGCAATGACGTAGTTCAATGTCTGCAGTTGTTTGCGCAGCTTTGGTAACGCTCTACTTGAAGGAGAGAGAGTTTGATGTTCAACTCGCTAGTAAAGTATTTTAATAACGGGCTGGACTAGACTCCTTAGTTCTCTCTCAATATGAGCTTGTCTTATGAAGACATTTTTTTGATGATTTTACGCTCCCAACGTTGTAGGAACAGCTTGGGGAAGGCCCTTTTCTGTTCCAGCAGTTCCAGCGTGACTCTGCCAACATCTTGTAGCAATAACGTCAGGGTCCCAAAAGCTTCTATTCGTAGAGTGGATGTCATAAGGTAAACCGAGGGAGGCTTTACTAATACGTGCCTCAGCCCAGTAATAGTTTCCTGTGTGAAACACTCAAGATTTTAGTGGTGGAAGCCCATCTGGCAGGAAATTGTGTTAGCTCAGATAAGCGCAAACTGACCAGCCACTGTTGAATTATGCAGGTCGTTAAACAGTGATATCGTCGTCGTCGTCGTCGTATTCCCATGAAGATTCAAGTGCTGACACCAAGATTTTGGGCACTGTCATGGGAACGAACGAGCAAAGAAGGGGGAAAATGTTGTGACCTCATAGTTGGGTTCCATCGCCCCCAAAAAAAGAAAGAAATGGAAAAATTCATCCCACATGCCTGGCTGCGCCGCGCACTGTAATTATTCAATGAGAGCACGATGAGCGAAGCCATGCACCGCGCGGCGCTGCGCTCGCCGGGACCCCGAAGCCCGCATGACGTCATGCGCCGGCCTTTTGGTGCACCTCAACAATACGAGCCTAAAACTGGAACAAAGCGCCGCAGATTGAATTACAGAGCTCAGTGTGAACTATTTGGCCTTTGCCGGATGTGTTCAACTAACAACCCGATTTGAAGAATGGAATCGTGACTGTCAGGCGTCAGCGTGAGCTTGGGTCGTGATTCGCACGGACCGACGAATCAGAGCAACCCATTTCCTAAGATTGTCATTGTCCCAACATTCTTCAGCGGAGTAGCAGTAAAAATTTTGTGGTGGCCTATAAGAGGTGAGAGGTCATTGGATTGCACGCTAACCTAATCCAGACGTGTTTGTTCTGCGCCGGTGTGTATTTTTTGTGTGGCTTTCAGGAACTGAAGTCCTAGTTTAGTTCCTTTGCGGAAGTTGGTGGGGGTGGATGACGCACACAAAACTAGCCGTTTAGTCACTGCTTCTCAAAAAGTTTTCAAAGGTGAAAAATGAATGTTGTCGATGCTAAATGATTTGCTGTCCACAATTCGGCGTTTCCACCAAGTTGTCGCTCAAATTGTCTCTGGCCGCTTTGTGGCGAACGCACTTGTCGCCGTTGCACCGATGCAGTTTTTACGCAACTAATTGGCTGGGTGCGCACTCTTATGCCGCCGATGTGCCAATTTGCTGCAAAGGGCAGCGTGAAAGCAGCTTTTATTTCGTTAATTGGCAAATTACAAGCTGAACCACTCGTATGGAATGATGTCGCACTTTATGTCGCTGACAAAGCTGTCAGCATCCCACCAACGGCCGCCTGCGGTGAAAACACACGCCCCGGGAGAGGTGGCCAAATGTATTGGAACTGAACGGTAATGCTTGTGGAATACGTGACTGAATATGACCTTGACACGATTCGATCAATCTTTGCATTGGTGCTGGTGAATGGAAGCTGCGTTTTGGTCAGTTTTGGTTCAGATAAGAAAATGAATAGGATAACATTGGACTTTTTCTTGGCCTGGTTCAAGATTCGAGATTTACACGAACTAGGTTTCACCACGACACAATTTGTCCTGACTAACAAGCCTCTATTTTAAAACCATGTCAGTCAAGGCCCGTCAGACTTTACAACGTCCACAAAAAGCCTCAGACTAGATACGTAGTGTCATTTTGTTGTTTGACTGGTGTAAAGAAGGCTCTTGGAAGACTTTTGGGCTTCAATGAGTCGATTCGTCACTGCTGCTGCAGTGTTGAGGTGTTTGGTAGATGTGCTTATCAAAGTGCTTGTCTTGTTTTGCATTTCCCTTACAATAAACAAAACATCAGTACACTCTGCGCACGCTCATGTACAAACCTCTTGCCTCCCTGTGGGGTTGATTCAAAGGAGCGTGTCCCCCCCCACCCAACTCCTCTCATCTGCTGAGTTCTCCTTCGCTAATGTCTCCGGCGCGTACGCCAGTCTGGTGCAAGCTCAGGGTAAATTTCTCCTTTTCCAACAATTTTAAAGGAGAGAGTCAAGAGAACAAAAGCGAGAGAGAGCAGGACGTAGGTGGGTACACGTTGGTTGCAAGACGCCGTGACATCACGACTCGGATAGAATAATTTCTCAGTGCATTCTTGTCGCAGCGGTGGAAACCAGAAGCCGATGTCTCACCTGCCTTGTGCAGATATTGTTCTAAAAACCTCCTTGCACATGACGCAACTAGGATACGCATTTAACAGGGAGGGCCTTTGAAGAAAAAAAAAAAGGCAGTGAAGACTTCACCAAACTAGGACAAGTCCTGAAAGACCGTTGTACTCCTTTTGCCTGCGCTCTCCTCTCTAGAGCATGCAAAGGTGCTAACTCACTGTTGCCCGTTTCTCTTGCAAAATGTTCTTTTTGGGGGGGGTCTCGTCACTATCTACTTCTTACCCGTGACTTTTCTTAATCTAAGGACTGGAAGCAAAAAGTACATCGATGAGTGTACCTGATCTCTCCTTGCTCCATACAGCCTGTTATCTTCGCTAGCAAATAGAGCGGCAACCAACGATCCCTACTTTGGGCTGTATAACAGAATATAAATCTATTTGTAAAAATCTATCTCGTATCACTTCCTAGCATCTCTGTCAGGGTCTGAAATGACAATTCCTCCTTGCACAGGGACTACTCTAATCTTGAGCTCTCTGCCGGCTTTTCCGTGGACGATTTGATCAAAGCTTTCCCATCGTCAAAATAAGGCGCCAGGGTTCCACGAGAGCCGAGCTGATAACACACGGGCGACATAAACCACTGCTGCCGGCTCATTGGTTGCGTTGATTTTGCATACTCGGGCGGTGCTAGTTAAGCTAATGACTAGTCCTTGTTTGCTCGCATCTCATTAGGACCGTTTTTTTTTTTTTCCCCAGTGTTTCCGCAAATAGAAAACGGACTGCCCTGGACCGAGGTAGCCTTTGGCTTTAGTTCTCATTTCCGAGTACGCCGTGCCTCAGCCAAGGAAGTATCAAGCCAAGGGGGAAGTTCTGATTGCCTGAGGTGAAAGTTGTCTGTGCCTGTCAAGACATAAGCGTGTGTTTATTTGCTGCGTGACATTTGGCTGGAATGAAGAACAACTCGCTAGCGTAAAGATGGCTGATTCATCTGTTTATGCGACAGCGACAAAATATCGTCTTGCAAACTCCTGCAATACTTTGAGTGGAATGCATTTGAAATGAAAAACTCAAACTTTATTCTGTTAATATTATGGCTGTGACTCCAGAAAAAATATCCCCCCCCCCCCAAAAAAAAAGCCTTGCTCCTAAATAGTCAGGGCCCTGGGCATACCTGCAATCCTACAACGGTGCCACAAAGGCAAATGCCTTTGCTGAACTGGATTTATCACCTTTTAACGTTTGGTGCCACAACAACTGGGCGCCACTTCGGGTGTCACTTCAGGTTCAAGCTAAACTGTTTGTTTTTGTCGGTTTCACAGCTTGAGGTAATGCTCACAAGTTTCTGTCTCCCCTCCGTGCAAGTGTTTCGATCACATTCTTTGCTCATTCACTGGATATCGTCCTCGGCAGAACGACTTCAACACTAGCAGGCCTTTAATAGTTTTCCTGCCTGACGTCTCCCATTTGAATCAGCGTGACCAAGACGAAAGGTATTCTCCAAATGAAGGGGCTTCGTTCTTGCCTGCTCGTGAGTCAAGCGATGAGCGTGTCTGCCGAGAAGGGGAAAGCAGGGGCCCGCAGCAAGGGTGGTCTTGTGTTCACGTGGGCCGTGACACAGAAACGGGCCGGCGTTGGGGACAAGAGGGAGCTGTTTGAGCGCAGCGTGCTCGCTTTGAGGCGACGTGACTGAGGTCTATGTGAGTTCACATTTCATAGACGCGAGACGTCCGGCTTTTAAGGAGATCAAGCCTTGTCATTTCCTCAGCGGTGGTTAGAGAAGTGTGTGTGACCTGTCACATTTTTTTCCAAGCAGTTTGGTGTGAATGCATGTAACGTGTGTCTGTGTGCATGTGCGGTGTGCATTCAACCGCTTCGCTACTTGAGTGTTTGAACGTCATATCTATGCTGATGGTTTTTATCTGTGTTTCGTCTGTTGTTTATATAGTGATGCAATGTGGGCGGCCCCACATGTGGCCCCGGCATTGCATTGTTGCACGCTGCAGTCTATGTCCACGTTTTGGGCATTGCAAAAATGTAAAGTATGTTTCGTATTTTATTTTATTTTTTGGGGGTGTGTGTTGATTCTCGCGCATGCCGCACCGTTCATTCTCTGAAGTGATCACCGGCTTCCCTGAGAGCCTTTCAAGTGCTTGACAAACGCCTTGCCAATACAGCAGTTGCGTGCAAGCCTGTGTCTGGGCTGTGCGGTTTTAAGGTAAACTATAAGACCACAAGACGCGTGTTTGCAATTTGTACAGTTCTGTTTCCCATGATTGGCACTCATGATCTTTTGGTTAAAAAAAAAATAATAATAATAATAACAAATTAATCCTATCGTCAGTCTGGGAACATGTTTTGTGGACAAATGAAGTCAAATGATAAGATTTTTTTGGGCAGTGCACTCCAATGATTTGTTTATAGCGATGAAATGAAAGAAAGCCTGGTGTCATAAAATTTGCATTTCATATACAAAGTGCAAACTACAAGTTTTCCTCCGAGTGCAACCCCAGCGTCAAACACACTTTGCCACGACTTCACGCCCTCCTGGAAAGCTTCATCCAGGAATCCTTTGCAAACACCTTTGTTGTCATACACCTGTCTCGTCAGACACCTGTCTCGAGTTAGAAACAGTTAGAAACCGGAATGTCCCCTCTGAGGTCCAACAGAAAGCAGTCCGAGGTGGAGTCCCTCGGGCAGGGGCGCGTGTGGCCCACTGAGTCACCCACTTGACCCGCTTGACCAGTCACCATGTTTACATTTAGACACCGCGTGACACTGAGACGGAGCACGTCTTTGCTTCGGTCACAGCAGCAGCGACAGAGTCTCTTGCTCACGCTATGTATAGGCTGCCTCAATGGCCTGATTGTTGTTAGGGCGCAGTCTTGTCATGACTCTTTGTGTGTGTGTGTGTGGGGGGTGTTGTACATCGGGCCTCTGTGAATTTGTCGAAGGAGGGAGGAGCATTGTAAATAACAATTTGGAGGAAAAAAAATCTATTCATTTGACCGCTCCCTCCCCTGCAATTGATTGACGACCAATCCAGGTTGTCACCGGTCCCTCGCCCAGAATCGGCGGCGAAAGAATGCAGCTCATCCACAACGCTCATGAAGAAAATTGAGTGGATCGATGGATCCCTTGTTTAATATCAGTATGTTTAGGTTGGCTTGAATCAATTATCCAACTCAATTGCGGCCTAAACAGCCCAAAATGATCAACAGCAGGCCCCCCCTTTCATGCGAAGCTAAAATACTAAATAGCGAAGCAATAAAGCTACACGCGGGATCATTTGGTTCAGACTTGAAACCAAATTTGAGTCGCACCGACAGATGCTGATGATCTCAAGACACTGTCATGAAATGAACTGGTCAGTTTGACGACAGGGTTGGTGACATCCTCATGCTCATTTTGATCTGTCTTGTGTTTCTTACAGATGGATCCCTCCCTAAGGAGACAAAAGGAGATGTCTCCAGTCAGATTGCAGGTGAAACGGCACAAACTCACATCTGATTTTTTTTTTTTTTTGCCCTCCTCAAATGTGTCTGCACAAGCATGACTAGTGTCTATTTTATTAGTTTGCCGGATGAGGCCTGGCCGCTGTCACGGTAATGTCTCACCACCACACTCACCTCGACTCCCTCTCCCATCATTGTCGCCTCCCTCTCCCGATATGGTGCCCGTCGCCGTAGCGACAGCGGCCTCTCTCTCTCTCTCTCTCTCTCTCTCTCTCTCTCTCTCTCTCTCTCTCTCTCTCTCTCTGATTACAGCTTGATTACAGAGAGATGCGCATGGCCGTCAAGGATTTCAGCCCTCTGCTGTCCTTTTTGTGATGGGGATTTTATCATTTGATGTGGGTCGATATACTTTGAAATCTGGTGTAGTTGTGTATCTCCGTCCTGAAAGGAGGAACTGATGGTACCTTTTGATACATCACATCCCGTTGGTTGTAAAAAGAAACAGATAAATAACCGAACGTCGAAAGCCTACATCGAAAGGAGGCCAATGAATTTGGCAGGTTGCACCGAGGCCTGGGGGCAATGCTGGGAATGGCTCCCGTTGACCAATACGATGAAAACATGAATTCAGTTGCTACATGGCATCACTGCTGCTGTGTCTTCCCAGTACTCTTCGCACACTAGTTTTCTTTAGATTCTGTCGCTTTCCAGTCATGACTAGAGATTTGTCAGGGATTAACTCTCCCCATCTGTCGGCCCGGCGATACGACTGGTCCGACTGGACCAGGGTTAGGAGTGGAACAGTTATGTCATGACTGTTGTGACTTCAAAGCCAAGCCGACGGGCGGAAAAGCATTTTTGCTCTTGCTTTTGTATTTCCTTTGAATGCAAATGTGGACGTGCTCCAAAATACATCCCAAACCTTAAAAATGTCCTGTTGAGGAGTCAATTGCATTTTACTGTTGGAATGTAATGCCAGTTTCACCTGCAGAGGGCGCATTCATATCGAGTACAATATCAAGAGCAGAGGGCCGAGCGCCACGGCCTGCATTGAATCTCCTCTCGTCATTAAAACTTAACCGTGCAGCCAGACCATATTCATAATATAATTAGATTGTTAAACATTATGCTTTGTTGTGGCTTGTTCTTGGATTGTCACAAGGAGATCTGGAAATGAACGCTTGGCACCGATGAGCCATCCTCCTCTGCCTTTTCTCCCTGTCCTTTTTTTCTTTCCTTCGTCATCTTCTGGTCACTGGGGCAACCTTGGCCTGCTTTTCAATTGGTAAGCCTACCCTGCCATTTGAGGTCTGGACCCAGGGAGAGAACCGAACAAGGCGAAGAAGGCTCTTGGCATCGTACGCCATCTCCAACGAATGAAGGAAGGACAAGAACGGGAGCCGCCAGTGATTGGGAATGTAATCGCACTACTGCCGTATTTACAGCCAATTCCTAGACACAGTCAATGTGCACAATAAGAGTAGATCCCAACCAACACTGGATCATGCATCTATCCCAATGAAGCAATGAGGATGTAGGTTAGGATTCCAGGTCACGCATGTCCTATTCCTGTCTAACTCCATCCTACCTTAGAGAAATCCTGTTCTTGCCACACATCACTGCGACAGGAATTTCTGGCACGCGGTCAATGCGTAAACTTGGCAGCTATGTGGGGGGAGCGCACATGTGCAACCGTTCTGGTTTCTCTTGCCCCGCAACAGCTGGCGCGCAGGCCGCGCATCCCAATCAGCTGCCAGGGAGCTATTACGCTCTGACACCGTTTGCGATCGTTCTTCAACCCGGGCAGCAAAGCTCGTTTTGTGGTATGAAGGGAACTGTGCCCCTCCCTCGCTTTGGAACTGTCCCATCTGTCCCGGTCTGGGCAGCCGTCGCCTTCTGTCTTTCTCCCCCAAGCGAAACACTGCGGAGGTATTTGTCACACAGTCGTCTTGTGGTTTACTTAACTAATCTGCTTTGTTGTATCAAGCCCATCTAATGCCCACTTGACCTCCTGAAAGCCCCCAAGAGGACTCCGACCATTGGAAAAAGTGTAGCGGCCTTTGATGTTTCTTGACACGCATGACTCGCGAACAGTGTGACTGACTCTCAGGCAGGATGCAAAGGACGATTGACATCTGTAGAATTTCACTCGCATCCTTTGCCCTTTCTCTATGTGGGGGCGTTGTCCCATATCCATTTCGCCACTGCCCACTTCATGTATTCCAACAGGAGATAAATCAATTCAAGGAGAGATCTTGGCACCCCCGCGCCCTGAAACATTTTGGGAATAACTTGTATTGAATGTACAGTTAACCCTCGGATTAGCCTTTCAAACACAGCAACTAGGTAACAAACAACCTCTGGTCAAATAAAGTCGATGTACATGTTAATGGGTTGATTAAAGCTAATGAGCTAATGAAGCTGCACCCTTGAGATGTGGTGCCAGTGCATTTGTCACAAATCGGTGCGGGCACAGCCTTTGCTGTTTGCCATTGAGCCACGTCGCAACGATCCCAGCAGAGCACAAATGTTTTCGCAGATCTCCTTTTCTGTCAGTCTCAAGTCTTCATGCTAAGCAGCTTGTCAGGATGCATAAATGCTGTGCAGGCATGTTGTAATTATGTGCCGGCCCTAAACATTCAGGATTACCTCCTGCAACCTGGCCCGACCAAAATGCAGCACAGATGAACAGCTTGGTGTATGTACACCCTGTACCCGACACCTAGAGGCGCCTGTCTGCTCGGAAACGTTAGCCCCCCGGCTTTTCCAGGGGAATGCGTATAGACGGAAGCAAAGCACACAGTTTTGGTTGTCTCCCGGATTGGAATATCTCTGCCGAGGAATGCCAGGATTAGGTGCAGCTGCTGCGGCTGTGCCCGCAACCGACCGGGATTGGTCAGTCATTCGCGCCAATGGTGCCGTCGGATGACCCCCCATCTTTTTCCAATTTGAAATTATTTCTGGAAGAAGTGTGGAGGATGGCTTGCTGGACTGTTGCTCACACACGACACAAGTCCGCTATCATGTGTGTGACAGGTACTAATCCTTGTGTGTGTCCTGAATGATTTTGGGGGCCTCACTGAAGTGTTTTTGTACCGTCACTTCCTTACCTCTGACCGGACGCGTGCTTTTGTTTGCATGTGTGTGCGTAGCTGTGACCAGGCCGCTCTTTATTTAGCTCCTCTGCTACTTTTGCCAGTCTCTTGAACAGGATAAGTAATGTATGCGGGTGCCTAAACTTAGCTTTTGTGTTTTGCCCGTGTCCTACTGAGTTAATTGTCTGGCTAAATATAGAAAAAAAGGATGTTGCAGGAACGTTTTAAGGCAGTTAGCACTCTAAGGCATTCTTGGAAAGACTGCAGTTAAGCTGTTTGTTCTCTCTGTTGGAATTCATGTTTTGCAAAAATGCAGCGGAAATGAAACCATAATTCCTGAACTGCCCTAAAAAAAAAAAAAGATTGTTTTTATAATAGTACAAGACAATCCGTGGTTTTAGTCCAATCCAAAGGTTATTGAATTTCTGACTAACTCCATGCCTTAACATGCACGTTTACTTTGGTCTCCGAGCGGTGGATTGCGTTTACCGGAAAAGCCTCCAAACTGCCTTTAACATTCACACCGTGTTTTTTTTTTCCTCCCTCCGCACTTCGTCTTGTCAGCATCGGAACGCTTCATTGACCTTTTGGTAATCCCCGCGCTTGGTGGCGGCCTGCCAGGCTGCACATCAGAGATTGTCCTTTTTATTTGAAGATGACTCATTCGGGGGCAAAAAGACACTGACGTCGTGGCCATCCGTCACTGACATTCTCCCTGATTTCGTTTTCCCCTCACACTTTTCTGCATTCATTCGCACGCCTCTTAACTGCTGCTAATTTAGCATGACTCAGCAGCGGACAAAGTACCCAGCTTTCGGGAACGGTAATGACTCTGCGACGTTAATAAGCGTTCACGCTAAAAATAGCTCATCTCTCATCCATAACGGAACAAATGTGTCTTCACATCTTGACTGCTGCGCTCCTGCAAATGAGGGGATTGGTCTCCGGGCGTCCCTCCATCCTTCTCATCGATCACCTGTTCAGAAGTGCAAGCTGTTTCTTTTGCTGGATCGCACTGTGGGAAAATGGACTTGATTTTACTAATTTGTCTTTGTGGCACCCTAAGAGGTCAGCAACAGCAGAGCGGCCGGCCGGAATATATACATCTATTCTCGGCCTTCGTTATTATGCTGTAAAAGCAGTCATATTATAGTCAGCACTATGAAGAATAAATACAGTAATTAAATACAGATCTCGCTCTTATGTCATATACTTAAAAATTGCAAGAAAAAAACATTCAAGTCGCTCAAATGTTTAAAAGTGAATTTTGGGGACACATTTACAAAAACCAAGACCTGTAGAGGTCAGACTTGGGCCCCAAAATTCCCGTTCCCTCACTGCTTCACTCTGACCACTCGCAGGCGCAGAGCCTTGCTCAAATGTGCCGTTCAGTTCTTCTGATTGCTTCAAAAAGGTGCTGAACCCCACTGCGTCCGGTAGTAAAAGGAAAGGAAACGGCACACACTCCCGGCTGCTTTATAACATGGGCGGCCATTTGTAAATTGATGGAACGGGAGCGCACTCTGCCTGTTCACACACACACACTCTGGGGTGTGTTGGGTTGTCAGAGTGAATTTCTGAATGCAACCCATGTTGACGGCAACGAACGAGTTCCGGTGGGACAAAACTTCCACTTCTAACTATGGCAACGTTTTTCTTTTTAGATTAAAATGGCATACATTAACTAGAATCCCGTGTTGCATTAGAGCCAAAGGTCAAATACTGGTTGCGCACGGCACCTTTTAGTGCTGGAAATACTAAATCCTCGTGGCAGTGTGTAATGGGAATTTCTCGAATCAATGTCATCATTTTTTACAATACTTGTCTTGGTTTCCCTGAACAAGACAGGTGTACGCCGCATGCTCATGTTTTGAACAGGTTTTGTCATCTTTGAACATCTCCTGACAGCCGGCGCGTCACTCTTGCCATATATTAGCAGCACGGCGTAGACCCCCTGTCGCCAGTCGTGAGATACAAGTTGACGCTCACAGAGGGGCTGTTTGTTATGTTGATTTGCACTCATTCCATTTCATATTCGATTGATTCCAGAAGCAACATGTGATACACGGCATTGCTGTACTTTTATGCTGTTTGTTTTAGGACCAGAACAAGACATTTTCAAACGCTGCGCCATTTGTGTCCCATGGTTTCATCAGACTACCACTCGCTTTGTGATGTCGTTTAAAGGTTGAACTTAAGCCTCTCATTCAAAAAAAAAAAAAAGTTTTTAATGCGGTTTATATCTCCCCCAGCCACTATCAAGTGTGCACTATAGACTCAAACAATATTCCCAATAATCTGCCTCCAGGGATGAAAAAGGCACATTTTCCCAGCTTGGAAAGAATCAAACGTAAATGGACATCCCGTTTTAATAAGATAAAATAGCTTTCTCTCCTCCAGCAAGGCTCGTGGTCTTCATTTTCTCTTTCTTCCTTTCTGTCTTTCAGGTTTCAGGCGAAATGAGGACATGAGAGCAATGGAGGTGCTTCCCATCCTTAAAGAAAAAGTAGCTTTTTTGTCAGGTAAGAAAACTGTACGACTCCAAAAAAAAAGACAAATACATTTTTTGGTGTTCGGACTAGCACCTTGCACGTTGCTGAGGGATTTCTCTACTTGTACACCGAACATTTCAAATAAGGTTATGAACGTACAACGATGTGCCGAAGGCAGACTTTTCGTGTATATTTTGGTCGCACGACGAACCCAAGTGGTTCCATCAGGAACTCGAGAGTCAATAGTTGGCCCCTTGCCTTGACCCCGCCTGCATGCATGAATGCAAACCTCCCCCGCCGGTTGTGTTGTCAGTGTCAGCAGGGCTGTCCAGTGTCTATGCCCGCCCCTCGCAACACTGCAGATGTGACCATCCGTCAGTGTTTGTATTCAAGTATCTCTGTGTGTGCGTGTCTGTGTAACTGTGTATGTGACTTTTCTGTCTGACACACCACCCACAAACATACACACACAGTGTGTGTCATGTGTACCACTTTGTGTACCACTTTGTCTGTGTCATGTGTGCGTGTGTGCCAGTGTGTGTTTTCCAATGTGCCTGTCTGTTTCAGTATCACCTATGTCAGTGTGGGCCATTGTTTTTCTTTTCTTTTTCTGTTTTTTTTTTTTAATTGTCTTTGCACTCTTGATTTTGGGAAGGTCAAACAGAATAGCAGTGACAGTCACGATGACTCAGATAAACACACCGATATGCAGAGAAACAAAGTGGGAGAGACGGCGTTGCCATAGTGATGGCAAATCGTCTGCAGCGGCATCCCCCGAGTTGTAATTGGGTTCATATTGAAGAAAGGGGACCCAAAAAAAAGAGATCGCAGATGGGGTTGAATGAGCCACGTTATTATATCTGTCTCCTAAAACTCAGTTACTATTTATTTATTTCTGGGGTTTTACATTTTCTCCTACGTGCTCGCTGCACGCCGCCTCGACTGACTAATTTGTGGGCTGAGCACATTCATCTCGTGTTTACCAGCACAGCATCTCTATATGCTTCCATTTCACAAGCAAAATGTTGTGTGTTCCCAATCTTATGTGATTGTGAGGCACTATAATGGAAATTCCTCCTGCTGGCCCATTTTCTGCAAACAGTAAGATGTGGTTTTAGGCACCGTATGGTGTAAGAGCGCAGGCAGCAGGAAGTCAGTCAGCATACCGAGAAGTTACAGCCGGCTGCCCGCATGCGCAATGTGACCGCTGCTTCTTGTTTATTGCTCCCTGTAGCATTCGCAACTGATCTGCCGTCTCAAATATTAAAGAAACATGCCTCTGCTTGGACATACATTGAGGCATACGATGCAATGGGAGATTCTTACTCGCCCGATTTACATTGCACGATTTACAGTGTCTGATGCCGTGTTGCGTAGCCGAATTGTGCAAAAAGATGAGAACATTTCCTGTTTCTGATGAAGGTGATGCAACAGATCCGCGGTCAGTTCAAACGGAAAGATGTGATTCATTAACATAGAATCTGTTTTCAAGCCCTGTGGCAGATGCGCGCAGATGTAACGAAAAGTGGATCGGAGTTCCCAAATGTGAGGCATGATTCGCAGCCTTCACTCATAACCACCTCACGATCTGCAGTTCCATGTATAATATCATATTGGCCAATGGCAACTATGGAGTAAGGACAGAAAGTAGTGGGTATGAATTTGTTCCTTGTAGTTTCTCACTCCTCCACCAAAAAAGAATGTGTTTTTGTTTCTAAGGTGGCAGGGACAGACGCGGTGGTCCAGTGTTAACCTTCCCATCACGCAGCAACCACGACAGAATACGGACCGATGACCTGAGGAGACTGATCGCCTACCTGGCTGGCATTCCCAGGTCTGACTCTTATTTTGCCCCTCTTAAAAAAATAAAAAATAAAAAAAACGATTTAAATGCACATGGATGTCCAAATCAAGTTTGTGTGTGAGCGCATACGTGAAAGTGCTGAGTGCAGCATGTGACGTGTGAGAGGACAAGCGACGGAGAGTGAGAGAAGGGAATTATTGAAGAGCGGTTAGCTTGCTGCATTAAAAAAAAAAAACACAAAAAAAATTATTGGCTGCCAAAAAAATCAGTTGAGATGCCCAGAAAGGACTTGAGGGAAAGCCTGGATGGGTATCGGAGCACGAGGGAAGGGAAGAAGGGAGCCACTGGGAGAAAGCAGTGAGGAGGAGGAGGAGGGAAAGGATTAAAAACCCACAGAGATGGAACGCGCATGTGTGAGCTCGTGTGCGCGCGTGCGTGTGTGCAGAAGCAAAACAAAACGTCTCAGTCGCAGAGGCAGTGCAGCAGTCATAGTCAGTGTGGACCGGTACTCACTTTGCAGGTAAATCCCTCCAGTCATCTCCATTTCATCATTCAAATGCACGCCTATAAGTTTTAAAATGACCATCCACGTCATCATTGGTAAAATGCGTTTGTATTCGGCAGCTGTACGTTTTGTCCTGTTCTATTTCAGGAACACGCTCTCGTGGTGGACGACCTTTCCAATCTCGTGGAAGTAGTTTTAGTGGAAAAGGAGGGTTCAGAAATAGTTCACGTCACAGCAGATGTACAAAATGTGCAGATTATTAGTAATTTTTTGATGGTGTGCTGAGCGTTGACGAGTCATCGCAGGTTTCACCGTGCGTGTGTGGGCGGCTGTGTGTGAGTGGGTGTGTGGGATGCATGTTTTGACTGCATCTGCTTGTAACGCGATAGAGAACTGCGTCACCTCATGGATTTCCCCCTCTTTCACCCCCCTCCCCATCATCCTTTCCGTCATCCGTCCCCTCTTGCTGGATTACCTCCAACCTCCGCCCGCCTCCAGCGACGAGGTCTGTAAACATGGCTTCACGGTCATCGTGGACATGCGCGGCTCCAAGTGGGACAGCATCAAGCCACTGCTGAAGATCCTGCAGGAGTCGTTCCCGTCGTGCATCCACGTCGCTCTCATCATCAAGCCGGACAACTTCTGGCAAAAGCAGAGGACCAATTTCGGCAGCTCCAAGTTTGAGTTTGAGGTAAGGTGGCTTGACTGAAACGACAACTCTATTTTGTTGTTGCTGTATTTTTACTGTCAATCCAGGCGGTAATCGCACTACTGTACATTGTTTACGCTCCCACAATACTGGATATTTTTCAGTAAGCATTTTTTTAAAATCAGGTTTTAATGTTGATAGACAAGTTCAAATTTACAGTTTTGCGCACCTGCACCCCCACGTTGTGCTACAACATGCCGGACAGTATTGAGGTCTACTGAAAGAGATGCAGTGCAATTAAGTGTGCAAAGAAGGTCTCATACTCATCTGCAGTAATACTAATTGTTCCCACGGAGCAGAGGGAATAGAAGCCTGTGCGTATTATTGGAGCAGAATTAGTGCGTATGTTTGTGTTACTGCTCCATGTGTGTTGGGGCCGCTGTAAAACAAGCAACGTGGCTGAACGGCACGGTGGCTACTGCGGTTGCGGTAGGCGGCGTTGCAATGGTGTAGATGTAAGAGCCAAACAAAAATGCCTTGTTCTATCAAATTCATTTTTCACCACAAAAATGACATTTTGGGGTATGAAGCGAGCTTGGCCTTACCACTGCCAAAGCCATACCAATCCTCTCGATATTTATTGCTTGACCATAACACATTACTGTATTGATAAATTCATCTGCACCTGTGGCTGAAAAGTGCAACACGGCGAGACTCTGCACAGTAAATGGCTTATCCTTGCCGACGGCGTATCGGATAGCCACACACTCTCCTTTGTCACCCGTTTCCTCTCTTTGTATTATTATAACGTAGCTCAAACGGCAAGAGAAATCGGCTCCTTCCTTCACAGTTGCACCATGTTGTTTGTGGCTCAACAAAAAGAATACAGCGCAGCAGTGGTCCCCAATCTTGTGGTGCTGAGCCACACGAGAATTATCGATGAAGCCTTGGCAAAAGTCTGCTCTACTTAAACGTGCCTTCCTCTGCTTATAATTTCAGTTCATTCAGATGAGTTTAGCGATTCTGTGATCCCCAGTTATCATCTGATCCAACAACAACCCCGACCCCAGAAAAAAAGGAAGCTCTCATTGTTCTGCGCCAGACTCTCACTGAACTACTGTTGTCGCACGTCCATATCGATTATTTGAGTGGCAAAGTCGCGCGCAAGCTGCCATCGGTACACTGTAAACTTCCACTCTGTGAAAGAGCTGCCCGTCAGACTGCCTCTATTCACTTCATCAGCCATGACAGTAATTCATTTATGAATTGCATGTGTCTGTATGTAATGAAAAAAAATGCTCACGGCTCATTTCCTTACTCACACGCTCGCAAATCAATTAACCTGGCAACAATACCCACAACACAATGCCGTCAACGCTTCCCCCCCTCGCATCGGTCGGCCTTCAGCGAGCTGTGTAGCCTCGCTTCTCTGCCCATGTGTGTGGGGGTGTTGTGCGGAGGAGGAGGCTTTGCACAAAATGCGTCGAGATGCTCAAGGCTTCTCCTCGCTCTCCTGTGCGCAAAAATGCGATGTTGTCAAATGCGATTGTTGCCTTGTAAGATGTTATATTGTATTAGTAGATCATCATGGGGTAGGAGTGGGGGGCAGTAAATGGCTCACCGAGTTGCGAGGGATCCTGGGTTAGACGCCGCAAAGTGCGGCTCACTGACATAATTGGAGGAAGACCAAGTGTTCAAGTCAACTGCTAAATGCTTAATGAGTTGGCCACACGCTCTGTGGAGATTAGTGAAGACTCGCACTAATTCTGCTCCATTAGGATCCCGTGTTGGTAGTTTCGGGGTAAATGTTGAGCTCAAGGGCGCTAATTAAAAAGTTCTCAACAGAGAGGATTAGATGAAGCAATTTACACCCATTTGACTGACTCTGCTTTTGATCTCTCTCCATCTTTTCCCCCAGACTACCATGGTTTCACTCGAGGGCCTGACGAAGGTGGTGGACCCTTCCCAGCTGACGTCGGACTTTGACGGCAGCCTGGACTACAATCATGAAGAGTGGATTGAGGTGAGAAGCCGTTACTGACTCTTCAACAAGGTTTTTGCCAGAGGTGGGAGAGTCACGTTACAGCCTCCAAGTTTCAAGCAAGTTCCAACCTATTGTGGCAAAAATCGGTGAATTAGATGATTATTCTCGCTTAATCAACCCAAGTATTGATACTCATTTACATTTTTTGCTCAGGAAAAAAACCCCAATCGTGTCATGTATGTGTTTTGGCCAAAAACATAGCAACAGTTTTGGAAGAGGTAAATTGTAAATGGAAGTTCCTCAGTCAGTTTGAAATGTTCACCATGACCTTGGTCAGCTGTGCAGCAGACGCGGGACACAGACAGTAGACGGAATGGGACCCAGGAGTGAACCCTGTGGGATACCTGTGAAAAGATCTTTGAACGTAAATAATTGTATTATGTATTTTAACACACTGAGATATGATTTGAATCAATTGGATGCAGGCTGGAAACATTTAAATTGATTACATTTAGACTGGAGAATATGATGTGACTCAAGTCCCGCCGCGCTGGTTTTGCTCATCGGAGTGACTTTGTTGTCTTCCCATCCAGGTCCGCGTGGCGTTTGAGGAGTTCTCCGGTCACGCCACGCAGATGCTCGCCCGGCTGGAGGAGATGCAGGAAACAGTGTCACGTAAAGACTTCCCCCAGGACCTGGAGGGAGCGCGTAGGATGATTGACGAACATGCCACGCTAAAGAAAAAGGTCATCAAAGCGCCCATAGAGGAGCTGGACACGGAGGGACAGAGGTAGCCATGCAATGTTTTGATAACATATACATGTTTTAAAAACCATTTGGTTTATGAATGGTTGATTTCTGCCATGTCACACTCAATCCAGGCTACTGCAGCGGATCCAGAGCAGCGAGCCCTCATCCAACCGTAATGGCGGCGGTGGCGGCAGCAACACGAGCATCAGCGGCGGTGGCGCTGGGGTGTCCAATGCCGACACGCAGGGCTTGGTTCCACGTATCACCCAGCTGCTGGACAAGCTGCACAGCACCCGACAGCACCTCCACCAGGCCTGGCATGTCCGCAAGCTGCAGCTGGACCAGTGCTTTCAGCTCCGCCTCTTCGAGCAGGACGCTGAGAAGGTCGGTTGGCCGGGTGTTGGCGGTGTCGCTCACTGCGAGCGATGATGCGGCGGTAATTCGGAACAACAGCGGCCGATCACTGCGGGGCACGCAATATAAACACAACCTACTTATGGCCGCGGTGAATTGATTTTCACTGTGTGTGCCGAGCACATCGATTCAGGCCAGCTTTTGTTTTCGAGGAGGAAAAAAGTACAGCAAACCCCCGTTTGTCGCGGGGGATACAATTGACATGCAGCTTGGTATAGGAAGAATATGAAAAAGAAATTCAGCACATTTAAGGTAATGCTAACGGATTATTACAACGCCTTCTTTGAATGAAGGTTCGCAACCTGCTACGAGAGGCGGCGTATTCAGAATTACTGAAATAAAGATAGACGTGCAACCAAGGCAAATTAGTAGTTAACTAGCATGGCGATGAGGCTTCACAAAGCAGAGAAGTAGAGTCTCATTTTCTGGGGAATAAGTAGGGTTTTTTCCTTTCATGTCTGTTCAATGGGAAAAAAATTATATCACCAAACAATTTTAGATCGTATTGCTTAGATTTGTCATCCCGTCTGAAATAGGCCCGCGCCTTCTTTTAACACACTTTAACTTAAGAAAACGGCACACAGTTCTGGTTCTCAAGTTTGTCCCAAAAATAAATTGAAGCCGTTTATTCCTCAACTCCTCTGAGGTTGCCAGCGATTGCAAAATTTTTGCTTTTCACAAGACGCAGGTGTGATGTTGCCTTCATCCATTTTTCCTGAGTTTGAGTGGGCTAGTAGCAACCACCAAGTGGGCTGGTGCTTGAATAATGAGTGGCCAATCCATGTCACGGTGACGAACTCAAATGCGCTTGTTTTTGCAGTAAAACACTGTTATTACAGTAAAACCACGTAAACCTTGAAACAGCTGCTGCTGTTTCACACACAGTGCAGAAACACACAAAAAAAGCTATTTTATCTAACCCACGGGCGTATATGCTCACTGCTCTGTAGCAACAATTCTTGCTGTAATTTTGTTGCGGACTGCGTCTGACTCCTCTCGCTCCACTTTTCGTCGAGCGGTATTCCTGTACCTGACAACTGATAAAAGCCACTGCATGAAAAAAGACAGAATGAGGCAAATTTACCAGATCAATCTTGAAGCGAACGAAGGGAAAAAAAATCCAACGAAAAAGCGGGTTGCAATACCACAGATAGCTGATGTCTTAGATACACTGCAGTAGCAGAAGCTTGTTGCTAGGACACCATAGGCCACCAGTTGTTCTCTGGATGAGGCTACACTTAATAGATTCATTTGTCTGCATGCTGACCTGGAAAGATGACAGCTCCGCACCGGCTGCGGTTCACCAACGCACCTGCACTGCTTGTATTCCACCTGGTACACAATCAAGTGTCAACAATATCTTTATTTCTGTGTGTGTTTGCTCTCTCTTCCCCCCACCCCGTGCCACAGATGTTTGACTGGATCATGCACAACAAGGGTTTGTTCCTGGCTGGCTACACCGAGATTGGCAGCAACCACCCGCACGCCGTGGAGTTGCAAACCCAACACAACCACTTTGCTATGAACTGCATGGTAAGACGCACACTTCCTCACGGCGCGCTCCTGTTACCAGTGCGCTATTCAAGTCCCGCGCTTACGGACAGTCAAACATCCAAAGTCACACACATCCATTTTCTGTTTTCCTCTCCCAGCTGAATTTGAGCGAGGGGTGGAGTACACCCTGGCCTAGTCCCCGGCCATTTCCATTCATGCATTCACACTCACATGATCACCCGTAGACAAGTTAGTCTTCAAATGAATTCAACATGCATGTTTTTGGAAAGTGGGAATACCCGGAACACGCAGACTCCACGCAGGAAGATCCGAGCCGAGATTTGAACACAGAACCTCAGAACCCCTTCCAAAATCAGCACATATCGAACCTGTTGGAGGTCCAACGGAATATCTCTGAAAAAATGTAGACAACACCTTTACATTATTTAGAAGCGTGTCAAATGTTTGTCTCGATCGAGTCGCATAGTTGATAATGCTCAACTCTGCTCACCTCCTAACAACTCCATTTATGAATGCCCTCATCAAATGCAGCCCGCGGGGCACAAGTCTGCTTTGGCGCAAAACAAGTGACATTAATTCTCTTTGATTGCAAGTCGTTTCTAAGCTAATTTGCTCACCTTGAACTCATAGTTTCTCATTTTGATTCATTTCTGTTAAAAATTGTATTGAACAGTACTAACTCGGTATGACAGTTAAGATTGTTCAAAACATTTTGCAAAATAGGGTTCGTTTTGAGAAGAACAACAAATGGTTCCACTGTATGCTCCTGCTCACGTAGAAAAGAAGGCCTTGATGTTTGGGAGTTGAACCAGAGCCGCCTCTATTTGCATGGACCTTGTTTTAGTCCTGCTTTTCACCCCACATTACATAAGCATTATGAAACTAGTGAGCCCCCGGAGATTCTCTCCACACTTGAGAAATGAAGTCGATGCACAAGTCGAGCAGTATAAGTTGTTCAGTGAATCTGTCTACTCCTCAGAATGTCTATGTGAACATCAACCGCATCATGTCGGTGGGCAACCGGCTGCTGGAGTCGGGCCACTACGCCTCCCATCAGATCAAACAGATCTCCAGCCAGCTGGAGCAGGAGTGGAAGGCCTTTGCGGCCGCGCTGGACGAGCGCAGCACACTGCTGGAGATGTCCGCCAGCTTCCACCAGAAGTGTGATCAGGTTTGGGAAATGCACACTCATTGTATAAGTATGACAAATCAAATCAAGGGGACAAAGTAGCCAACCAAACCTTGCCTTCAGGTGCCACAAAATGGCGGCCAAGGACTATTTCTGTCTAAATGAAGCTCCCCAACTGACTTGATACCGATACTGACTTGAGCAACATTTTTCTCGAACTCAATGTTACACAAATGGGGCATCTCCCCATTGGCCGGATTCAGTACTCGGGCTTTTCCAATACCAATTTGACTTGATTAAACCTGCAAAGCCTGATGCATGCGCTACATTTGCATTCATTTGCATACATGACATTTCCATACATCTTGTCCAGCGTTATTCCTGCTCATTAGTGGTACAATAGAATGGCCGGAAGCCAGATTGGGAACGTTCTTGGTTTCATTTCCCTGACCTGGAATAAGTCTTTAATGTCTGTGAGCAGGAATAGAAATTGTTCGGCCTTAATCTCATCCATTTTAAAGATGCGCTGGTCCATCTTGCTTTCATCATGAGAGCAATATTTAAAGGCTTTAATAAGCTCACATGGCCTTTCTTCTCACACATGAGGCTTTAGGAAGTTATTTTCAGTTACTGCAGGCCAATTAGCATCCCCGGAGAGTTCATAAACCTCGTGGAACGGTAAAGAAAAGGCTGTCTTACTAGCACGTGACAATTTCTGGGCCCCCGCTCCCTCCTCCCGCCCCCTTGCAGTACATGAGCAACGTGGAGTCGTGGTGTAAGGCCTGCGGCGAAGTGGATTTACCCTCCGAGCTACAGGACCTCGAAGATGCCATTCATCACCACCAAGGCTTATACGAGCACATCACCGCTGCTTACTCAGAGGTAAAAAAAAAAATCCATTAGGATCCATTACAATTGGACTCTTTGTCACAAAAAATTGAGAATTTCGTCTTTTTTTTTTTTAATTTTGTTTTTTGGGGGGAATCTGACTTCCCTTCATTTCGAACCCCAGGTGAGCCAGGATGGCAAAGCCTTGTTGGACAAACTGCAGCGACCGCTCACGCCAGGCAGCGCCGACTCGCTGACGGCATCGGCCAATTACTCCAAGGCGGTGCATCACGTCCTGGACATCATCCACGAGGTGCTGCATCATCAGAGGCAGCTGGAGAACATCTGGCAACACCGCAAGGTCCGCCTGCACCAGCGGCTGCAGCTCTGCGTCTTCCAGCAGGATGTACAGCAGGTATGCACGAAATTGTATCTATTTATTTATTTGTATTCATTGTAATTGTTTTAGTTTGAGTTGATTAAAATACCCGGGGAATTGACAAAAATGACCTTAAATTTAGTAGATTGAAAGAGATTTGTTTGAATGAAAAACACTTTTCATCGTGAAAGTTATCTGTTCAAATGAAACCTTTCCTAATCACTTTATTTGAATACCACAAAAATATTGAAAGCACTCTGCATTAATAAGCGGTGTGATCTCTCAGCATTAAACGCAGTAAACATGAGTGCCATTTATGGTTCAAATGGTCATTGCTCATGTGCTGTCAGTATCACTGAAGCATCCAACATATTTACTTGCTTCAATTCATTTGAAGCTGTTGCCTTGTTGCGTTGTGACACTAAATATCCTCACCTCTGTAAAGGTGTGACATTTTAAAAGTATGCCAGTGTCACAACTGATGGATTGTGAAAGCTTTTTATGGTGCTTGTGGAGGTTTTTTTTTTTTTTTGGTTTTGGTTTTTTGTGTGTGCGCTGCCCCTCACAAAGTGTGAAAATCAACATTGCATTTTGGGGAAAAAAAAGCAAATGTGTTCCGCCATTCAAAGGTCGCAAAACCAAGTGGATTCAAAATGAGATGTGAATGTTCCAAAAAGGTCCCAACGTATGATGATGTGCATATGGACTGTCCTAAAATATCAGGAGGCATGCTGCACCGTGTTGACATGGCAACCGTTGCCACGGAGAGTGCATGCAGATGCTGTGAGGCTGCAAGTGAGAGGCTCCACAGATAACACGGATTGGAATCATTTCTGCAGCGTTTCTTCTTTGAACCATATTTACAACTGCAAGGGCGACGTAAGAGCTCCCCCGTACGGTGGCCACTGCGTTGATCGTCTCCCGTTCTGTCATCGCAGGTACTAGACTGGATAGAGAACCACGGCGAGGCCTTCCTCAGTAAGCACACAGGTGTGGGCAAGTCCCTCCACCGAGCCCGAGCCCTCCAGAAACGACACGAAGACTTTGAGGAGGTGGCGCAGGTACGCAAACAAAAAAATCACTGCCGTGCATAAGGTCCATTCCGCTCATTAACTAGGGCAAGTGAGGCTCCACTGTGTTGAATGTGAGTAACAAAAGTAAATATTCTCTCTCTCTCTCTCTCTCTCTCTCTCTCTCTCTCTCTCTCTCTCTCTCTCTCTCTCTCTCTCTCTCTCTCTCTCTCTCTCTCTCTCTCTGAGTCTCTCTGACTCTCTCTGGTTGTCTCTCTCTCTCTCGTCTCTCATCTCATCATCTCAAGCTCTCTCTCTCTCTCTCTGAATGTGGCGCACGCAGCTAACATGTTGCCAAACACAAGTGGATGACTAGAGTGCCCCAAGTGAGCTCGAATCTCAACAGCTTTCTTAGAGACGCATTTTCAGAAATAGATAGCTCACAAAAGGATTTGGTCATTTCACACCCGGGTGGACAAGCGCTCCAGGGACCCAAATATCTGTGTACAAGCCAATGAAAAGTACATTTGGTCTGCTTGACATGCTTCGACAACAACATTATTCTCGTACATAATGTTTGTTATTTATATGATCCATTGGTGCTGTACTAACAATAATGATCTCTTTCATCACACTAAATGGCGTCAAGCTTGTCCTCCAGGTATGTTCGCGATGGAAACGCGTTCGCCTCCTCACCTTGTCCGTCCCCTCCTGGTTTAGAACACTTACACCAATGCAGACAAGCTACTGGAGGCGGCCGAACAGCTGGCCCAGACGGGAGAGTGCGACCCGGAGGAGATCTACCAGGCCGCCCACCAGCTTGAAGACCGGATCCAAGACTTTGTTCGCCGCGTGGAGCAGCGCAAAGTCCTGCTGGACATGTCTGTCGCCTTCCACACGCACGTCAAAGAGGTGGGCAGACGGACGGAAGGGATCGTGGGTTGGTGACGTAATGCTGAAGTGGATGGTGGGCTGCCTGTTGAGAGCCGTTTACTCTGTCGAGGCAGATAATTTTCACACTGTATTCTATTATCCTGACATATGTCAACTCTGAAGCAAAGGAGGAGGCCACAAAGGAAAATATGGCAGGAAAAAAAATGTCAATAAAATAATTTTTGGGGTGTTTGTAATTTTGGCCCAACCTGTAAATATGTAAGAATCACCAACCAGTTTACTACATCCGTCCATGTTCTGTACTGCTCAAGATGGTTGGGGATGTGGAGTCCTTCAATACTTCCTGAAGTAAAAATTAATTTGCGTTGCTGCTCTCACCCCCTTTTTTTTTTAAGCTGTGGACGTGGCTGGAGGAGCTCCAGAAAGAGTTGCTGGATGACGTGTACGCCGAGTCGGTGGAAGCCGTCCAGGATCTGATCAAACGCTTTGGGCAGCAGCAGCAGACCACGCTGCAGGTCACAGTCAACGTCATCAAGGAGGGCGAGGACCTCATCCAGCAGCTCAGGTAGCCACAATGGCGAAGCTGTCACAAAGGGAAAAAAATGTGTGAAATGTTATGAAAAATGAATCGATAACCAGTTCAAAAAGAACGCGACTGGGAGTCGGAGAAGCATTTGCAGCTGACCCTTGGCTTCCATTTCTGTTTTCATACTCTTCATCCATCTCTTCTTGCTGTGCTTTTTTTCCCCCTCCTCATTTGTTCTGTTCATCATGGCCTCGTCCCTGGTGTGTTGGCTCCACCGTGTATTGCGTAACTGCACTTTTAAAAGCGTACGTCTAATTGTGCGGCAGTCTCCTCCACACATCTCTGGTGTACGTGTGTTCGTGAGTGTGTGGGAGTGTTTGCGATAAGCATCCAAACACCAATCAGTTGTCAACTTTCTCACTTGTTTGCCCTTTTTTGTTTAGCGATTGAATGTTGTTTTTGTTTCTCTCATAAATGAAGAATGCTGGCGTCATTTGTATGCATTCACATATGACCATACTGTATTATTTCAGACTCAATTTTATTGTATTTCTGGCCAGTCGCTATCATCATTTTCCAGCACTGAGCTTACACCGTCCTCAGCAGGTTTCAACAGAGAGACTGGAAAAGTCACGGAAAGGCATTGAAATGAACATCCTTTGAAATCAAATTTAATAAGACGATTTTGCCGTTCAACAGGAAGTTAGACATGTCGAGGTTATAGCACATTGAGGTTCATCCCAAAAGCCCCGTATGCCTAACTTTGAGTGCCATAGTGTACCATTTGCTAGCTTTATAGTTTGACTGCGTGTATCCCATTACCAGGGACTCGGCCATCTCAAGCAACAAAACGCCGCACAACAGCTCCATCAACCACATTGAGAGTGTGCTGCAGCAGCTGGATGAGGCTCAGGCCCAGATGGAGGAGCTCTTCCAGGAAAGGAAGATCAAACTGGAGCTCTTCCTCCAGCTACGCATCTTCGAGAGGGACGCCATTGATGTGAGATGTTTTTTTGTTTTTTTAAAATGCACATGCCGCCGCTCAGTCGTCTTCCATCACTTTGACACCGCGTCGCTCCCGCCCTTAGATTATCTCCGACCTGGAGTCGTGGAACGAGGAGCTGACGGGTCAGATGAGCGACTTTGACACGGAGGACCTGACGGTGGCTGAGCAGAGGCTGCAGCATCACGCCGACAAGGCCTTGACCATGAACAACCTCACCTTTGACGTCATCCACCAGGGACAGGAGCTGCTTCAGTGTGTAAATGAAGTCCAGGCTTCTGGTATGTCCCTTTTGAAAGAGAAATGAAGACCCAAGTTATTATTATTTTTTTTTTTACATCCAAACTTGAGGGTAGAAGCAGAAGCTGCAGCAGAGCACATTCTTCTTGCTGTGCTGGAGTTTGATATTGACACTGCGGAGGTGTTTGGAGGGTCACATTTGGCCTGTGCATTTGATGAGAGGCGCCCACGCACAAAAGCATCAACATTCACCTGTGAGACCGCATGTTAATGGCTGCGCAAGAAGCGCGTCGCATTGTTGGCTTGGAGCTTGCTGACCAATGAACACAAAGCATGTCGGTTTCAATGTGAACCTCAAAAATAAGTTAGCCAAATTTGTTATTGTAGTGTTGGATTGGACAGTAGGGTTTTATTTTTGTGTGTGGCAGAACACAAGGTGTTTTCTGTTGTCATAATGACAATTATGGTAATCCTTGTCATTGCAGTGTTTATTTATTTTTTGATGACCTCATTATCGGAACACGTTTGTTTCTTTGAACACCTTTTATGCTTGTGGCAGCTTGGTCCAAAAACACTTGAAGTGAATTGAAGAGCATAATTTAGACAAAAGTAGTGGTTTTCCACGATGTTCTGGCATCTTGATGACAAGGACATATGTTGAGTTTAGTTGAGTTTTATTTAGATAACAGTCGTGGTCAATTACGCGCGGATTATTGATCTTCGCGGCGGGGCTTGGTCGCGATCCCCAATAAAAATCGAAATGGGGTACATCTCCTCGAGAATCGATTTGGGAGAGTAGGGACATTTTGTCTTCATAAATGAATGTTTTAAAGACTGACAATGAAGTAATGATATCTCTTGACATAAATCTGCAATGGTAAGATTGATAACATCACCATGAGTACGACTTTGCAATATGATCTGCGCCAAATGGTATGTGTGCCGAACGTGGGACGTGACAGGATTGCCTCTGTTCTATGTCCAAGAGTATTTCACGTCTCAACTTCTTGTTTTTCCCTCCAGGCGTCGAGCTGCTCTGCGACCGTGACGTGGACATGGCGACCCGTGTTCAGGACCTGCTGGAGTTCCTCCACGAGAAGCAGCAAGAGCTGGACTTGGCCGCTGAGCAGCACCGCCGGCACTTGGAGCAGTGCGTCCAGCTGAGACATTTGCAGGCCGAGGTGAAACAGGTGAAAAATCGTTCCTTTGACACGGTGTCGCACTTGCTCACAAGTTTCCCTTTTGGCGGGGGATTTAATAGTATTTATCCGTGCAGGTTCTGGGTTGGATTCGTAACGGCGAGTCCATGTTAAACGCGGGTCTCATCACGGCCAGCTCCCTACAGGAAGCCGAGCAGCTGCAGAGGGAACATGAACAGTTTCAGCATGCCATTGAGGTTCCTTTTGTCTATTGCAGTGTTTCCCAACATTTATTGGGCCAATGCTTCTTGTCTCCATCACCGGCCACCCGCTCATTGTGGTTTTTTTTCCCGCTTCCTGCCTGCAGAAAACCCACCAGAGCGCCCTGCAGGTTCAACAGAAGGCTGAGGCTCTGCTGCAGGCCAACCACTACGACATGGACTTGATCAGAGAGTGCGCCGAAAGCGTGGCGTCGCACTGGCAGCAGCTCATGCTCAAAATGGAAGACAGGCTCAAGCTGGTCAACGCCTCTGTGGCCTTCTACAAAACTTCGGAGCAAGTAGGACATGCAATAGGCCATATTTCACATCGTAATTGCATTTCATCCATTTGAATTGCCCCCTCCTCTCTTTTTTTAGTGCATGCTATTAATCCTAGTAGGATGCATTAATGGGGCTGAAGAAAATCAACACTGGCATTGACATTCTCCATTGTAGGAGGCGGTATAAGATGTTCTCCCCCTTGCAGGTGTGTAGTGTGTTGGAAAGCCTGGAGCAGGAGTATAAGAGGGAGGAGGACTGGTGCGGAGGAGCCGACAAACTTGGCCCCAACTGCGAGACGGACCATGTGACTCCCATGATCAGTAAACACCTGGAGCAGAAGGAAGCCTTCCTCAAGGTTGAAATGAGCCCATGGAAGCTCAAAGCAGAGTTTCTACGCGACACCTCTGAGCTCGCCCATTTGTTCTTGTTGTCAATCAGGCGTGCACCCTGGCCAGGAGAAATGCGGACGTCTTCCTCAAGTACATGCACAGGAACAGCGTCAACATGCCGGGATTGCTGAGTCACGTCAAAGCACCAGAGCAACAAGTTAAAAGTCAGTTGGGGGGGTTGGGGAGTGGCTGCACAATTTGTCCTCCAAAGATGGCAATTTAGACAGCACACCGTATCAAGATGGGCTGGATGGATCTATTAGATGACAAAGAGTCTCTGTTTTAAAGTAGGAATCCATCAGAAATGGTTTATTCGCTACGGATAGGGAATCATTTTCACACATTCAATAGGAATTTTGTCGAAAGCTCTAACTCCACTGACTTGTTTTGGAACTCTTCATAGCGTTACTTTGTAATACCACTTAGCAACATGCCTTCCACAAACTGACTAAAATGCAATTGCGTCAAAGTATTTGTTCAAGAACAATCAGATCCAGCTTAAGGTGCTAATAACATTGGTTCTAGTGAACTCACTTGTCTTACCGAGGTTTGAGGGCATACTTGTGCATGGATGCCAAGGCTACCCAATAAATACTCAATGTAGCTTGCTATAGATGAACTAAATGATTCCTTCCACCTAACTAAAAACCGATTGTTTAAGGTGTTCGAATTGTCCAATATGGATTTGATTGGAGAATCTTGACTCATCTTTGCTTCCCTAACGTGAGTGTTGTTCCGCTTTCGCAGACATCCTCAATGAGCTACTGCAGAGAGAAAATCGCGTCCTCCACTTCTGGACCATGCGGAAGCGCCGTCTGGACCAGTGTCAGCAGTATGTGGTGTTTGAGCGCAGTGCCAAACAGGTGAGATTGATGGGAGACATTCATCCGGTTCCGCCTGGGTCGGAAGGCTTGACCGGAAATGAAACATTTCTTTTCAGGCCCTTGAGTGGATTCACGACACAGGCGAGTTTTACCTCTCCACACACACCTCCACTGGCTCAAGCATCCACCACACGCAGGAGTTGTTGAAGGAGCACGAGGATTTCCACATCACCGCCAAGGTGGGTCGCGCCTCACTCTCTCGCCTGGCCGGGTGGACGCACGCATGCGAGCTTTGTCACTTGGTCCTCCCCAGCAAACCAAGGAGCGCGTCAAGCTGCTCATCCAGCTGGCCGACGGCTTCTGCGACAAAGGTCACAGCCACGCCGGCGAGATCAAGAAGTGGGTGACGGCCGTGGACAAGCGCTACCGGGATTTCTCCCTGCGAATGGACAAGTACCGCTGCAGCCTGGAGAAAGCCTTGGGCATTTCGTCCGACTCCAACAAGGCCGTAAGTCCGTAAAAACTCGCCCAGTGTGACCATGTTGTAAATGTATCATCCGCCCGTCTTTGAAGACTGCAAAAATCATACCGGCAGAACACAATGGATCAGCTTTCTCATCATCTCTTCTTTGTCAGAGTAAGGATCTGCAGCTGGACATCATTCCTGCCACAGCTCCGGGCTCGGACGTCAAGCTGAGGGATGCCGCCCATGAGCTCAACGAGGAGAAACGAAAGTCCGCGCGCAGAAAAGAGTACGTCACCACTTCTTTACCGTTCGTCCGGTTAAAAAAACCTCACAGCTGAACAGATGAAGCGAGCTGCTCTCGTGAATCATGGTTTGCAGTAGTTCTGAGCCATTGGCTGCTGAATAGCAGATGATGTCAGTGCAAAGGCCCATATATGTAATACATTTGCATGATTGGAAGTGTCCTCTCCTTGGCCAGCTCAAGAACAGCAGATATGCCACTTAAGCATCTTACCCAACACGCAGAGGAAGCAAGCGTGTCATTTTTACGAGTCTTACAAATCACCGCCACCGTGTCCATCAACTACGGCCGCTTTATGACCGCGTTTTACAACCTCTGACTGTATTTTACCCAACTGAAGGGTTCTGTGCTCGTTATGGTAAATGGGGGAAACGAACGGGATTCGCCTGTGAAAAGCTGAGATCGTTGCAATTAAAATTGCGCTGATGTTTTTGTTCAGGTTCATCATGGCAGAGCTGATCCAGACAGAAAAGGCCTACGTGCGAGACCTGCGAGAGTGCATGGATGTCAGTTTGAAATCAGTTTCCTTTTTTTTTTTTATTTATTTATTTATTTATTTATTTTTAACATCGACAAGCAGCACAAGTGAATCTTCATGTGGCTTCTTGCAGACTTACCTGTGGGAAATGACGAGCGGGGTGGAGGAGATCCCCCCGGGAATCCTCAATAAGGAGCACATCATCTTTGGGAACATGCAGGATCTTTATGAATTCCATCATAAGTAAGCCCTATTTTTTCCCCCCCTCTGCATCTACTCGGCCAAACAAAATACTGAAAACCAAACGAGTGTGTTTTTGCTACCCGTAGAGCGCCTCCAAGTGTTCGATTAGTTCTTTCCGCGTAGTTGCCTCACCGTACAGGCATTGCCACGTTAAACATGCGTTGTCGAGGTGTAAAACAGGCTTTCGCATCCTCTACTTTTTCAGCATCTTTCTCAAGGAGCTGGAGAAGTACGAGCAGTTGCCCGAAGATGTTGGGCATTGCTTCGTCACGTGGGTATGTGTCACTTTCTCAACAAACATCATGTCGATCACCGGTGAAGAATCTTGATCATTTTTGGCTCTTGTTTTTATAGGCCGATAAATTCCAAATGTACGTGAATTACTGCAAGAACAAGCCAGACTCCACTCAGCTCATCCTGGAGCATGCCGGGAACTATTTCGATGTATGTTAATTGTCACAGTGATCACAATAGACCTGCAGGACATGATGTTTTGGTGTCTGACGTATGTTTTTTCTCTCTCCGCGGGGTTTGACAGGAAATTCAGCAAAGGCACCGACTAGCCAACTCAATCTCCTCCTATCTGATTAAACCTGTGCAGAGAATCACAAAATATCAGCTCCTGCTAAAGGTACCTGCATCAAACTGACAAACAAAAAGAGAATAGGTGGTTTGGGAACGCCAGACAATATACACCAAACCGTTTATTTATTTTTTTGCGGCCGAATTATAGCATGTGTTCGCTGGATTATGTTGTTAATGTTATGTTGTTATCAAATGTGTTTATTTGTGCTTTTCTAGGAGCTGCTGACATGCTGTGAAGAAGGCAAAGGCGAGATCAAGGACGGGCTGGAGGTGATGCTCAGCGTTCCCAAGCGAGCCAATGACGCCATGCATCTCTCCATGCTGGAAGGTGAACCACGCATTTAGTCGCTCCTTGCCGCCGTGTTATTCGCTTACGCTCCCTCATCCCGCAGGTTTTGATGAGAACATTGAATCGCAAGGCGAGCTGATCCTCCAGGAGTCCTTCCAGGTGTGGGATCCAAAGACTCTGATCCGCAAGGGCCGAGAGAGACACCTGTTCCTCTTTGAGATGTCCCTCGTCTTCAGCAAGGAGGTCAAGGACTCCAACGGCAGGAGCAAATACATCTACAAGAGCAAACTCTTTGTGAGTCCTCCGCAACGCTTTTATCTTTGTGACATTCCCAGTCACGCGATTTTTACCCGGATCTCTCCATAGACCTCCGAGTTAGGGGTGACCGAGCATGTTGAGGGAGATCCTTGCAAGTTTGCTCTTTGGGTGGGACGCACGCCGACGTCAGACAACAAGATCGTTCTCAAGGTAAAACACTCTTCACTTTTTCCCACGAAGCATATTCATGTCATAGTCTCCAAACTGCACTCTGAAAGACCAAACGAATGACAGCATTTAGATTTTAACAAGTAGAGGAGAAAAAAAATCGCATTCTTATCGAAGTCAAAGCTATGCTGGCTGTATAAAAAAAGTACTTCAGCTATATAAGGAAAAAGAAAAAAAAATACACATTGAAAATGTCAACCAACCCAAAATTGATTTTTCACATGACAAAAACTGACGTGTTAAAAAAAACTCAGATAAAACTGCTGGACCCAACAGTGTAGTGGTTCATTCAGTTGATGCAGATTTAATGAAAATCAACATTTGTAACATTCACAAATGACTACCATGACTATAGACCATTTTAGAGGAAAACAATTTAGTACATACACAAGCCGTATATAAGCACTGTGCCCACATTAAAACATAAATAGAATAATGTCATGTAAACACCCTCTGTGTGAAATAATTTGGAATGACACCCAGCAAATAGCAATGAAGATGTTTTTATACGGTCTTTGTGTTTTAAAAAACGGACTCTGCTTGGTCTGGTCTAGCGTCTTGACTGTTTACTGTCCTCTTTGCTGTCACTCCGAGACGTCTGTTTGAACGCATGAGCGGCTTCAAGGTGGCTGGCCACTTTTCTGTCGTCACGATGTCCACCTCAGTTCCCCTTTTTGCTTTTTTTGCGCATCTCTGTTGATCCTTTGCTTTTGATTGTGCCTTGTTAGCGCTCGCGTCTGTCTATCCGGGGCTGTGTTTTCTGTGGATGTTTGTCTCCAAAGTCTCTCTGTGGGCTGACATGCTTCCACCAACGCCGCTGACACTTGTTTGACTTCTCAACGCCCACACGCTGGCTGCATGCCGTCGTTTCGAAGCAACAACTCCACTTTTTATTGATTGGACCACCACTTTGGGTGTCATTTTCTCAAATCCTCCCCTACCCCCTCCTTTATTTCCGAAGTGGCAAAAAGGTTGCGATTTGTGTCAGTGTTTGGAAGAGCATGAAGCTAAAGTCAACTTTCCACTGAATAACAAATAGAGATGCTCAACTAACAGCTATGGAATGCTCTGTACGTGCTTTGCAGCAAGCTCTCATGACCAACTCCATATTCACCACCGTTACAGTCTGCCACAGTCTTAATTGGGCTACACCGTCAAGGCGGGTTGTCGGTCTTGTTCCCCTATTTGTTTTGTTGTTATTTTAATGACCGGTTATCATGTCATTCCATCTTGTGATCAAAGAAAATGTATCCACTTGTAAAGCTAAACCAGTGAAATTGTCTATCTCATATTTCAAATTCAAAGCTAAGTCAGGGATCCAAACACGGAGCGATGGTGAGTACAAAATATCCCCGCAACACAGCCCTTCAACTTCTCCCAAGTCTGAAACCGCAACGCAAAAGCAACTCTTAATTTTGGGGTCTGATTGTCTGACTGAAAAGTACTTCAAGGCGATAATTGAAGAAACGCTTCGTAGTCCTGAAGTGAATGTGCTGCGAAAGGGCTGAAACGTTGCATTGTACTTATTTATGTATATATCTTGTTACTTTACTGTATTGACTTTCTTCAGCGTGAAATTTAAAAGAACCCCTGTAACTACCGGAGTGCATCCGTCATCCATCATGTAAACCTCCAACTGCTCAGAGAAGCCAATGTTTCATTCAGACTTGTGGGAAACACAGAGCGAAACCGCAAATCTCAGACGTGCTTGATTTCCAAATGGCCATAACCTTTGACTGACCTCCTCATCAACAGGCCTCCAACATTGAGAACAAGCAAGACTGGATCAAGCACATCAGGGAGGTGATTCAGGAGCGCACCATCCACCTGAGGGGTGCGCTCAAGGAACCCATCCATATTCCCAAAGCTAGCACTGCCAAACACCACAAGGGCCGAAGGTAACCAAATGGCAACGTTTAGACGACTGTACACCAGCGTGAGGTTTGAGGTCATGAAACGGCGCACGATGCAATAATCTGCGCGGCAACATAAGAATACGATCCTTGTGTAAACGCGTGGTTCCGAGCCAATCCTTGTTCGTGTTGTCAGGGTAACGACTGCGGGATAGAAACCGAATCGATGTTGTGCTTTAGGGATGGGGAAGATCTTGACAGTCAAGGTGAAGGCAGCAGTCAACCGGACACAATCTCGCTGGCCTCACGCACATCCCAGAACACGCTGGATAGTGACAAGGTGAGGTGGGCCCGTCTCGCTTACAACCGCGACCCGCTCGGCTTCTCCTCACCTCCTTCCGGCATGCCGCAGCTCTCCGGCGGCTGCGAGCTGACGGTGGTGATTCACGACTTCATGGCGAGCAACAGCAACGAGCTGACGGTGCGCCGCGGGCAGACGGTGGAGGTTCTGGAGCGCTGCCACGACAAGCCCGACTGGTGCCTGGTGAGGACCACCGACCGCTCCCCGGCTCTGGAGGGCTTGGTCCCCTGCTCCACGCTCTGCATCGCGCACTCGCGCTCCTCCATGGAGATGGAGGGCATCTTCAACCACAAAGGTAACAAAGAGTTCCGTTGAATGACCATCGCAGCAGCTGAAATTGCTCTCACTATGATGAAGTCATATTAGATAAGATGCACCAAGAGTAATCGTTTTTGACGAGAAGTTATGTCATTGCAGACACCTTGTCAGTGTGCAGCAATGACTCCATCTTGCCAGGATCCTCCGCTACACTTCAGCCCGGTCATGGCCATGCTTCGCCCGGCCCCAAACGACCAGGTAGGCGAGACGACGGCGCCTCGAAAACCAAACGGCGTCCGACTGTCTCAACATATTGGTGACTTGCGCCGCGTCTGGCAGGCAACACGTTGCGAAAGTGGCTCACCAGCCCCGTGCGGCGGCTGAGCAGCGGCAAGGCAGACGGCCACGTGAAGAAGCTGGCCCACAAGCACAAGAAGAGCCGCGAGGTAAGGAAGAGCGGCGAGATGACGATGGGATCCCAGAAAGACTCGGACGACAGCGCCGCCACGCCTCAGGACGAAAGCGTGGAGGAGGTGGACAGACGCCGCCGCCTTCTGCCGCCGCTCTGCAGAACGATGCGATTCGATACGCCTTTTGTCTGTTTTGCAGAGGGTGCGCAACGAGGGGCTGTCGAGCGGCACCTTGTCCAAATCCAGTTCTTCGGGCATGCAGAGCTGCGGCGAGGAGGAAGGCGAGGAGGGTCCCGACTCGGTGCCACTGCCTCCACCAATGGCCATCCAGCAGCATAGCCTGCTCCAGCCGGACTCACAGGACGATAAGGTGACGCCACGGGCGCAACACTCGGCGATACGAAGCCAATGCATAGGAAGGAATGATGAGCGGCCACACAAACACTGAGATTTGTAAAACACGTTTGAGCTTTCCCAAAAGTCACCTCCAAGTGATGTTTTTGTTTAATGTTCAGTTATCGAAAGTATATTTGAGTGATCCATTTTCTCAAATAAAATGCGCAGGTAGCATGTGGAAAAAAGGTTTTGGGCCGCGTTTGTGTGGACGTCGACAGGAGAAACTAGATGATCAACTTCTGACGCATTTAGGAATTTACCTCAGACGTTGGTTATTTAAAAAAAAAAGGGAGGAGGGGAGGTGACACTAGCAGAACACGTCATGACTCATCATAATTTTTAATTTGTCCAGGTTTTAATTTAATTTTAGTCTGAATATTTTGTGATAGTTTGAGGTCGATCTTCCTGTGTCGCATCCTTTTCTTTCCTTTCTGACAATTTCTTTTAGGCAGCTGCGAGTTTTTCTTCTGACACTAATTTGTGTTTCTCTTTTTTTTTTTCCTGATTGTATTGTTTGCCATACTGTGTAGCATTACCTTGATTTATGTCCTGTCTTTGCTTTGTCACAGTTTCCGTACCTCTCCATCTGAAAAGCCTCATCTTCCTCCCGCTTTCTTCCCTCACTTCTCCGCTCCCCCTCCCCCCAGCACTCCTCACCTCTAAATGCTCTTTTCCAATTGCTCTTTTTCTTTTTCTAACAATGTATCGCCACGGATGAAGCCCCCCCCTTTTTTTCTGATATGAGCTTCTTGAAACTTTTGTCCTTTTTGTATTCCCCCATCCCCAAACAATACTCAGTATCTTAGTGAATGTTCCACCGGTGCATCTATTTCTTTTCTTTTTGACTTGATGTTTCTCGAGCACACAGTTGTAGTCAGGGCAACGGAATCGAGAAGCCGTATGTGTGCCAAAGTGCCCCAAAGTTCTCCTTCAGCCTGTTGAAATGCAACAGTGCCGCAGCTTTTTCTGCGCACCGAGAAGCTCGAAAGACTTTGCAGAAGCGCAAAACATAGCTGATGTATGAAGTCCAAAGATGAGCCAGGCCCAATGCCGTATTGAAGAGGTTAAAACGTTTCCCCCCTTGTTGCCATCACCACCCTCCCTCACCCCGCTCGTCCCTCATCTCCCTTTTTACCCTCTGTGCGTTTAATCTCATAATTGGCATCTGTATAAACGCTGGCGAGGCCACAAGAGCACACAGGCTCACCCAGAAAACCTAATTGGGGAAGCACAGCAGCGCAAGGGTGAGACTCTCCTGAAATATGCATATTGATTTTATTTTTTCTCAATATCTATACATATCTACCTCTTTACATCAACATAAAAGGACTCCATCTCCCTTCTGTCCCATTGTAAAGATGACATCACCTCAAAAGCAGGAACGTATATTGCACTTGAACATATTTTCTCCTCATTGTTTTAAGTTTTTTATTCTCACATGATCCCATATTTTCCTTTGTTGTTTGTACACTTTTAGCCTTTCGAAAGTTTTAGTGGCACATCTTTTCAACTTTTGTTTTTAAGCCCTAACTGTGTTTTCACTGGATTAGAACTTTGATCATTTGACCATAGCTCTACAGTATATTTAAAATCACATCACTAACAAATAAGACGAATCACCCTGCAACAAAACTGTCAAGGGATTCACTTCCCAACACCAGACATAAAATGTTGCATTCCATTTATACGCTACTGGTTCATCGGAGTCCACTTAGACCGGTTGTATCAAAGCATTCTGTAGAAGAAGGGCTTCGGGGTCTGTGTTCACCAAGACGTCGTTTGCGCAGCTATCGTCAACACTCGCGGATGATTGTCAAGACGCCGACATTTTCCCCCCCCCGCTAATGTGAGCTGCGCGACGCGCATGTCTGTGGTGGACATGGGCCCTAAAGGAGCAGTTTTGTTTTGAAGCGGAGCTCATTTTCTATCCGTTCTACCGCAGAACTCCTCTCGCCTGTCGGTCCGCCCCTCCAGCTCAGAGACGCCCAGTGCTGCCGAGTTGGTGAGCGCCATCGAGGAGCTGGTCAAAAGCAAGATGGTAGGAAATTTGAGTGTGCGCCGGCCGGTTTGACCACAAACGAAGGCTAATCAAACCAGAAATGACAGTATCTTGAACATAGCCTGCGCACCGGGTCACATTTGCGCCATTGTCGTTCACCTCGCTGCCGCAGGTTCTCGAGGACCGTCCCAGCTCGCTGTCAGTGGAGCAAGGAGACAGCAGCTCCCCCTCCTTCAACCCATCTGACAACTCCCTCCTCTCCTCATCCTCCCCCGTGGAAGAGATGGACGAACGGCGGGCCGGCATTCTCAAGAAGAGACAGTATGTCACCTTCCGCTAGAAATCCTGCCACATTTTTGTAAGTCTCTCCCGACTAATAATCTGCTATTTCTTTGAAGCTGCATCCTGATGGATTTGGTGGAAACGGAGAGGGATTATATCAGAGACCTCAGTCAGGTGGTGGAGGTGAATGAAGCGTTAATTTGCTGTTAAGTGTGCGTGCGCATGTGCGTTTTATCGCCGCTGTTATTGTGTGTGTGTCCGTTAGGGTTACATGAGCAGAATGAAGGAGGAGGGCGTCCCGGATGACATGAAGGGCAAAGACAAAATTGTGTTTGGCAACATCCATCAAATCTTTGACTGGCACAAAGAGTAAGTAAGTGAGGTAAGACAAGATTTTCTGCGACAAAGCTGACTGTCGTCTCTTTTCTTCCTTCCTTCAGTTTCTTCCTCGGTGAATTGGAACAATGTTTGGACGATCCAGACAGACTGGGACCGCTCTTTCTCAAGCAGGTTAGTTGTCTATGTAGTTCCGATCCTGTTATTTGGTTTTTTTTTACCCCTCATCTACTCATCAGCTATTTAATTTTATTTATTTATTTTTATGTGTAGGAGCGGAGACTAAACATGTATGTGGTGTATTGTCAAAACAAGCCCAAGTCCGAGCACATTGTGGCAGAGTACATCGATACTTACTTTGAGGTAATGTGGAAAATAGAAACGCAAGTGAAACGCGTGCCAGTGAGCTTCCTTTTCATGGAGCTTTACCGTCTTGTCGTGCAGGACCTGAAACAGCGGCTTGGCCACCGACTGCAGATCACAGACTTGCTCATCAAGCCGGTCCAGCGGATCATGAAGTACCAGCTCTTGCTCAAGGTTGGTGTCTTGTTGCACACTAGAGGGCGCCAGATATCCAAACATTGAGAAATCTTGCTCCCTCACTGGATTTGTGGGCTCTCTGAAATGCCAAGATATTCCACAAGATAGCGCCAAACATTGTCCGATGGAGAAGTAGTCCTCCTTTTCTATTTGACAGCATTTGGTCCCAAGCGCCTATGCGGAAGAGAAACCAACTTTGAGTATTAGGGAGGAGCCAAATGTACCGGCTTTAAAAGATGATGTTCTGAGTGGTTTTACACAAAGTTACCGACCACACTAGCGTCTTGATCATGTGTTTGTTGTAGGATTTCTTGAAGCACTCGAAAAAGGCAGGGCTGGAGTCTTTGGATCTGGAGGTAAGAAAACAAATGAGACTCATAATTTCCCTCGGCAGCAACACCATTTGTGACTCTTACAGAAAGCAGTAGAAGTCATGTGCATCGTACCTAAAAGGTGCAACGACATGATGAATGTTGGCCGGCTTCAGGGATTCGAAGTAAGAAATCAAAGCAAACATCTTTTGTTTCAAACATCGGCTTACGCGGCCTACCGGCTGTCGTCTCCAGGGTAAGATCGTGGCCCAGGGACGCCTTCTGCTGCAGGACACCTTCATGGTGACGGACGCGGAGAGCAGCGCTCTGGGCCGCATGAAGGAGAGGAGAGTCTTCCTCTTTGAGCAGCTGCTCATTTTCAGCGAGCCGCTGGACAAGAAAAAAGGCTTCTCCTTACCCGGCTTCCTGTATAAGAACAGCATCAAGGTGACAAAAAGGATTGCGCATTTATTGTAGCTTTTGAAGCATCTTCCGTCATCCAAAACGTTGATTTGTTGTATCTGCTGCTTCAGGCGAACAATTTGGGTCTGGAAGACAACGCGGAGGGCGACCCCTGCAAGTTTGTGTTAACTTCCCGCTTGGCAAACGGCACCGTGGAGTCGTTTATGTTGCACTCCTCTCACCCGGGAGTGCGCGAAGTGTGGACTCTTCAGATCGGCCAAATACTGGAGAGCCAACGCAATTTCTTAAACAGTGAGCTGATATGAAGGGGGGCGGGGGGCATGTTTTACAGAAGTCAAAGAACACGTTCTGTCTTGTCTCCCGCGTGGTAGCTCTGACCTCACCTATCGACTATCAGAGGAACCATGTTGGGGCGAGTGCGGGGCCTTGTGTGTCCAGCGCGGGCTCTCCAGGTGGAAGCAGTAGTGGGCCAAACGCGGCGGGAAGTTCCACGGCAAGCGTCACCATCCCTCCGGGATCCCATGGCGGCTGCCGTCGACCATCCAGGATCCCCCAGCCCTCTCGCCTGCCCCAACCCCTCCGCCACCACCCCGGGGCCGATCCCGAAGGCCCCAACAAGATGTCCGGTACGACTCTACATACAAGCCATATACGCTCGTCTGTATCATCAAACCTTGGCTTGATGTTTTAGTTGTACTCACTTATGATCCAGGTCCAGGTCCCCGTCCTGTTCCTCCCCCCGCCCTCCCCCCAGGGGGTAGTCCGCAGGGCAAGCGTCCCATCCCGAACCTAGAGGACCAAGCACAGACCCCTACCAGTATTGTGGCTCCTATGGTCCGGGCCACAGTCGGGCAGTTGCCCTCTATCCCCTCTCCCAAAACGCGGCCCGGAGCCGTGCCCCCTTTGGTCCTCCCAGCGTTTGTCAAGGATGTCCTTCCGCCGCCACCGGCCAGCCCCAGCCAAAAGTCCGGCTTCTGGAGCTCCATGCCGGGCTCTCCGGCGAGCCGACCCGGCTCGTTCACTTTCCCAGGAGAGGCGTCTGAGAGTCCGGTCCGCCAAAATTCTAACCAGAACCCAAATCAAAGCCACAGACACTCCACGCACAGCAAGGACGCTGACCGCATGAGCACCTGCTCGTCCGCCAGCGAGCAGTCCATCCAGTCCACTCAGAGTAACGGGGTAAGAGCTAAAGAGCGCCGCTGATCCGACTAACACGGAGGCGGAGGGGAGACCGGCCGTATCCCGTCGCCTGTGCCGCTGCAGCCGGCACCACTAATCTGACCACTCCTACGCATCTCCGCTCTTCAGCACCATCTCCTCTGGCTTTGATAATCTCTGAAGAATCTAGCAGCGCCTTTCTTAGATCTCAACTTCTCTGGCGGACCAAAGACTTGAGACCGCTTCTCGATTTCTGACTTCTAACCCTGCTTTACTAACACCCGCCCTGGGTCCTTCTCTTGCTGTCGTGCTGGTGCGGTTCTCAAATGGTCCACTTTCCCGCAACTAACTCTGACGTTTGGCGGCTGACTGCAAACGGATGCTCTTACCGAAGCTAACGACCCGACTTTTACCTTTGCCCGGAGCCGCCGAACAAAGAAAACCTTCCCTTTTCCAATGTCCTTGTACACTCTTCAAATGATCATACGTTTCCATCTACTGTTTAACAATGCACAAAGCGACTTGTTAATGTAGTGGTACCTTGACCAAACTAGTCACACGGTTGAGTCACCTAGTCACTCGAGGTATATACAACAAAGTCAAGTTAATTTTCTTATTATGATTCATCACGTGAACATGCTTACATATTTTTAAGGCCACGTAGATTTTGATGTTGAAGTCAAAAAGTTACTCGTGGTCCCGTTTTGTATTTGACTGTGTACTCGTAAGCCAAGGTACCACTATAGATGTTTAAAGGCCTTCCCTGAGATGAAGTAATCCACTTTTCTGGATCCAAAGTGAATGTGTCGATCCTAGGAGATGGCAGTTTCGTTATTTTCTTTTTCCTCCTTCCCTGTGACGCAGAGTGAAAGCAGCAGCAGCAGTAGCGTCTCCACCATGTTGGTGACCCAGGACTACATTGCAGTGAAGGAGGATGAGATCAGCGTAAGTCAAGGCGAGGTGGTCCAGATTTTGGCCAGCAACCAGCAGAACATGTTCCTGGTGTTTCGAGCGGCAACCGAGCAGGGTCCTGCCGCCGAAGGCTGGATCCCCGGATTCGTCCTCGGTCACACCTCAGCCATTACACCCGAGTGCCCCGAGGGACCCATTAAGTAAGTTGGAATGTGCTGAGAAGAGGAAAGCTGTCAGTGAGCACACTCCCGATGAAAATGTTTTGTCCTTTTGGCACTCAAATATTTGATTAGGTACTTGAAAAAATAAATAAAACCAAATATTATTGCAGTCGGAAGTCTTCTTCCTGGCATACAACCTTGCGCATCCGAAAGAAATCTGAGAAGAAGGACAAGGAGGCCAAGTTGGAAAATGGTTATCGGAAGTCCAGAGATGGCAATAAAGTTTCTGTAAAGGTGAGTTCATTTCAGCAAAGTCTTCAGCGCAAGTCACTCCATCCTCTCATATCGTCTCCTCTTTCATTTCCAGCTTCTAAATCCAAACTACATTTATGATGGTAAGTGTCTCCCGCTGCAGCCGGCAGCCATGTGGACTGTTTTTGAAAAAAAAATAATAATTATAATTTTGCTCCCGCCCTTCCAGTTCCACCCGAGTTCCTGGTGCCTCTGAGCGACGTCACGTGTGACAATGGCGAGAGCGTCACCCTCAGGTGTAAGGTGTGCGGTCGGCCCCGGGCCTCCGTCACCTGGAGGGGCCCCAACCAGAGCAACCTCACCAACAACGGTCGCTTCAGCATCGCTTACAGGTAGGGTAACAAATGAAATAGCAACATAACCAACTTTCTATGTTGAGGTCATTTGGGGGCTGATGGGCCCCCGACACACGTTGAGCCAGCCAGCTTTTAGCCACCCGCGAGCACAATCGTCAGTGCGTTGTCTCCTGAATGCGTTTGTCTTCAGTGACACCGGCGAAGCAACCCTGCGGATCGTCGGCGTGGCCTCGGACGATGACGGCGTGTACACGTGCATCGCCGCCAACGAGCTGGGCAGCTCCACGTCCACGGCGAGCCTCAGAGTGCTGGGTGAGTCGGAGACACCGGCGCGGCCGCGCGCGTTCCACTTTTGCTACGCCTGTTCAAACGGCGCATGTGTGTGTGTTTGGCAGCCGTGTCCACCGACGGATTGCGAGTGAGCTGGAAAGACAACTTTGAATCCCACTACATCGAGGTGGTGGAACTGGGCAGGTAACTTGTTATCGTTGTATGGACACGCACTGGACATTTCATTAGGTACACGTGGTCCAAACCACGATATGTGAATTTACTGCGCTCCTTATAAAGTAGCTTGTGGGGTTTAAGTTGAATACTGAGGCAATTGAATGAAGGCTCAAACAGCTTCCGTGGACATGCTTCTGACTTCCTTTGTTGCCCACCAGGGGTCGCTTCTCAGTAGTCAAGCGTTGTGACCACCGGGCCACGAAGAGGCCTGTGGCCGTCAAGCAGGTGAACAAGAAGCTGATGAGGCGGGACCTAGTCACGCAGGAAGTCAACCTGCTCCACAGGCTCCAACATCCCAACATTGTCAACCTGGTGGACACGTACGAAACCCCCAGCAGCTACGTCTTGGTCCTAGAGATGTGAGCAGAAATACACGCGTGCACACATATACGTATTAGTCTGACAACAAGAACCCTTTACCTAACATGTTTTTGTTGTTGTTGTTGTTTTTAAATCAGGGCCGACCAAGGCCGTCTGCTGGACTACATCGTCAGCTGGGGCAATTTGACCGAGGAGAAGGTGGCCTGTTACCTCCGAGACCTTTTAGATGCTTTACACTACTTGCACAACAGCAGAATAGCTCATCTGGACGTTAAAGTAAGATTCAACAAAAATGTGTTTTGCCGAATGTATTCAGTGTTTTTATTTGTGTCTCGACTGGACTCAAAATTTTAATTTTCCTTCACGGGATTTTAAGAAACAAAGAATGTTTTCCATTGCAACTCTGTTTGACTAGTGAGATGAAATTGTACTAGTTATCAGAAACAGCAGTCGGTGCCGGTCGTCAGAGTGGAACGGCGGCCATAGATGAGCTCTCACTGGTCTGCAAGCTGCATGTCAAGGATCCTGACCGAATGTGCTGTGTGTGTGTTCAGCCCGAGAACTTGCTGGTGGTGCACGGTTCCAATGGCCAGCCACTGGTCAAACTGACCGACTTGGGCGACGCCGTGCAGCTGGGCGGCGCCCCCTACGTCCACCCGCTGCTGGGCAGCCCCGAGTTTGCGTCCCCGGAGCTGGTCCTGGGCGAGCCGGTGTCGCTGACGTCGGACGTGTGGAGCGTGGGCGTGGTGGCCTATGTGATGCTGAGCGGCGCCTCGCCCTTCCTGGACGAGAGCGCGGAGGAGACGTGCCTCAACATCTGCCGGCAGGACTTCAGCTTCCCCAAGGATTACTTCCACGGCATTAGCCGGGAGGCCTGCGACTTTGTCCGCCTGCTCCTGAGATCCGAGCCCGCCGGGAGACCGCCCTCGGGGCTGTGCTTGCAAGAGGCGTGGCTGCGGGCGGCCAGCGACGACCACGCCGCGGCCGAGTGCTGCCTGGACACCTCGCGCCTTGTTTCCTTCATCGACCGCAGGAAGCATCAGACGGACGCGCGCCCCATCGGAGGAGTGCGCGGCTTCATCCGGAGTCGCCTGCAGAAGCGGGTATGAACTGGGGTTGCAAAGGGCTGGGAAATTTCCCCAAACTTTAAGGTCAATTCCCATGGGATGTTTAATGGGACAGTTTGTCGCGGCGAAACTCCTAATGCCCCGTTGTCTGAATTCTGCAGAAGCACGTGTTCCAAATATGTAGAAGTCATCAATTGAAGGCAACCTTCGATTTGGCGAAGCACCGTTTCGTTCCGCTAACTTCCCATGGGAACTTTCCAACTTCTGAAAAATGCAGTAGTTTTGCAACCCGAGTGGAAACAAACATCGGGAACGTTGGCTGCGCCAAAAAGAAACATTGAGCTCATCCTTCTTTGCAAGAAGTAAAAAGAAAAAAAAAACACACAAACAAAACCCCAAAACAAAGCACGAATGACCCAAAGTCCTTTCGGCGGCCACAGATGCCCTCGTCTACTGCTGCTCGCTGCTTCACACTCACATTTTGTCGGGAAACTGACCCCAACAGGAAGAAAAAACGTAAATCGTAAAGAATAATGCAAAGTCTATATAGAGTACTGTATGAGTAATTTATTTTTCTGAGCAATGGTTCAAACGCGACCAGTGTTGAGCTTTTCCATAGAAAGTGACCCCAGCGTGTGCGTTTGTCTTTGCTCTTTATGTACCAACCAAGTTTTGTACATTTCTCGGGCACGGACTCCCAATTTGAGGACCGTTGCCGCCGAGCCGCGGAGACATACGAGTTCGCTGTCCAGCGAGGACTCCCCCCTCCCCAACCCAGGGGACTAAACGTTGCGTTGAAGCCTAACCATGTCGATACCTTACTCTGCGAAAAGTTGGGCTGTTGGGTTTTTCACGGAAAATCCAGAATGAAGCTATACTATGTCTGAATGGTATCGCGGAGTTGAGGGCCACCCTGAAATCGCGCCTAGGCATCCCCAACTTTTTGGAAGCAATGTATTTGACTCCATCGCCTAAGGAAAACACAAGTGTAAATGCACTCATCTTACGTTCTTTTTTTTCATGTGCAATGTTACAGTTTTATCGTTGAGTGCAACTATTTATGAAGACATCCGTCAATATGTTTGGGCGAGTGTGGAACGAAGTTATGGACCAGGTACTTCGAGAACTGCCGGTTGTTGCGTGCCACCTGCTACAATCATCATTCGCTTTGATCAAAAGTTGTTTTTTTTTGTTTCTGTCCGTCCTGCGTAGTATTGATACACCAAAGTGGCTCGCATTTAATTGTACTTTTTGTTTGTTCCTAAGGGTTAGATGTGTGTAAAACAGCTGGCTATGTGAAATGATTGTTTACACAAGGCAAAAAGCGGCGTCGGGAGGAAAAAAAAACTCGACACAAATGCAAAAGAGAAGTGGAATTGGAGGAGCAGTTTTCTAAATGGTTTTGTTCAACTCAGTTGTGGATAGATCTATTTCTTGCCAAAATCAAGTTCAGAAAGTCTTTCTGTGTAACATTGTATTTATTTAGTGCGCATACTTGAACTGGATACCTCAGTTGAGGGCTTTTTTTTTTTTTTTGTTACATGTCCACATTTCACTCGTTTGACAAAGTGTTTGCTCCTTGTTTTTATTTTGTACTTTTGCATGTATATTTCATTGTACAGATCGAGTTTAACTTGTAAATAGTTCCATTTTGCCATCAGTTATTTGAAGATTAAACATAATGTACACAAGCTCTGTTTAGTAGTGTCCTCGCTTTTAATGTAGTTGTTGATTCCTTCTTTTAATGACAGTTGCTGAGTTGTAGTCCAGGGATGGAGCGACATGGTGGCCACGCATTGCCGTGGACACTTCTTGTTCCTCCGGCCACCCAGGGTGAAATTTGATCGGTGATTAATTGATGGCCATATTCATGTGGTATTGTTGGACTCCATGATCATGTGCCACAAGATAGATAGATATATATGAACTGCCAACTCCAAGAATAAATATTGCAATGAGTCAAATGCAGTTGTGAAAAGTTGTGAAACAATCTGTCGCAAATAGCATTCAATTGTTAGAGCCACTGTCAATCCAAATCATTACTGTAGCATCTCATCAAGCCAGCATGGCCGGAAATGTATTGTTTATCATAACCTCCCCAATCACGGTTTCCAGAAATGCCCCGTTCATTGTATCAATACAAATTCCAAAGCAATCTGTTGTCAGACTTCTCTTCACCAGAAGAGAAATGGAACAGTCAGGCTGCACTTCGGCTTTGGCTTTTTTCTATTTTCAATATCTGTCTCCAAACGTAAAAACCTATCACCGACAGAGACATGCACCGGCACGCATGCAGCAAATATGTGTCACCGCTTTAATGCATTTAATACCACTTCACCCGACAGTTGTTCACTGATGCATTCACTGATGATACAGGACAAATGCTCACACAACGGCCCCTCCCTGAAACAACTGCGGTGGGGGGACGGTTCCGTAATTGGCCGTCCCAGTGGGAGGTTGATGATTCTTCCCTGCTCGTAGATTGCTGCTGAGGCCTACAGGACATAGGAAGTGTTGACCTCCCCCATGACGTCGGATGACCGATGTTCGTCATGTGATGGATGGATTGGCGGTTGCGCTCAATTGATTGGTTTGAAAGCGGCCCCTGCTTGCTTTCATGATCACTGAAATGTCACTAGTAACATGTCCATGACAGACGTACGTCTCAGTGCATAACACATGGCTAAAGGCATCCGGAATTTTGCTATGAAATGTCGAACTAATGTTTTGATTCTCAGCGCCGGATTCAATCGGAAGTCGTTTCAGCATTTGATTGTATCACCTAAATAGTAAGCTTCCTGTCCACGGCGGCACTACAACTCTTCAACACACAAGGACATGATTTATTGCCTTCCTAAATGTTATACGCCAAAGTTGTTGTTTTTTCAGGATAAAGACATTCGATAGACATGCTAAAAAGCATAGAAGTACATGCGCCTTCTGCTGCATATCAAGCAGAACAAATGAATGTTAAAACGACTTGTCAGTCTTCTTTTGACATCTTGCCATTTTCAATTAAGCCTATGCACGTACTCTGCCGGCAGGTGACGCTCTTGAGTAATTTCCCCCTTATCCCCTGCCACCGTACGCCATGACGAGCTTGTCATCCGAACCTCTGATGCTTGTCCTGATGTAATGGGGGCAGTTCAGAAATGGATGACAAGAACCACAGTATGGGTCAACGAGCTCCATTTGAAGCACTGGGGTCAAACAACATTGTCGCATGGGAAGGTTCTGATTTCACAACAAAAAATACAAATAAATGTATCTCTCCATAAAAAAGACATTAAACAAAAAGCTTCTTAACCACGTGGTGTTCAAAAGTTTTCTGTCATTGCCACAGCAGCACTTTACGACCATGTATAGTAAGGCGTTTTTAGCCAAAAAAACGACCATGTATAGTAAGGCGTTTTTGGCCGAAAACCCCCCACCATGTATAGTAAGGCGTTTTTAGCCGAAAAAAACAACATAGTTTAGTAAGGCGTTTTTAACCGCAAAAAACGACGAAAAAAACGGCATAGTATAGTAAGGCGTTTTTAGCCGAAAAAAACGACCTAGTATAGAAAGGCGTTTTTAGCCGAAAAAAACGACGAAAAAAACGGCATAGTATAGTAAGGCATTTTTAGCCGAAAAAAACGACATAGTATAGTAAGGCGTTTTAAGCCGAAAAAACTGACATAGTATAGTAAGGCGTTTTTAGCCGAAAAAAAAGACAGTATAGTAAGGCGTTTTTTGCCAAAAAAAACGACATAGTATAGTAAGGCGTTTTTAGCTGAAAAAAACGACATAGTATAGGAAGGCATTTTTAGCTGAAAAAGCGACATAGTATAGTAAGGCGTTTTAGCCAAAAAAACGAAATAGTATAGTAAGGCGTTTTTAGCGAAAAAACGACATAGTATAGTAAGGCGTTTTAGCTGAAAAACGACATAGTATAGTAAGGCGTTTTAGCTGAAAAAGCGACATAGTATAGGAAGGCATTTTAGCTGAAAAAACGACATAGTATAGTAAGGCGTTTTAGCCAAAAAAACGAAATAGTATAGTAAGGCGTTTTTAGCCGAAAAAAAACAACATAGTATAGTAAGGCGTTTTAGCTGAAAAAACGACATAGTATAGTAAGGCGTTTTTAGCTGAAAAACGACATAGTATAGTAAGGCGTTTTTAGCTGAAAAACGAAATAGTATAGTAAGGCGTTTTAGCGAAAAAAACGACATAGTATAGTAAGGCGTTTTAGCGAAAAACGACATAGTATAGTAAGGCGTTTTAGGCGAAAAAGCGACATAGTATAGTAAGGCGTTTTTGCCAAAAAAGCGAAAAAGCGACATAGTATAGTAAGGCGTTTTTAGCTGAAAAAGCGACATAGTATAGTAAGGCGTTTTAACCGAAAAAAGATGAAAACGACATAGTATAGTAAGGCGTTTTAGCTGAAAAAGCGACATAGTATAGTAAGGCGTTTTTAGCCAAAAAACGACATAGTATAGTAAGGCGTTTTTAGCGAAAAACGACATAGTATAGTAAGCTTTTAGCTGAAAAAGACGAAAAAGCGATAGTATAGTAAGGCATTTTTAGCGAAAAAAACGACATAGTATAGTAAGGCGTTTTAGCGAAAAAAACATAGTACAGTAAGGAGTTTTAGCTGAAAAAAACGACATAGTATAGTAAGGCATTTTAGCGAAAAAACGACATAGTATAGTAAGGCGTTTTTAGCTGAAAAAACGAAAAAACAACATAGTATAGTAAGGCGTTTTAGCGAAAAAACGACATAGTATAGTAAGGCGTTTTAGCTGAAAAACGACATAGTATAGTAAGGCATTTTTAGCTGTAAAAAACATAGTATAGTAAGGCGTTTTAGCTAAAAAAACGACATAGTATAGTAAGGCGTTTTTAGCGAAAAACGACATAGTATAGTAAGGCGTTTTAGCTGAAAAACGACATAGTATAGTAAGGCGTTTTAGCGAAAAACGACATAGTATAGTAAGGCGTTTTAGACGAAAAACGACATAGTATAGTAAGGCGTTTTAGCTGAAAAACGACATAGTATAGTAAGGCGTTTTTAGCTGAAAAACGACATAGTATAGTAAGGCGTTTTAGCGAAAAAACGACATAGTATAGTAAGGCGTTTTAGCGAAAAAAACGACATAGTATAGTAAGGCGTTTTAGCTGAAAAACGACATAGTATAGTAAGGCGTTTTAGCTGAAAAACGACATAGTATAGTAAGGCGTTTTAGCTGAAAAGAATGAAAAACGACATAGTATAGTAAGGCGTTTTTAGCTGAAAAAAAACGAAAAAACGACATAGTATAGTAAGGCGTTTTAGCTGAAAAAACGACATAGTATAGTAAGGCGTTTTAGCTGAAAAAACGACATAGTATAGTAAGGCGTTTTAGCTGAAAAACGACATAGTATAGTAAGGCGTTTTTAGCGAAAAACGACATAGTATAGTAAGGCATTTTTAGCTGAAAAACGACATAGTATAGTAAGGCGTTTTTAGCTGAAAAACGACATAGTATAGTAAGGCGTTTTAGCGAAAAACGACATAGTATAGTAAGGCGTTTTTAGCGAAAAAACGACATAGTATAGTAAGGCGTTTTAGCTGAAAAAACGACATAGTATAGTAAGGCGTTTTTAGCGAAAAACGACATAGTATAGTAAGGCGTTTTAGCGAAAAAACGACATAGTATAGTAAGGCGTTTTTAGCAGAAAAAACGACATAGTATAGTAAGGCGTTTTAGCGAAAAAACGACATAGTATAGTAAGGCGTTTTAGCGAAAAACGACATAGTATAGTAAGGCGTTTTAGCGGAAAAACGACATAGTATAGTAAGGCGTTTTTAGCTGAAAAAACGACATAGTATAGTAAGGCGTTTTTAGCGAAAAACGACATAGTATAGTAAGGCGTTTTTAGCTGAAAAACGACATAGTATAGTAAGGCGTTTTTAGCAAAAAACGACATAGTATAGTAAGGCGTTTTTAGCCAAAAAACGACATAGTATAGTAAGGCGTTTTAGCTGAAAAACGACATAGTATAGTAAGGCGTTTTAGCGAAAAAACGACATAGTATAGTAAGGCGTTTTTAGCTGAAAAACGACATAGTATAGTAAGGCGTTTTTAGCTGAAAAAACGACATAGTATAGTAAGGCGTTTTTAGCTGAAAAACGACATAGTATAGTAAGGCGATTTTAGCGAAAAAACGACATAGTATAGTAAGGCGTTTTTAGCAAAAAAACGACATAGTATAGTAAGGCGTTTTTAGCGAAAAAACGACATAGTATAGTAAGGCGTTTTTAGCTGAAAAACGACATAGTATAGTAAGGCGTTTTAAGCGAAAAACGACATAGTATAGTAAGGCGTTTTAGCGAAAAAACGACATAGTATAGTAAGGCGTTTTTAGCAAAAAAACGACATAGTATAGTAAGGCGTTTTTGCGAAAAAACGACATAGTATAGTAAGGCGTTTTAGCCAAAAAACGACATAGTATAGTAAGGCGTTTTTAGCGAAAAAACGACATAGTATAGTAAGGCGTTTTAACGAAAAACGAAAAAACGACATAGTATAGTAAGGCGTTTTAGCTGAAAAAACGACATAGTATAGTAAGGCGTTTTTAGCGAAAAAACGACATAGTATAGTAAGGCGTTTTTAGCCGAAAAACGACATAGTATAGTAAGGCGTTTTTAGCGAAAAAACGACATAGTATAGTAAGGCGTTTTAGCGAAAAAACGACATAGTATAGTAAGGCGTTTTAGCGAAAAAACGACATAGTATAGTAAGGCGTTTTTAGCTGAAAAACGACATAGTATAGTAAGGCGTTTTAGCCAAAAAAACGACATAGTATAGTAAGGCGTTTTAGCCAAAAAAACGACATAGTATAGTAAGGCGTTTTAGCAGAAAAAACGACATAGTATAGTAAGGCGTTTTAGCAAAAAAAACGACATAGTATAGTAAGGCGTTTTAGCCAAAAAAACGACATAGTATAGTAAGGCGTTTTTAGCTGACATAGTATAGTAAGGCGTTTTTAGCGAAAAACGACATAGTATAGTAAGGCGTTTTTAGCGAAAAAACGACATAGTATAGTAAGGCGTTTTTAGCTGAAAAACGACATAGTATAGTAAGGCGTTTTTAGCTGAAAAACGACATAGTATAGTAAGGCGTTTTTAGCGAAAAAACGACATAGTATAGTAAGGCGTTTTAGCGAAAAAACGACATAGTATAGTAAGGCGTTTTAGCGAAAAAACGACATAGTATAGTAAGGCGTTTTTAGCGAAAAACGACATAGTATAGTAAGGCGTTTTAAGCGAAAAACGACATAGTATAGTAAGGCGTTTTAGCGAAAAAACGACATAGTATAGTAAGGCGTTTTAGCGAAAAAACGACATAGTATAGTAAGGCGTTTTTAGCAAAAAAACGACATAGTATAGTAAGGCGTTTTTAGCGAAAAAACGACATAGTATAGTAAGGCGTTTTAGCGAAAAAACGACATAGTATAGTAAGGCGTTTTTAGCTGAAAAACGACATAGTATAGTAAGGCGTTTTTAGCGACATAGTATAGTAAGGCGTTTTTAGCTGAAAAACGACATAGTATAGTAAGGCGTTTTTAGCCGAAAAAACGACATAGTATAGTAAGGCGTTTTAGCGAAAAAACGACATAGTATAGTAAGGCGTTTTTAGCGAAAAACGACATAGTATAGTAAGGCGTTTTAGCTGAAAAAACGACATAGTATAGTAAGGCGTTTTAGCTGAAAAAACGACATAGTATAGTAAGGCGTTTTAGCGAAAAAACGACATAGTATAGTAAGGCGTTTTTAGCTGAAAAAACGACATAGTATAGTAAGGCGTTTTAGCTGAAAAAACGACATAGTATAGTAAGGCGTTTTAGCGAAAAAAAACGACATAGTATAGTAAGGCGTTTTAGCTGAAAAACGACATAGTATAGTAAGGCGTTTTAGCTGAAAAAACGACATAGTATAGTAAGGCGTTTTAGCTGAAAAAACGACATAGTATAGTAAGGCGTTTTTAGCTGAAAAAACGACATAGTATAGTAAGGCGTTTTAGCTGAAAAAACGACATAGTATAGTAAGGCGTTTTAGCGAAAAAAACGACATAGTATAGTAAGGCGTTTTAGCTGAAAAACGACATAGTATAGTAAGGCGTTTTTAGCTGAAAAAACGACATAGTATAGTAAGGCGTTTTAGCTGAAAAACGACATAGTATAGTAAGGCGTTTTAGCTGAAAAACGACATAGTATAGTAAGGCGTTTTTAGCGAAAAAAACGACATAGTATAGTAAGGCGTTTTAGCTGAAAAACGACATAGTATAGTAAGGCGTTTTTAGCGAAAAAACGACATAGTATAGTAAGGCGTTTTTAGCGAAAAAACGACATAGTATAGTAAGGCGTTTTAGCGAAAAACGACATAGTATAGTAAGGCGTTTTAGCGAAAAACGACATAGTATAGTAAGGCGTTTTTAGCTGAAAAACGACATAGTATAGTAAGGCGTTTTAGCGAAAAAAAGCGACATAGTATAGTAAGGCGTTTTTAGCGAAAAAACGACATAGTATAGTAAGGCGTTTTTAGCGAAAAAAAGCGACATAGTATAGTAAGGCGTTTTAGCGAAAAAAACGACATAGTATAGTAAGGCGTTTTAGCGAAAAACGACATAGTATAGTAAGGCGTTTTAGCGAAAAAACGACATAGTATAGTAAGGCGTTTTTAGCGAAAAACGACATAGTATAGTAAGGCGTTTTTAGCGAAAAACGACATAGTATAGTAAGGCGTTTTAGCGAAAAAACGACGACATAGTATAGTAAGGCGTTTTAGCGAAAAAACGACATAGTATAGTAAGGCGTTTTAGCGAAAAAAACGACATAGTATAGTAAGGCGTTTTTAGCGAAAAAACGACATAGTATAGTAAGGCGTTTTAGCGAAAAAACGACATAGTATAGTAAGGCGTTTTAAAAAAAACGACATAGTATAGTAAGGCGTTTTAGCGAAAAACGACATAGTATAGTAAGGCGTTTTTAGCGAAAAAACGACATAGTATAGTAAGGCGTTTTTAGCGAAAAAACGACATAGTATAGTAAGGCGTTTTAGCTGAAAAACGACATAGTATAGTAAGGCGTTTTAGCGAAAAACGACATAGTATAGTAAGGCGTTTTAGCTGAAAAAACGACATAGTATAGTAAGGCGTTTTAGCGAAAAACGACATAGTATAGTAAGGCGTTTTAGCGAAAAAAACGACATAGTATAGTAAGGCGTTTTAGCGAAAAACGACATAGTATAGTAAGGCGTTTTAGCGAAAAAACGACATAGTATAGTAAGGCGTTTTTAGCGAAAAACGACATAGTATAGTAAGGCGTTTTAGCGAAAAACGACATAGTATAGTAAGGCGTTTTTAGCGAAAAAACGACATAGTATAGTAAGGCGTTTTAGCGAAAAAACGACATAGTATAGTAAGGCGTTTTTAGCGAAAAAACGACATAGTATAGTAAGGCGTTTTTAGCGAAAAACGACATAGTATAGTAAGGCGTTTTAGCGAAAAAACGACATAGTATAGTAAGGCGTTTTAGCGAAAAACGACATAGTATAGTAAGGCGTTTTAGCTGAAAAAAAACGACATAGTATAGTAAGGCGTTTTAGCGAAAAACGACATAGTATAGTAAGGCGTTTTTAGCGAAAAAACGACATAGTATAGTAAGGCGTTTTAGCTGAAAAAACGACATAGTATAGTAAGGCGTTTTTAGCGAAAAAACGACATAGTATAGTAAGGCGTTTTAGCGAAAAAACGACATAGTATAGTAAGGCGTTTTAGCTGAAAAAACGACATAGTATAGTAAGGCGTTTTAGCGAAAAAACGACATAGTATAGTAAGGCGTTTTAGCTGAAAAACGACATAGTATAGTAAGGCGTTTTAGCGAAAAAACGACATAGTATAGTAAGGCGTTTTAGCCTAAAAAACGACATAGTATAGTAAGGCGTTTTTAGCGAAAAAACGACATAGTATAGTAAGGCGTTTTAGCGAAAAAACGACATAGTATAGTAAGGCGTTTTAGCTGAAAAAACGACATAGTATAGTAAGGCGTTTTAGCGAAAAAACGACATAGTATAGTAAGGCGTTTTAGCTGAAAAACGACATAGTATAGTAAGGCGTTTTTAGCGAAAAAACGACATAGTATAGTAAGGCGTTTTAGCTGAAAAAACGACATAGTATAGTAAGGCGTTTTTAGCTAAAAACGACATAGTATAGTAAGGCGTTTTAGCTGAAAAACGACATAGTATAGTAAGGCGTTTTAGCTGAAAAACGACATAGTATAGTAAGGCGTTTTAGCTGAAAAACGACATAGTATAGTAAGGCGTTTTTAGCTGAAAAACGACATAGTATAGTAAGGCGTTTTAGCGAAAAAACGACATAGTATAGTAAGGCGTTTTAGCGAAAAAACGACATAGTATAGTAAGGCGTTTTAGCGAAAAAAACGACATAGTATAGTAAGGCGTTTTAGCGAAAAACGACATAGTATAGTAAGGCGTTTTAGCGAAAAAACGACATAGTATAGTAAGGCGTTTTAGCTGAAAAACGACATAGTATAGTAAGGCGTTTTAGCTGAAAAACGACATAGTATAGTAAGGCGTTTTTAGCGAAAAAACGACATAGTATAGTAAGGCGTTTTAGCTGAAAAACGACATAGTATAGTAAGGCGTTTTAGCCAAAAAACGACATAGTATAGTAAGGCGTTTTAGCTGAAAAACGACATAGTATAGTAAGGCGTTTTTAGCTGAAAAAACGACATAGTATAGTAAGGCGTTTTAGCTGAAAAACGACATAGTATAGTAAGGCGTTTTAGCGAAAAAAAAAGCGACATAGTATAGTAAGGCGTTTTAGCCGAAAAACGACATAGTATAGTAAGGCGTTTTTAGCTGAAAAACGACATAGTATAGTAAGGCGTTTTTAGCTGAAAAACGACATAGTATAGTAAGGCGTTTTAGCTGAAAAAACGACATAGTATAGTAAGGCGTTTTAGCGAAAAACGACATAGTATAGTAAGGCGTTTTAGCCAAAAAACGACATAGTATAGTAAGGCGTTTTTAGCTGAAAAACGACATAGTATAGTAAGGCGTTTTAGCTAAAAAAACGACATAGTATAGTAAGGCGTTTTAGCGAAAAAAACGACATAGTATAGTAAGGCGTTTTAGCGAAAAAACGACATAGTATAGTAAGGCGTTTTAGCTGAAAAACGACATAGTATAGTAAGGCGTTTTAGCGAAAAACGACATAGTATAGTAAGGCGTTTTAGCTGAAAAACGACATAGTATAGTAAGGCGTTTTAGCTAAAAAAGCGACATAGTATAGTAAGGCGTTTTAGCGAAAAAAAAAACGACATAGTATAGTAAGGCGTTTTAGCTAAAAACGACATAGTATAGTAAGGCGTTTTTAGCGAAAAAACGACATAGTATAGTAAGGCGTTTTAGCTGAAAAAACGACATAGTATAGTAAGGCGTTTTAGCTGAAAAAAACGACATAGTATAGTAAGGCGTTTTAGCTGAAAAACGACATAGTATAGTAAGGCGTTTTAGCGAAAAACGACATAGTATAGTAAGGCGTTTTAGCAAAAACGACATAGTATAGTAAGGCGTTTTTAGCTGAAAAAGTAGTAGTAAGGCGTTTTAAAAAAAACGACATAGTATAGTAAGGCGTTTTTAGCGAAAAAACGACATAGTATAGTAAGGCGTTTTTAGCGAAAAACGACATAGTATAGTAAGGCGTTTTAGCTGAAAAAACGACATAGTATAGTAAGGCGTTTTAGCTGAAAAACGACATAGTATAGTAAGGCGTTTTTAGCTGAAAAACGACATAGTATAGTAAGGCGTTTTAGCGAAAAAACGACATAGTATAGTAAGGCGTTTTAGCGAAAAAACGACATAGTATAGTAAGGCGTTTTAGCTGAAAAAACGACATAGTATAGTAAGGCGTTTTAGCTGAAAAAACGACATAGTAGTAGTAAGGCGTTTTAGCTGAAAAACGACATAGTATAGTAAGGCGTTTTTAGCCAAAACGACATAGTATAGTAAGGCGTTTTAGCTGAAAAACGACATAGTATAGTAAGGCGTTTTTTTAGCTAAAAAACGACATAGTATAGTAAGGCGTTTTAGCGAAAAACGACATAGTATAGTAAGGCGTTTTAGCGAAAAAACGACATAGTATAGTAAGGCGTTTTAGCTGAAAAACGACATAGTATAGTAAGGCGTTTTTAGCCGAAAAAACGACATAGTATAGTAAGGCGTTTTAGCGAAAAAAAAAACGACATAGTATAGTAAGGCGTTTTTAGCCGAAAAACGACATAGTATAGTAAGGCGTTTTAGCGAAAAAAAAAACGACATAGTATAGTAAGGCGTTTTTAGCGAAAAACGACATAGTATAGTAAGGCGTTTTTAGCGAAAAACGACATAGTATAGTAAGGCGTTTTAGCTAAAAACGAAAAAAACGACATAGTATAGTAAGGCGTTTTTAGCGAAAAAACGACATAGTATAGTAAGGCGTTTTAGCGAAAAAACGAAAAACGACATAGTATAGTAAGGCGTTTTAGCGAAAAACGACATAGTATAGTAAGGCGTTTTTAGCCAAAAAAACGACATAGTATAGTAAGGCGTTTTAGCGAAAAAACGACATAGTATAGTAAGGCGTTTTTAGCTAAAAACGACATAGTATAGTAAGGCGTTTTTAGCCGAAAAAACGACATAGTATAGTAAGGCGTTTTAGCCTAAAAACGACATAGTATAGTAAGGCTTTTAATAAAAACGACATAGTATAGTAAGGCGTTTTAGCGAAAAACGACATAGTATAGTAAGGCGTTTTTAGCGAAAAACGACATAGTATAGTAAGGCGTTTTAGCCGAAAAAAACGACATAGTATAGTAAGGCGTTTTAGCGAAAAATAGTATAGTAAGGCGACATAGTATAGTAAGGCGTTTTTAAAAAACGACATAGTATAGTAAGGCGTTTTTTTAGCGAAAAAAGCGACATAGTATAGTAAGGCGTTTTTAGAAAAACGACATAGTATAGTAAGGCGTTTTAATGAAAAACGACATATAGTATAGTAAGGCGTTTTTAGCGAAAAACGACATAGTATAGTAAGGCGTTTTTAGCCGAAAAAAACGACATAGTATAGTAAGGCGTTTTTAGCCGAAAAAAAACGACATAGTATAGTAAGGCGTTTTAGCCGAAAAAAACGACATAGTATAGTAAGGCGTTTTAGCTTAAAAAAACGACATAGTATAGTAAGGCGTTTTTAGCCGAAAAAAACGACATAGTATAGTAAGGCGTTTTTAGCTGAAAAAAACGACATAGTATAGTAAGGCGTTTTAGCTGAAAAAAACGACATAGTATAGTAAGGCGTTTTTTAGCGAAAAAAACGATAGTAAGTAAGGCGAAAAAACGACATAGTATAAAAACGGCGTTTTTAGCATAGTATAGTAAGGCGTTTTAATAAAAACGACATAGTATAGTAAGGCGTTTTTAGCGAAAAAACGACATATAGTATAGTAAGGCGCTTTTAGCTAAAAAAGCGACATAGTATAGTAAGGCGTTTTTAAAAGCGAAAAAGTAAGGCGATAAAAGAAAAACGACATAGTATAGTAAGGCGTTTTAGCTAAAAACGACATAGTATAGTAAGGCGTTTTTAGCGAAAAAAACGACGACATAGTATAGTAAGGCGTTTTAGCGAAAAAGTAAGCGTTAAAAACGACATAGTATAGTAAGGCGCGTTTTAGCCGAAAAAAACGACATAGTATAGTAAGGCGTTTTTAGCTAAAAACGACATAGTATAGTAAGGCGTTTTTAGCTAAAAACGACATAGTATAGTAAGGCGCTTTTAGCGAAAAACGACATAGTATAGTAAGGCGTTTTAATAAAAACGACACATAGTATAGTAAGGCGTTTTAGCGAAAAAAACGACATAGTATAGTAAGGCGTTTTTAGCTGAAAAACGACATAGTATAGTAAGGCGTTTTTAGCCGAAAAACGACATAGTATAGTAAGGCGTTTTAAGCTAAAAACGACATAGTATAGTAAGGCGTTTTAGCCAAAAACGACATAGTATAGTAAGGCGTTTTAGCATAGTATAGTAAGGCGAAAAAACGACATAGTATAGTAAGGCGTTTTTAGCGAAAAAAGCGACATAGTATAGTAAGGCGTTTTAGCGAAAAAGCTAAAAACGACATAGTATAGTAAGGCGTTTTAGCGAAAAAACGACATAGTATAGTAAGGCGTTTTAGAAAAAAAACGACATAGTATAGTAAGGCGTTTTAGCTAAAAACGACATAGTATAGTAAGGCGTTTTTAGCTAAAAACGACATAGTATAGTAAGGCGTTTTTAGCCGAAAAACGACATAGTATAGTAAGGCGTTTTAAAAAAACGACATAGTATAGTAAGGCGTTTTAGCTAAAAACGACATAGTATAGTAAGGCGTTTTTAGCTAAAAAAGCGACATAGTATAGTAAGGCGTTTTAGCGAAAAAACGACATAGTATAGTAAGGCGTTTTTAGCGAAAAACGACATAGTATAGTAAGGCTTTTATAGCGAAAACGACATAGTATAGTAAGGCGTTTTAGCAAAAAACGACATAGTATATAGTAAGGCGTTTTTAGCTAAAAAAACGACATAGTATAGTAAGGCGTTTTAGCCTAAAAACGACATAGTATAGTAAGGCGCTTTTAGCTAAAAGCGACATAGTATAGTAAGGCGTTTTAAAAAAACGACATAGTATAGTAAAGGCGTTAGCTAAAAACGACATAGTATAGTAAAGGCGTTTTTAGCGAAAAAACGACATAGTATAGTAAGGCGTTTAGCGAAAAACGACATAGTATAGTAAGGCGTTTTAGCTGAAAAACGACATAGTATAGTAAGGCGTTTTAGCTAAAAACGACATAGTATAGTAAGGCGTTTTAAATAAAAACGACATAGTATAGTAAGGCGTTTTTAGCTAAAAAACGACATAGTATAGTAAGGCGTTTTTAGCGAAAAAACGACATAGTATAGTAAGGCGTTTTAGCTGAAAAACGACATAGTATAGTAAGGCGTTTTAGCTAAAACGACATAGTATAGTAAGGCGTTTTTAAAAAACGACATAGTATAGTATAAGGCGTTTTTAGCTAAAAACGACATAGTATAGTAAAGCGTTTTTAAAAAACGACATAGTATAGTAAGGCGTTTTAGCCGAAAACGACATAGTATAGTAAGCGTTTTAGCGAAAAACGACATAGTATAGTAAGGCGTTTTAGCCAAAAACGACATAGTATAGTAAGGCTTTTAGCGAAAAAACGACATAGTATAGTAAGGCGTTTTAGCTAAAAACGACATAGTATAGTAAGGCGTTTTAGCGAAAAAACGACATAGTATAGTAAGGCGTTTTAGCGAAAAACGACATAGTATAGTAAGGCGTTTTTAGCGCAAAAAACGACATAGTATAATAAGGCTTTTTTAGCCGAAAAATCGACATAGTATAGTAAGGCGTTTTTAACGAAAAAACCACATAGTATAGTAAGGCTTTTTTAGCGAAAAAACGACATATAGTATAGTAAGGCGTTTTAGCCTTAAAAAAAACGACATAGTATAGTAAGGCGTTTTTAAAAAAAAACGACATAGTATAGTAAGGCGTTTTAGCGAAAAAACGACATAGTATAGTAAGGCGTTTTAGCGAAAAACGACATAGTATAGTAAGGCGTTTTTAGCGAAAAAAACGACATAGTATAGTAAGGCGTTTTTAGCGAAAAAACGACATAGTATAGTAAGGCGTTTTTTAGCTAAAAACGACATAGTATAGTAAGGCGTTTTTAAAAACGACATAGTATAGTAAGGCGTTTTAGCGAAAAACGACATAGTATAGTAAGGCGTTTTTAGCGACATAGTATAGTAAGGCGTTAGCTAAAAAACGACATAGTATAGTAAGGCGTTTTTAGCGAAAAACGACATAGTATAGTAAGGCGTTTTAGCGAAAAACGACATAGTATAGTAAGGCGTTTTAGCCAAACGACATAGTATAGTAAAAATAACGACATAGTATAGTAAGGCGTTTTTAGCGCGAAAAAACGACATAGTATAGTAAGGCGTTTTAGCTGAAAAAACGACATAGTATAGTAAGGCGTTTTAAAAAACATAGTATAGTAAGGCGACATAAAAACGTATAGTAAAGGCGTTTTTAGCGAAAAACGACATAGTATAGTAAGGCGTTTTAGCGAAAAAACGACATAGTATAGTAAGGCGTTTTTAGCGAAAAACGACATAGTATAGTAAGGCGTTTTAGCGTAAGGCTTAAAAAAACGACATAGTATAGTAAGGCGTTTTAGCTGAAAAAACGATAGTAAGGCTTAGCCAAACGACATAGTATAGTAAGGCGTTTTAAAAACGACATAGTATAGTAAGGCTTTTTTAGCGAAAAACGACATAGTATAGTAAGGCGTTTTTAGCGAAAAACGACATAGTATAGTAAGGCGTTTTTAGCAAAAAAAACGACATAGTATAGTAAGGCGTTTTTAGCCTAAAAAACGACATAGTATAGTAAGGCGTTTTTAGCGAAAAAAACGACATAGTATAGTAAGGCGTTTTAGCGAAAAAAACGACATAGTATAGTAAGGCGTTTTTAAGCGAAAAAGCGACATAGTATAGTAAGGCTTTTAGCGCGAAACGACATAGTATAGTAAGGCGTTTTTAGCGAAAAACGACATAGTATAGTAAGGCGTTTTTTAAAAAAAAGCGACATAGTATAGTAAGGCGTTTTAGCGAAAAAAACGACATAGTATAGTAAGGCGTTTTTAGCGAAAAAACGACATAGTATAGTAAAGGCGTTTTTAGCTAAAAAACGACATAGTATAGTAAGGCGTTTTAAAAAAAAACGACATAGTATAGTAAGGCGTTTTTAGCGAAAAACGACATAGTATAGTAAGGCGTTTTTAGCGCGAAAAAAACGACATAGTATAGTAAGGCGTTTTTAGCGAAAAAACGACATAGTATAGTAAGGCGTTTTTAGCTAAAAACGACATAGTATAGTAAGGCGTTTTAAAAAAAACGACATAGTATAGTAAGGCGTTTTAGCGAAAAAACGACATAGTATAGTAAGGCGTTTTTAGCTAAAAAGCGACATAGTATAGTAAGGCGTTTTTAGCGAAAAAACGACATAGTATAGTAAGGCGTTTTAGCCGAAAAAAGCGACATAGTATAGTAAGGCGTTTTAGCGAAAAACGACATAGTATAGTAAGGCGTTTTAGCGAAAACGACATAGTATAGTAAGGCGTTTTTAGCGAAAAACATAGTATAGTAAGGCGTTTTAGCTAAAAAAGCGACATAGTATAGTAAGGCGTTTTAGCTAAAAAGCGACATAGTATAGTAAGGCGTTTTAGCTAAAAAACGACATAGTATAGTAGGCTTTTTTAAAAACGACATAGTATAGTAAGGCGTTTTAGCGAAAAAACGACATAGTATAGTAAGGCGTTTTTAGCGAAAAAACGACATAGTATAGTAAGGCGTTTTTAGCGAAAAACGACATAGTATAGTAAGGCGTTTTTAGCTAACATAGTATAGTATAGTATAGTAAAAAAGGACGTTTTATAGTAAGCTTGTTTAAAAACGACATAGTATAGTAAGGCGTTTTAGCGAAAAAACGACATAGTATAGTAAGGCGTTTTAGCTAAAAAGCGACATAGTATAGTAAGGCGTTTTAGCTAAAAACGACATAGTATAGTAAGGCGCTTTTAGCGAAAAACGACGATAGTATAGTAAGGCGTTTTTAGCTGAAAAACGACATAGTATAGTAAGGCGTTTTAGCTTTAAAAACGACATAGTATAGTAAGGCGTTTTTAGCGAAAAACGACATAGTATAGTAAGGCGTTTTAGCGAAAAAAACGACATAGTATAGTAAGGCGTTTTTAGCGAAAAACGACATAGTATAGTAAGGCGTTTTAGCTGAAAAACGACATAGTATAGTAAGGCGTTTTAGCGAAAAAACGACATAGTATAGTAAGGCGTTTTAGCCGAAAAACGACATAGTATAGTAAGGCGTTTTTAGCTAAAAACGACATAGTATAGTAAGGCGTTTTTAGCGAAAAAACGACATAGTATAGTAAGGCGTTTTTAAAAAACGACGTAAAAACGACATAGTATAGTAAGGCGTTTTTAGCCGAAAAAACGACATAGTATAGTAAGGCGTTTTAGCGAAAAACGACATAGTATAGTAAGGCGTTTTTAGCTAAAAACGACATAGTATAGTAAGGCGTTTTTAGCGAAAAACGACATAGTATAGTAAGGCGTTTTAGCTAAAAACGACATAGTATAGTAAGGCGTTTTAGCTAAAAACGACATAGTATAGTAAGGCGTTTTAGTATAAAAACGACATAGTATAGTAAGGCTTTTAGCTAAAAACGACATAGTATAGTAAGGCGTTTTAGCTAAAAACGACATAGTATAGTAAGGCGTTTTTAGCGAAAAAACGACATAGTATAGTAAGGCGTTTAATAAAAACGACATAGTATAGTAAGGCGTTTTAGCTAAAAACGACATAGTATAGTAAGGCGCTTTTAGCGCGAAAAAACGACATAGTATAGTAAGGCGTTTTAGCTAAAAACGACATAGTATAGTAAGGCGTTTTAGCCAAAAAAAAAAGACATAGTATAGTAAGGCGTTTTTAGCTAAAAACGACATAGTATAGTAAGGCGTTTTAGCGAAAACGACATAGTATAGTAAGGCGTTTTAGCTAAAAACGACATAGTATAGTAAGGCTTTTTAGCTAAAAACGACATAGTATAGTAAGGCGTTTTAGCGAAAAACGACATAGTATAGTAAGGCGTTTTAGCTAAAAAAACGACATAGTATAGTAAGGCGTTTTTAGCGAAAAAACGACATAGTATAGTAAGGCTTTTAGCCGAAAAAAACGACATAGTATAGTAAGGCGCTTTTAGCTAAAAACGACATAGTATAGTAAGGCGTTTTAAGCTGAAAAACGACATAGTATAGTAAGGCTTTTTAGCTAAAAACGACATAGTATAGTAAGTAAGGCGTTTTAGCTAAAAAGCGACATAGTATAGTAAGGCGTTTTAGCGAAGCGACATAAAAAGTTGCGAAAAAAGCGACATAGTATAGTAAGGCGTTTTTAGCTAAAAACGACATAGTATAGTAAGGCGTTTTAGAGAAAAAACGACATAGTATAGTAAGGCGTTTTAGCTAAAAACGACATAGTATAGTAAGGCGTTTTAGCTGAAAAACGACATAGTATAGTAAGGCGTTTTAGCGAAAAAACGACATAGTATAGTAAGGCGTTTTTAGCTAAAAACGACATAGTATAGTAAGGCGTTTTTAGCAAAAAAACGACATAGTATAGTAAGGCTTTTTAGCTAAAAACGACATAGTATAGTAAGGCTTTTTAGCTAAAAAAGCGACATAGTATAGTAAGGCGTTTTAAAAAAACGACATAGTATAGTAAGGCTTTTAGCTAAAAACGACATAGTATAGTAAGGCGTTTTTAGCTAAAAACGACATAGTATAGTAAGGCGTTTTAGCGAAAAAGCGACATAGTATAGTAAGGCGAACTTTTAAGCGAAAACGACATAGTATAGTAAGGCGTTTTTAGCTAAAAAAACGACATAGTATAGTAGTAAGGCGTTTTAGCGAAAAAAGCGACATAGTATAGTAAGGCGTTTTAGCCTAAAAACGACATAGTATAGTAAGGCGTTTTAGCTAAAAAACGACATAGTATAGTAAGGCTTTTTAGCCTAAAAACGACATAGTATAGTAAGGCTTTTTAGCTAAAAAAAACGACATAGTATAGTAAGGCGTTTTAGCTAAAAAACGACATAGTATAGTAAGGCGTTTTTAGCCAAAAACGACATAGTATAGTAAGGCGTTT